>JAWNMV010000022.1:0-240297 GCA_035043635.1 Drosophila rellima | reverse complement strand
CGACTGGCCGTATCGCTCGCTGGGCACTGGAGCTCCAGCAGTATCAATTTGATGTGCGATATCGTCGAGGGAACCAGAACATTGTGTCCGATGCTCTTTCACGCCAGCCCTTAGAAACGCTGCAGCAAATATCCCAACAACCAGTGAAATGCCCATGGATGGAACTGATGATCCGACAGGTACAGGAGGAGCCGGAAAAGTACCCGGAATGCGTGCGGGAGAATGATCAACTATATCGGCGATCCGGCCAGCGGCCCGACGACGAAGACTACATACCCTGGAAGCTGTGCATCCCAAAGGAACACCGGGCACTGGTCCTCACGGACTGTCATGGTCAACCGACGGCCGGACATCAAGGGATCCGGAAGACCATCAACCTGGTGACACAGCGTTATTACTGGCCGGCCCTTTTCCGAGACGTAGCGAGGTATGTGCGGAGTTGTGAGACCTGCCAGAAGCATAAAGCAAGCCAGCTTTAACCTCCGGGAGAGATGCACACAAGAATAGTGCAGGAGCCGTTTGAAACGCTTTGCGCCGACTTCGTAGGTCCACTCCAACGCTCCAAATTGGGAGACAAAATCCTATTGGTCTTCTTCGACCATTTTAGCAAGTGGGTTGAATTGGTCCCACTACGCAAGGCAACCACGGCGCAGCTGGAACGCTCCTCCAGGGATCGAATCTTGTCAAGATTCGACGTGCCAAAAACGTTCGTCTGCGACAATGGCACCCAGCTCACCAGTCGAGTTTTAAAGACGTTTTGCCAATAACTCGGGATGACTCTCCAACACACCGCACCGTACTCTCCGCAACAGAATCCAACCGAGCGAACCAAAAGAACAGTGGATTCAGACCCGCATACTTGGTACAAGGACGAGAACCCCGACTGCCGGGGATGTTATACCACGAGGTGACCCCTAGCCTAGGAACTGAAGCCCTCACACCGGACGATAAAGCGCAACACCTTCGCAACATCTTTAAGGTGGCAAAGGACAACATGCAACAGGCGACCACCGAGCAAAGTCGGCACCACAACCTGAGGCGAAGGGAGTGGAAGCCCGCCTTGGGCGGCTTGGTGCTCCTGCGTCAACATCACCTCTCGAAGGCCGTCCAGGGATTTTCAGCCAAACTCGCACCGCGGTATGACGGGCCGTACAAAATCGTGAAGTTCGTTTCGCCTAGTATCGTCTGGATCCAACACGTGAGGAAGAAGGAGCGCAGAATGGCGGGATTGGCGGACCTGGAAGCATACCACTAAGAACAGTTGAAGGACTCCGAGGAGATAGACGAGACGACTTTAACAAACGGGATCACAACCACTGACAAATAGGGAACTTTATTCAATCGCACTTTGGCTAGGGTAGGTAATCAACCTTCGTTAATCTTCCAAGCTCTCCCCAACAGATGCCTAATAGACGCAGTCGCCGTCAGAGCCAATCTCATCGCCTGCCACGGAGCCCGAGTAACCGGTCACCCGGGAGTCCCGGAATCGCTGCTTGAGAGTCCGGACCAAGCCGGCCGCCAACCCACGGCAGCCCAGGTTCTCTCGTCCGTCCACCGAAAGAAAGGGGGGGTGTGATGCCCAATAAATAGCGCGCACAAAACAACAGCGCAACGAGAGCAATCCAACAGGCATCGGCTACAGATTTGTAGGCAGCGGCGCTAGAAAAGGAAAACAAATATCAAAGGAGAGCAGCCGCGACAGCCACAAAGCGTCGGCAGAAACACACACAGAAAAAACCCAACGCAGCAGCAACGGTGGTAAAGCAGCGACAACAAAACTATTGTAGTTATTGCAGACAGAGGGAGAGCGGCCGGCAGAGAGAGGAAATACGGCGCCGAAATAGGTCAGCGACGCAGAAAAAGTCACGAGCTCACGCACACACCTACAAGAGACGGCGGTCAGCTCGCTTACACACACACACAGATGAGACTGCATAGCGGAATATGCAGAGAGCAACAGCGCATCGAAAATGGGTCAACGCAGCTGAGCAGCACAGCAACGAGAGAGAATGATAGCGTGCGATCGAGGTAGAACGCTGCCGCTCCAGCATGCGTGCAAAAGAGCCGACCTACGACAAGCTTCGAAGTCACTGGAATGAGCATCGGCAGCGACGTCGGCAGAGAAATTGCCAAATTAGAGGCTTGGCGTGCAATTCATTTTGTCGCCGGCATTAGTCATCGAGGATCGCAAAAACCAAGCGGAGGTAGACAGTGTGAACAAAGTGAAAAGAGAAGCAGAGTTAACCACGCGGAACATTTTTGGACAACGAGGTGAGCAGTTTGACAACGGAAAACAGAGTGCGGTATAGGCAACTAGCATAGAAAATTAGTGGCTACTTTGTGAATTGCACAATTTCTACAGTAATTAACACCAAGACATACAAATATATAAATTTTACGAAGTTTGTGTTTTTCTCTGACCAATAAAAGTGCATAAAACTAGGTAACAGAAACATACTTTCGTCGCGGTTCTACAATACTGAGTGATACTAGGTAGCATAGGTACCCTCAACAACAATTGGATATACAACAACAATTGATGCCACCCATCACCGGGCTACTCACACGATAGGCTGCAGATTGGTTTCGAGTCAGCGGGTTGCATGGAGCCACCTGGGAAGAATTCAAAAGGGAATTCCTCGACTGTTTACTGCCGCCGAGGTATTTTCAACGACTCGAAGATGAGATCCGGGACAAGACACAGCGAGTAGGAGAACCCTTCACGACCGACCTGCTCAGCTTTCGCGTCATGATGCGCCTGGCTGCTCGCACTCGCTGGACTGTCGACTGGCACCAGGACGGAACCAACAAACCGCGGAACAAACGAGGGAACCCATGTGGGCGTGCAAAAGTGTGCCGCAACTGTGCACAGGTGGGACACCTTAGCCGTGAGTGCCCAAATCCCCGCATCCTTTTTGTTGGGATTGTGGTCGTCGCGGGACTCGCACCGTGGATTTTTGTCGTGCCAGGACTTCGGCCCGGGGAACGAATGGAAACAGCGCCATCCGCCTCCCGCCAGTAGAGGCAATACTACGCTATTAAGACGGTCGAATTGTAGCCAGTATCCAAATCGAGGATAAACCCTTGGCCGGGAGGCCTTCCATTGTCGTCACCAGCATTCGGCCCTCGTCACACCAGGCAGATCAACAAGCCATGGGGGTACCCATGTGCACCCCGAATAGATCCGGGCTACCCGCAACCTGTGCATCAGCAATACGCAACGAGCCGACCCGACCCAGTCGACCGAGGAGCCGACAACTACCCAAGTGCCTAAACGAAGGAATCGTCACCCAACGCCCAGATCCCAGTCCCAAGAATCGGTGGTGCCCATTCTGGCGGTGACAGAATCTCCGGGTATCTCTGAGGAAACCTGGATGAGCCAGTTTCTGCAGGAGGAGCTGGAAAAATGTAATGGCCTCACCGGCGTGTCACTCATTGCTGAGCACACCGTCGTCTTGAGGGACAATCGACCCCATTAAACAACGCTACTATTCCAAGAATCTCGCCATGCAGTAGATCATCAATGACCAGGTGGATGAGCTTTTGAAGGATGACCGGATTGAGTCTTGGTTGGAAAGGAGACGGGTGACGTACGCATGTGTTTGGACTACCGACAACTAAACGCTCGGTCCGTACCCGACGCTTACCCCTTGCCGCGCATCAACCACATTCTGGAGAAGCTCAGGAACGCAAAGTACATATCAACGTTGGATCTCAAGAGCGGATATTGGCACATACCGATGACCGAAGGCAGCAGGGAATTCATGGCGTTTACGGTCCCGGGTAAGGGACTGTACCTTTGAAAAATAATGCCGGTCGGACTGCACTCAGCCCCGGCCACGTTCCAGCGGGCATTGGATGGTGTCATCGGTCCAGACTTGGAGCCTCACGCTATCGCGTATCTCGACGACATCATAGTCATAAGAGCTTCGCTGGAGGAGCACGCCGCTAACCTAAAAGATGTCCTCGGACGACTTAGAGAGGCAAACTTACGGCTAAACAAAGACAAGTGTAGCTTTTTCCAGAAAAGCCTTGTCTATTTGGGACATGTCCTCAGTGAAGCAGGTATCCACACAGACCCCGAGAAAGTCAACGCCATCAAGGAACTGGTACCCCCACCAATGTCAAGGAGCTGCGACGGTGTCTGGGCATCGCCTCTTGGTACCGCAGATTTGTACCAAATTTCACCAGCATTGTTCAACCTATCTCCAAGTTGCTGCGAAAGAGCCAGAAATGGACATGGGATACGAGCCAAAAACAAGCCTTCGAGGATCTAAAGAGACGACTTACAGAGGCACCGGTGCTAGCTTGCCCTGATTTTAACGAGAGATTCTCCCTGCAAATAGATGCCAGCGTCTACGGCCAAGGCGCTGTACTAACTCAGCGGATCGAGGGAATCGAAAGAGTAATCGCGTATGCCAGTCGACGACTTTCCCCTGCCGAGGAGAATTACTCGACTGCAGAAAAGGAGTGTCTTGCCATCGTATGGGCCATCCGCAAACTCCGTTGCTACCTCGAGGGATACCATTTCGAGGTTGTCACGGATCACCTCGCAATAAAATGGCTCAACTCCATCGATAATCCGACTGGCCGTATCGCTCGCTGGGCACTGGAGCTCCAGCAGTATCAATTTGATGTGCGATATCGTCGAGGGAACCAGAACATTGTGTCCGATGCTCTTTCACGCCAGCCCTTAGAAACGCTGCAGCAAATATCCCAACAACCAGTGAAATGCCCATGGATGGAACTGATGATCCGACAGGTACAGGAGGAGCCGGAAAAGTACCCGGAATGCGTGCGGGAGAATGATCAACTATATCGGCGATCCGGCCAGCGGCCCGACGACGAAGACTACATACCCTGGAAGCTGTGCATCCCAAAGGAACACCGGGCACTGGTCCTCACGGACTGTCATGGTCAACCGACGGCCGGACATCAAGGGATCCGGAAGACCATCAACCTGGTGACACAGCGTTATTACTGGCCGGCCCTTTTCCGAGACGTAGCGAGGTATGTGCGGAGTTGTGAGACCTGCCAGAAGCATAAAGCAAGCCAGCTTTAACCTCCGGGAGAGATGCACACAAGAATAGTGCAGGAGCCGTTTGAAACGCTTTGCGCCGACTTCGTAGGTCCACTCCAACGCTCCAAATTGGGAGACAAAATCCTATTGGTCTTCTTCGACCATTTTAGCAAGTGGGTTGAATTGGTCCCACTACGCAAGGCAACCACGGCGCAGCTGGAACGCTCCTCCATGGATCGAATCTTGTCAAGATTCGACGTGCCAAAAACGTTCGTCTGCGACAATGGCACCCAGCTCACCAGTCGAGTTTTCAAGACGTTTTGCCAATAACTCGGGATGACTCTCCAATACACCGCACCGTACTTCCGCAACAGAATCCAACCGAGCGAGCCAAAAGAACAGTGGATTCAGACCCGCATACTTGGTACAAGGACGAGAACCCCGACTGCCGGGGATGTTATACCACGAGGTGACCCCTAGCTTAGGAACTGAAGCCCTCACACCGGACGATAAAGCGCAACACCTTCGCAACAAATTTAAGGTGGCAAAGGACAACATGCAACAGGCGACCACCGCGCAAAGTCGGCACTACAACCTGAGGCGAAGGGAGTGGAAGCCCGCCTTGGGCGGCTTGGTGCTCCTGCGTCAACATCACCTCTCGAAGGCCGTCCAGGGATTTTCAGCCAAACTCGCACCGCGGTATGACGGGCCGTACAAAGTCGTGAAGTTCGTGAAGAAGGAGCGCAGAATGGCGGGATTGGCGGACCTGGAAGCATACCACGAAGACCAGTTGAAGGACTCCGAGGAGATAGACGAAACGACTTTAACCAACGGTACCACACACACTGTCTAATAGGGAACTTTATTCAATCGCATTCTGGCTAGGGTAGGTAATCAACCTTCGTTAATCTTCCAAGCTCTCCCCAACAGATGCCTAATAGACGCAGTCGCCGTCAGAGCCAATCTCATCGCCTGCCACGGAGCCCGACTAACCGGTCACCCAGGAGTCCCGGAATCGCTGCTTGAGAGTCCGGACCAAGCCGGCCGCCAACCAACGGCAGCCCAGGTTCTCTCGTCCGTCCACCGGAAGAAAGGGGGGTGTGATGCCCAATAAATAGCGCGCACAAAACAACAGCGCAACGCGAGCAATGCAACAGGCATCGGCTACAGATTTGTAGGCAGCGGCGCTAGAAAAGGAAAACAAATATCAAAGGAGAGCAGCCGCGACAGCCACATAGCGTCGGCAGAAACACACACAGAAAAAACCCAACGCAGCAGCAACGGTGGTAAAGCAGCGACAACAAAACTATTGTAGTTATTGCAGAGAGAGGGAGAGCGGCCGGCAGAGAGAGGAAATACGGCGCCGAAATAAGTCAGCGACGCAGAAAAAGTCACAAGCTCACGCACACACCTACAAGAGACGGCGGTCAGCTCGCTTACACACACACACAGATGAGACTGCATAACGGAATATGCAGAGAGCAACAGCGCATCGAAAATGGGTCAACGCAGCTGAGCAGCACAGCAACGAGAGAGAATGATTGCGTGCGATCGAGGGAGAACGCTGCCGCTCCAGCA
Organism: Drosophila rellima; assembly: GCA_035043635.1. Taxonomy (NCBI): domain Eukaryota; kingdom Metazoa; phylum Arthropoda; class Insecta; order Diptera; family Drosophilidae; genus Drosophila; species Drosophila rellima. Next base: position 233,699 of record JAWNMV010000022.1, on the reverse strand, counting down.
TGCGTGCAAAAGAGCCGACCTACGACAAGCTTCGAAGTCACTGGAAAGAGCATCAGCCGCGACGTCGGCAGAGAAATTGCCGAATTAGAGGCTTGGCGTGCAATTCATTTTGTCGCCGGCATTAGTCTTCGAGGATCGCAAAAACCAAGCGGAGGTAGACAGTGCGAACAAAGCGAAAAGAGAAGCAGAGTTAACCACGCGGAACATTTTTGGACAACGAGGTGAGCAGTTTGACAACGGAAAACAGAGTGTGGTATAGGCAACTAGCATAGAAAATTAGTGGCTACTTTGTGAATTGCACAATTTCTACAGTAATTCACACCGAGACAAAACAATAAATAAATTTTACGAATTTGTGTTTTTCTCTGACCAATAAAAGAGCATAGGACTAGGTAACAGAAACACACTCTCGTCGCGGTTCTACCAGGCTGAGTGACACGAGGCAGGGGAGGCATAGTCTCGTCGCGGTTCTACCAGACTGAGTGACACTAGGCAGGGCAGGTACACAGGTAAGTGACCCTAGCTGAACTGAGACATACCCCAGCCAAGAGAAAACATCCTTACAAGGCTATTATAGTTTGTGCACAAAACACGAAATGAGCTCTGCAAAACGTAATTATTTGTGCATGTAGATAAAGATAATGGCTGAAAGTTCCTAGTCTTTAACGGAAATCAATCTCGCCAATAATCAATTTATGAGATAAACAACACCAAGAGTTTTGCTACGATAGATTAAAGGCGGTATACCGAAGATATACGTTGCAATGGAGTGCTGTCAATCGTATAAAAACGTAAATATGGCCTATTACGACTAACAGTCATAAACATGCACTTAGAACAATTGAGACGCAACTGATTGGCCGAGCACCATAGTTGCACAGCGTTAAAATCGTCTTGCAGAGTATGAGAAGATAAGCTAGTGTACAAAAATAAGGTCCTAAGTGACTTCCTTGATGTACAACCCGAAATGAAAGCACTTTTTGGTTCCTACCTTTTAAGTAGGTGAAAATTCAACTTAAACAGGCGGGTGGGAAACCTATCAGACTTACCATCTTTTTTAAGGAGAGTAATGATATAAGATTCTTTCCAAAGATATGGAAAGATTTCGGATTCAAGGAATAGATTAAAAAGCTTTAGCAACGGAGCAGCTAAAGAAGCACTCCCTAAGGACACAACTAGGAATGTTTTCAGGCCCAGGAGAGAAAGAAGATTTTAAAGAACTAATAGAAGAGTCTACAGTGTTATTAGAAATATAAGAAGCAAACATTGTGTATGATGAAAGTATAGTCTAAGGATAAAAAGAGTTGGAGGGGAAGAAAAAAAGAATGAGAAGGGTAAACTAGGGGTTATACGCTTCAAGTTAAAAAATGTATAAAATTGTTTAGGGTCACGTTTAAACTGTCTTTTGCATCGAGCAAGATAGTTCTCGAATCAAAGTGAGTTTAAAAGAGCAAAGTTCGATCTGTGTATTTAGAGAATGCCAGATGAGTCAACAAAATTTAGAAAGTTATCTCCACAAAAAACTTTAAATTTCAATATCTTTTGAACCATATGCGAACGGACTCGAAAGAAGTCATGTCTTGAAGTAACGCAACATTTTCGATGTCGTGTGTCACACTTCGAAACTGTGGGCCAGGGGAAAAATGGCTTCGGCTTAGAGAAATAAGTTTCGGCAACCGACGCAACAGAATTTTAATGAAAATTGTTTTTGTTGTGTTTTTTTCTGCCCCGCTTTTGTGATTTTCGTGTTGTGTCAATTGCCGGCAACGAAAAAGCATATAATAACATAAATATGAATGCAAAATATGTGTGGAGTAGATAATAAAATTACATAACTGAACAGCAACTCCAAAACTAAAGATGACGAGGGAGGACAGCTCCAAAACACATTAAAGGCTCACACTGGGTGTGGATGAAGGAGACGACCTCAAAATTAAAAGATAATTTTAATATTTTTAGTATATAATACTTAAAATAAGAGATTAAAACCGGAACCGAAACCGTTAACCGAAATTAAACCTTTTAAGTGTTGTACCGGAATCACAATACACTTTTTCTAAAAGCCGGGTAACCAGTACCGCGGAAAATAAAAATTCCTGTCAAACTTCATATGAAAAAAACTGTGCCAGGAATTTTTATTTTACGTTTTCGTTTCTTGAGTATCCAGCAACGTAAACAAAATCCACAAATTATATCGAAAAATGGCCTGTCGATTGCGTTTGTGGACTGAGAGAACAGCTGATTCACAGCTCAAGAATATATTGCTGCCAATTATTTCGGGAGTGTCTAGTGAAAAATTAAGCCATATACACAGCTGATTTGACAGAGTGACCATGCACGTTTTAGGTATATGGTCACAAGTTTTAGGTACATAGTTACACTGTTTTAGTTATGTCCCACACAAACGAAATAACTAGCAAATTTTTTACATACATTTTTCTCGGTGCTGGAGACAGGCCTAAAGTACTGAAAACCGAAACGTTTGTACCGGTACGGTTTTGGATCATTTATAAAAGGTATTTATTGTTTCTGTATTTACATATGCATTTTTCTTCTGTTCACTCCTAGTATGCATATCTGCCCAATACCACGTTAAATATTAAGAAAATAAGCAAACTCAATACTCTTTCTTTGTGCAGACATACAAGCATATGCATGCTGAGTGGCGTTAGACAACGCAGACATTCCTCTCCTTTCTTTTCTCTGACGAATCTTGCAACGCGGTCATGAGTTGCTTTTCGACCCATTAGCTAAGTTTTTTTTTAAAATTTTGAGAAAATTCTATCAGTTATGGCTTAAAGCCCCATCAGTGCCAAAATCTTTAGGAAAAGATACAAGGGATGCCGAAAGGCACATAGTCGCATACACGTCGAGGGAAATCATCGAGGTAGAACACAGAACATAGACATAGCATAGGCATCGAAGCACAGACTACAAAAGCCACTACAGGAGAACGAGGGTCGTTTGCACTAGCCGCACACTGCATCATCGATCGTTACGAGAGCAAAGAAGAGGAGAGTCGTCCGTATCTTTACAGAACACGATATCATGGGCGTACATTGGATCGCCTTCCGCCGCAAAAGCGAGCTACAAGCAATTGTGAAGGAATTCGGTCAGGAGACAGAAGGCACCGGCGAGGAGCTGAGAAACCGGTTATCTAGCTTCGCGAGTCAACCGGAATTGCCGAAAGCCGTCGTCCAACGACTTGCGGATCTGGAAACGACGCTGGGTTTTGCATCAACGCCAGATCCCAAGACCCGATCCAGAAGCACTACCCCTATACAGGGCGAGAATCAGCCAGGCGTGAACCAGCCAGGCGCAACCAGCTCTGAGGCAACAGGACAAATGACAACCCATACGCTCACCGGCGACACCGACATCAAATTGTCGGTTCCCCCTTGGATTGGAGGCAACACCAGCAGAACCAGAACCCTCGATAGTGGCTCAGATGGCTCCGGTCCGCAGAACGAACGCTTTTTACAACTCGGTCTCGCGGACCGGTTGCGGAAGTGGGGCGTATTCTTCAGCGGAGAATCCAGTGAACCGTTGCGATTCATCGAGCATCTGGAGGATATGGTGGCGATATATCGCTTGGATATACAACAACAATTGATGCCACCCATCGCCGGGCTACTCACAGGACAGGCTGCAGATTGGTTTCGAGTCAGCGGGTTGCATGGAGCCACCTGGGAAGAATTCAAAAGGGAATTCCTCGACTGTTTACTGCCGCCGAGGTATTTTCAACGACTCGAAGATGAGATCCGGGACAAGACACAGCGAGTAGGACAACCCTTCACGACCTACCTGCTCAGCCTTCGCGTCATGATGCACCTGGCTGCTTATAGCATGCATCAGGAGCTGTATAGGTTATACGACAACCTACTCAACTGTTCACGAGGCGACACGAATTTACCACGCTGGCACAGCTAACGAGACTAATCACCATCTTCGAGGATACCAAGGAACGAGCCGCATCTCGCCCCGGACCTAAGGTGTTCCAATCGGCACTTGCTGGACTGTCGACTGGCACCAGGACGGAACCAACAAACCGCGGAACAAACGAGGGAACCCATGTGGGCGTGCAAAAGTGTGCCGCAACTGTGCACAGGTGGGACACTTTAGCCGTGAGTGCCCAAATCCCCGCATCCTTTTTGTTGGGATTGTGGTCGTCGCGGGACTCGCACCGTGGATTTTTGTCGTGCCAGGACTTCGGCCCGGGGAACGAATGGAAACAGCGCCATCCGCCTCCCGCCAGTAGAGGCAATACTACGCTATTAAGACGGTCGAATTGTAGCCAGTATCCAAATCGAGGATAAACCCTTGGCCGGGAGGCCTTCCATTGTCGTCACCAGCATTCGGCCCTCGTCACACCAGGCAGATCAACAAGCCATGGGGGTACCCATGTGCACCCCGAATAGATCCGGGCTACCCGCAACCTGTGCATCAGCAATACGCAACGAGCCGACCCGACCCAGTCGACCGAGGAGCCGACAACTACCCAAGTGCCTAAACGAAGGAATCGTCACCCAACGCCCAGATCCCAGTCCCAAGAATGGTGGTGCCAATTCTGGCGGTGACAGAATCTCCGGGTATCTCTGAGGAAACCTGGATGAGCCAGTTTTTGCAGGAGGAGCTGGAAAAATGTAATGGCCTCACCGGCGTGTCACTCATTGCTGAGCACACCGTCGTCTTGAGGGACAATCGACCCCATTAAACAACGCTACTATTCCAAGAATCTCGCCATGCAGTAGATCATCAATGACCAGGTGGATGAGCTTTTGAAGGATGACCGGATTGAGTCTTGGTTGGAAAGGAGATGGGTGACGTACGCATGTGTTTGGACTACCGACAACTAAACGCTCGGTCCGTACCCGACGCTTACCCCTTGCCGCGCATCAACCACATTCTGGAGAAGCTCAGGAACGCAAAGTACATATCAACGCTGGATCTCAAGAGCGGATATTGGCACATACCGATGACCGAAGGCAGCAGGGAATTCATGGCGTTTACGGTCCCGGGTAAGGGACTGTACCTTTGAAAAATAATGCCGGTCGGACTGCACTCAGCTCCGGCCACGTTCCAGCGGGCATTGGATGGTGTCATCGGTCCAGACTTGGAGCCTCACGCTATCGCGTATCTCGACGACATCATAGTCATAAGAGCTTCGCTGGAGGAGCACGCCGCCAACCTAAAAGATGTCCTCGGACGACTTAGAGAGGCAAACTTACGGCTAAACAAAGACAAGTGTAGCTTTTTCCAGAAAAGCCTTGTCTATTTGGGACATGTCCTCAGTGAAGCAGGTATCCACACAGACCCCGAGAAAGTCAACGCCATCAAGGAACTGGTACCCCCACCAATGTCAAGGAGCTGCGACGGTGTCTGGGCATCGCCTCTTGGTACCGAAGATTTGTACCAAATTTCACCAGCATTGTCCAACCTATCTCCAAGTTGCTGCGAAAGAGCCAGAAATGGACATGGGATACGAGCCAAAAACAAGCCTTCGAGGATCTAAAGAGACGACTTACAGAGGCACCGGTGCTAGCTTGCCCTGATTTTAACGAGAGATTCTCCCTGCAAATAGATGCCAGCGTCTACGGCCTAGGCGCTGTACTAACTCAGCGGATCGAGGGAATCGAAAGAGTAATCGCGTATGCCAGTCGACGACTTTCCCCTGCCGAGGAGAATTACTCGACTGCAGAAAAGGAGTGTCTTGCCATCGTATGGGCCATCCGCAAACTCCGTTGCTACCTCGAGGGATACCATTTCGAGGTTGTCACGGATCACCTCGCATTAAAATGGCTCAACTCCATCGATAATCCGACTGGCCGTATCGCTCGCTGGGCACTGGAGCTCCAGCAGTATCAATTTGATGTGCGATATCGTCGAGGGAACCAGAACATTGTGTCCGATGCTCTTTCACGCCAGCCCTTAGAAACGCTGCAGCAAATATCCCAACAACCAGTGAAATGCCCATGGATGGAACTGATGATCCGACAGGTACAGGAGGAGCCGGAAAAGTACCCGGAATGCGTGCGGGAGAATGATCAACTATATCGGCGATCCGGCCAGCGGCCCGACGACGAAGACTACATACCCTGGAAGCTGTGCATCCCAAAGGAACACCGGGCACTGGTCCTCACGGACTGTCATGGTCAACCGACGGCCGGACATCAAGGGATCCGGAAGACCATCAACCTGGTGACACAGCGTTATTACTGGCCGGCCCTTTTCCGAGACGTAGCGAGGTATGTGCGGAGTTGTGAGACCTGCCAGAAGCATAAAGCAAGCCAGCTTTAACCTCCGGGAGAGATGCACACAAGAATAGTGCAGGAGCCGTTTGAAACGCTTTGCGCCGACTTCGTAGGTCCACTCCAACGCTCCAAATTGGGAGACAAAATCCTATTGGTCTTCTTCGACCATTTTAGCAAGTGGGTTGAATTGGTCCCACTACGCAAGGCAACCACGGCGCAGCTGGAACGCTCCTCCATGGATCGAATCTTGTCAAGATTCGACGTGCCAAAAACGTTCGTCTGCGACAATGGCACCCAGCTCACCAGTCGAGTTTTCAAGACGTTTTGCCAATAACTCGGGATGACTCTCCAATACACCGCACCGTACTTCCGCAACAGAATCCAACCGAGCGAGCCAAAAGAACAGTGGATTCAGACCCGCATACTTGGTACAAGGACGAGAACCCCGACTGCCGGGGATGTTATACCACGAGGTGACCCCTAGCTTAGGAACTGAAGCCCTCACACCGGACGATAAAGCGCAACACCTTCGCAACAAATTTAAGGTGGCAAAGGACAACATGCAACAGGCGACCACCGCGCAAAGTCGGCACTACAACCTGAGGCGAAGGGAGTGGAAGCCCGCCTTGGGCGGCTTGGTGCTCCTGCGTCAACATCACCTCTCGAAGGCCGTCCAGGGATTTTCAGCCAAACTCGCACCGCGGTATGACGGGCCGTACAAAGTCGTGAAGTTCGTGAAGAAGGAGCGCAGAATGGCGGGATTGGCGGACCTGGAAGCATACCACGAAGACCAGTTGAAGGACTCCGAGGAGATAGACGAAACGACTTTAACCAACGGTACCACACACACTGACTAATAGGGAACTTTATTCAATCGCATTCTGGCTAGGGTAGATAATCAACCTTCGTTAATCTTCCAAGCTCTCCCCAACAGATGCCTAATAGACGCAGTCGCCGTCAAAGCCAATCTCATCGCCTGCCACGGAGCCCGACTAACCGGTCACCCAGGAGTACCGGAATCGCTGCTTGAGAGTCCGGACCAAGCCGGCCGCCAACCAACGGCAGCCCAGGTTCTCTCGTCCGTCCACCGGAAGAAAGGGGGGGTGTAATGCCCAATAAATAGCGCGCACAAAACAACAGCGCAACGCGAGCAATGCAACAGGCATCGGCTACAGATTTGTAGGCAGCGGCGCTAGAAAAGGAAAACAAATATCAAAGGAGAGCAGCCGCGACAGCCACATAGCGTCGGCAGAAACACACACAGAAAAAACCCAACGCAGCAGCAACGGTGGTAAAGCAGCGACAACAAAACTATTGTAGTTATTGCAGAGAGAGGGAGAGCAGCCGGCAGAGAGAGGAAATACGGCGCCGAAATAAGTCAGCGACGCAGAAAAAGTCACAAGCTCACGCACACACCTACAAGAGACGGCGGTCAGCTCGCTTACACACACACACAGATGAGACTGCATAGCGGAATATGCAGAGAGCAACAGCGCATCGAAAATGGGTCAACGCAGCTGAGCAGCACAGCAACGAGAGAGAATGATTGCGTGCGATCGAGGGAGAACGCTGCCGCTCCAGCATGCGTGCAAAAGAGCCGACCTACGACAAGCTTCGAAGTCACTGGAATGAGCATCAGCCGCGACGTCGGCAGAGAAATTGCCGAATTAGAGGCTTGGCGTGCAATTCATTTTGTCGCCGGCATTAGTCTTCGAGGATCGCAAACAGTGCGAACAAAGCGAAAAGAAAAGCAGAGTTAACCACGCGGAACATTTTTGGACAACGAGGTGAACAGTTTGACAACGGAAAACAGAGTGTGGTATAGGCAACTAGCATAGAAAGTTAGTGGCTACTTTGTGAATTGCACAATTTCTACAGTAATTCACACCGAGACAAAACAATAAATAAATTTTACGAATTTGTGTTTTTCTCTGACCAATAAAAGAGCATAGGACTAGGTAACAGAAACACACTCTCGTCGCGGTTCTACCAGGCTGAGTGACACGAGGCAGGGGAGGCATAGTCTCGTCGCGGTTCTACCAGACTGAGTGACACTAGGCAGGGCAGGTACACAGGTAAGTGACCCTAGCTGAACTGAGACATACCCCAGCCAAGAGAAAACATCCTTACAAGGCTATTATAGTTTGTGCACAAAACACGAAATGAGCTCTGCAAAACGTAATTAGTTGTGCATGTAGGTAAAGATAATGGCTGAAAGTTCCTAGTCCTTAACGGAAATCAATCTCGCCAATAATCAATTTATGAGATAAACAACACCAAGAGTTTTGCTACGATAGATTAAAGACGGTTTACCGAAGATATACGTTGCAATGGAGTGCTGTCAATCGCATATAAACGAAAAGATGGCCTATTACGACTAAAAGTCATAAACATGCACTTAGAACAATTGAGACGCAACTGATTGGCCGAGCACCATAGTTGCACAGCGTTTAAATCGTCTTGCAGAGTATGAGAAGATAAGCTAGTGTACAACCTGAAATGAAAGCACTTTTTGGTTCCTACCTTTTAAGTAGGTGAAAATTCAACTTAAACAGGCGGGTGGGAAACCTATCAGACTTACCATCATTTTTGAGGAGAGTAATGATATAAGATTCTTTCCAAAGATATGGAAAGATTTCGGATTCAAGGAATAGATTAAAAAGCTTTAGCAACGGAGCAGCTAAAGAAGCACTCCCTAAGGACACAACTAGGAATGTTTTCAGGCCCAGGAGAGAAAGAAGATTTTAAAGAACTAATAGAAGAGTCTACAGTGTTATTTGAAATATAAGAAGCAAACATTGTGTATGATGAAAGTATAGTCTAAGGATAAAAAGAGTTGGAGGGGAAGACAGAAAAAAAGAATGAGAAGAGTAAACTAGGGGTTATACGCTTCAAGTTAAAAAATGTATAAAATTGTTTAGGGTCACGTTTAAACTGTCTTTTGCATCGAGCAAGATAGTTCTCGAATCAAAGTGAGTTTAAAAGAGCAAAGTTCGGTCTGTGTATTTAGAGAATGCCAGATGAGTCAACAAAATTTAGAAAGTTATCTCCACAAAAAACTTTAAATTTCAATATCTTTTGAACCATATGCGAACGGACTCGAAAGAAGTCATGTCTTGAAGTAACGCAACATTTTCGATGTCGTGTGTCACACTTCGAAACTGTGGGCCAGGGGAAAAATGGCTTCGGCTTAGAGAAATAAGTTTCGGCAAACGACGCAACAGAATTTTAATGAAAAATGTTTTTGTTGTGTTTTTTTCTGCCCCGCTTTTGTGATTTTCGTGTTGTGTCAATTGCCGGCAACGAAAAAGCATATAATAACATAAATATGAATGCAAAATATGTGTGGAGTAGATAATAAAATTACCTAACTGAACAGCAACTCCAAAACTAAAGATGACGAGGGAGGACAGCTCCAAAACACATTAAAGGCACACACTGGGTGTGGATGAAGGAGACGACCTCAAAATTAAAAGATAATTTTAATATTTTTAGTATATAATACTTAAAATCAGAGATTAAACCGGAACCGAAACCGTTAACCGAAATTAAACCTTTTAAGTGTTGTTCCGGAATCACAATACACTTTTTCTAAAAGCCGGGTAACCAGTACCGCGGAAAATAAAAATTCCTGTCAAACTTCATATGAAAAAAACTGTGCCAGGAATTTTTATTTTACGTTTTCGTTTCTTGAGTATCCAGCAACGTAAACAAAATCCACAAATTATATCGAAAAATGGCCTGTCGATTGCGTTTGTGGACTGAGAGAACAGCTGATTCACAGCTCAAGAATATATTGCTGCCAATTATTTCGGGAGTGTCTAGTGAAAAATTAAGCCATATACACAGCTGATTTGACAGAGTGACCATGCACGTTTTAGGTATATGGTCACAAGTTTTAGGTACATGGTTACACTGTTTTAGTTATGTCCCACACAAACGAAATATCTAGCAAATTTTTGACATACATTTTTCTTGGTGCTGGAGACAGGCCTAAAGTACTGAAAACCGAAACGTTTGTACCGGTACGGTTTTGGAACATTTATAAAAGGTATTTGTTGTTTCTGTATTTACACATGCATTTTTCTTCTGTTCACTCCTAGTATGCATATCTGCCCAATACCACGTTAAATATTAAGAAAATAAGCAAACTCAATACTCTTTCTTTGTGCACCCATACAAGCATATGCATGTGTGCAAGAAGACAGCCGAATTTTCGGTGATTTGCTTTAAGCAAAGTACCCAGTAGCTGAGGCCCACATTTAGGTACTGAATAGAGGGGCTTAGAAATAGCCTTACAAAATAGTTTCGAGCCAGTTTGCAACCCTTTTTTTTATATGGAGGCAATACCTTTCAAACATGATTTTCAGCTACTGGAGCACTGGAGCTCCAGCAGTATCAATTTGATGTGCGATATCGTCGAGGGAACCAGAACATTGTGTCCGATGCTCTTTCACGCCAGCCCTTAGAAACGCTGCAGCAAATATCCCAACAACCAATGAAATGCCCATGGATGGAACTGATGATCCGACAGGTACAGGAGGAGCCGGAAAAGTACCCGGAATGCGTGCGGGAGAATGATCAACTATATCGGCGATCCGGCCAGCGGCCCGACGACGAAGACTACATACCCTGGAAGCTGTGCATCCCAAAGGAACACCGGGCACTGGTCCTCACAGACTGTCATGGTCAACCGACGGCCGGACATCAAGGGATCCGGAAGACCATCAACCTGGTGACACAGCGTTATTACTGGCCGGCCCTTTTCCGAGACGTAGCGAGGTATGTGCGGAGTTGTGAGACCTGCCAGAAGCATAAAGCAAGCCAGCTTTAACCTGGCACACAAGAATAGTGCAGGAGCCGTTTGAAACGCTTTGCGCCGACTTCGTAGGTCCACTCCAACGCTCCAAATTGGGAGACAAAATCCTATTGGTCTTCTTCGACCATTTTAGCAAGTGGGTTGAATTGGTCCCACTACGCAAGGCAACCACGGCGCAGCTGGAACGCTCCTCCATGGATCGAATCTTGTCAAGATTCGACGTGCCAAAAACGTTCGTCTGCGACAATGGCACCCAGCTCACCAGTCGAGTTTTAAAGACGTTTTGCCAATAACTCGGGATGACTCTCCAACACACCGCACCGTACTCTCCGCAACAGAATCCAACCGAGCGAACCAAAAGAACAGTGGATTCAGACCCGCATACTTGGTACAAGGACGAGAACCCCGACTGCCGGGGATGTTATACCACGAGGTGACCCCTAGCTTAGGAACTGAAGCCCTCACACCGGACGATAAAGCGCAACACCTTCGCAACAAATTTAAGGTGGCAAAGGACAACAGGCGACCACCGCGCAAAATCGGCACTACAACCTGAGGCGAAGGGAGTGGAAGCCCGCCTTGGGCGGCTTGGTGCTCCTGCGTCAACATCACCTCTCGAAGGCCGTCCAGGGATTTTCAGCCAAACTCGCACCGCGGTATGACGGGCCGTACAAAGTCGTGAAGTTCGTGAAGAAGGAGCGCAGAATGGCGGGATTGGCGGACCTGGAAGCATACCACTAAGAACAGTTGAAGGACTCCGAGGAGATAGACGAGACGACTTTAACAAACGGGATCACAACCACTGACAAATAGGGAACTTTATTCAATCGCACTTTGGCTAGGGTAGGTAATCAACCTTCGTTAATATTCCAAGCTCTCCCCAACAGATGCCTAATAGACGCAGTCGCCGTCAGAGCCAATCTCATCGCCTGCCACGGAGCCCGAGTAACCGGTCACCCGGGAGTCCCGGAATCGCTGCTTGAGAGTCCGGACCAAGCCGGCCGCCAACCCACGGCAGCCCAGGTTCTCTCGTCCGTCCACCGAAAGAAAGGGGGGGTGTGATGCCCAATAAATAGCGCGCACAAAACAACAGCGCAACGAGAGCAATCCAACAGGCATCGGCTACAGATTTGTAGGCAGCGGCGCTAGAAAAGGAAAACAAATATCAAAGGAGAGCAGCCGCGACAGCCACAAAGCGTCGGCAGAAACACACACAGAAAAAACCCAACGCAGCAGCAACGGTGGTAAAGCAGCGACAACAAAACTATTGTAGTTATTGCAGAGGGAGGGAGAGCAGCCGGCAGAGAGAGGAAATTCGGCGCCGAAATAGGTCAGCGACGCAGAAAAAGTCACGAGCTCACGCACACACCTACAAGAGACGGCGGTCAGCTCGCTTACACACACACACAGATGAGACTGCATAGCGGAATATGCAGAGAGCAACAGCGCATCGAAAATGGGTCAACGCAGCTGAGCAGCACAGCAACGAGAGAGAATGATAGCGTGCGATCGAGGGAGAACGCTGCCGCTCCAGCATGCGTGCAAAAGAGCCGACCTACGACAAGCTTCGAAGTCACTGGAATGAGCATCGGCAGCGACGTCGGCAGAGAAATTGCCAAATTAGAGGCTTGGCGTGCAATTCATTTTGTCGCCGGCATTAGTCATCGAGGATCGCAAAAACCAAGCGGAGGTAGACAGTGTGAACAAAGTGAAAAGAGAAGCAGAGTTAACCACGCGGAACATTTTTGGACAACGAGGTGAGCAGTTTGACAACGGAAAACAGAGTGCGGTATAGGCAACTAGCATAGAAAATTAGTGGCTACTTTGTGAATTGCACAATTTCTACAGTAATTAACACCAAGACATACAAATATATAAATTTTACGAAGTTTGTGTTTTTCTCTGACCAATAAAAGTGCATAAAACTAGGTAACAGAAACATACTTTCGTCGCGGTTCTACAATACTGAGTGATACTAGGTAGCATAGGTACCCTCAACAACAATTGGATATACAACAACAATTGATGCCACCCATCGCCGGGCTACTCACACGATAGGCTGCAGATTGGTTTCGAGTCAGCGGGTTGCATGGAGCCACCTGGGAAGAATTCAAAAGGGAATTCCTCGACTGTTTACTGCCGTCGAGGTATTTTCAACGACTCGAAGATGAGATCCGGGACAAGACACAGCGAGTAGGAGAACCCTTCACGACCGACCTGCTCAGCCTTCGCGTCATGATGCGCCTGGCTGCTCGCACTCGCTGGACTGTCGACTGGCACCAGGACGGAACTAACAAACCGCGGAACAAACGAGGGAACCCATGTGGGCGTGCAAAAGTGTGCCGCAACTGTGCACAGGTGGGACACCTTAGCCGTGAGTGCCCAAATCCCCGCATCCTTTTTGTTGGGATTGTGGTCGTCGCGGGACTCGCACCGTGGATTTTTGTCATGCCAGGACTTCGGCCCGGGGAACGAATGGAAACAGCGCCATCCGCCTCCCGCCAGTAGAGGCAATACTACGCTATTAAGACGGTCGAATTGTAGCCAGTATCCAAATCGAGGATAAACCCTTGGCCGGGAGGCCTTCCATTGTCGTCACCAGCATTCGGCCCTCGTCACACCAGGCAGATCAACAAGCCATGGGGGTACCCATGTGCACCCCGAATAGATCCGGGCTACCCGCAACCTGTGCATCAGCAATACGCAACGAGCCGACCCGACCCAGTCGACCGAGGAGCCGACAACTACCCAAGTGCCTAAACGAAGGAATCGTCACCCAACGCCCAGATCCCAGTCCCAAGAATGGTGGTGCCAATTCTGGCGGTGACAGAATCTCCGGGTATCTCTGAGGAAACCTGGATGAGCCAGTTTCTGCAGGAGGAGCTGGAAAAATGTAATGGCCTCACCGGCGTGTCACTCATTGCTGAGCAAACCGTCGTCTTGAGGGACAATCGACCCCATTAAACAACGCTACTATTCCAAGAATCTCGCCATGCAGTAGATCATCAATGACCAGGTGGATGAGCTTTTGAAGGATGACCGGATTGAGTCTTGGTTGGAAAGGAGATGGGTGACGTACGCATGTGTTTGGACTACCGACAACTAAACGCTCGGTCCGTACCCGACGCTTACCCCTTGCCGCGCATCAACCACATTCTGGAGAAGCTCAGGAACGCAAAGTACATATCAACGCTGGATCTCAAGAGCGGATATTGGCACATACCGATGACCGAAGGCAGCAGGGAATTCACGGCGTTTACGGTCCCGGGTAAGGGACTGTACCTTTGAAAAATAATGCCGGTCGGACTGCACTCAGCTCCGGCCACGTTCCAGCGGGCATTGGATGGTGTCATCGGTCCAGACTTGGAGCCTCACGCTATCGCGTATCTCGACGACATCATAGTCATAAGAGCTTCGCTGGAGGAGCACGCCGCCAACCTAAAAGATGTCCTCGGACGACTTAGAGAGGCAAACTTACGGCTAAACAAAGACAAGTGTAGCTTTTTCCAGAAAAGCCTTGTCTATTTGGGACATGTCCTCAGTGAAGCAGGTATCCACACAGACCCCGAGAAAGTCAACGCCATCAAGGAACTGGTACCCCCACCAATGTCAAGGAGCTGCGACGGTGTCTGGGCATCGCCTCTTGGTACCGAAGATTTGTACCAAATTTCACCAGCATTGTCCAACCTATCTCCAAGTTGCTGCGAAAGAGCCAGAAATGGACATGGGATACGAGCCAAAAACAAGCCTTCGAGGATCTAAAGAGACGACTTACAGAGGCACCGGTGCTAGCTTGCCCTGATTTTAACGAGAGATTCTCCCTGCAAATAGATGCCAGCGTCTACGGCCAAGGCGCTGTACTAACTCAGCGGATCGAGGGAATCGAAAGAGTAATCGCGTATGCCAGTCGACGACTTTCCCCTGCCGAGGAGAATTACTCGACTGCAGAAAAGGAGTGTCTTGCCATCGTATGGGCCATCCGCAAACTCCGTTGCTACCTCGAGGGATACCATTTCGAGGTTGTCACGGATCACCTCGCAATAAAATGGCTCAACTCCATCGATAATCCGACTGGCCGTATCGCTCGCTGGGCACTGGAGCTCCAGCAGTATCAATTTGATGTGCGATATCGTCGAGGGAACCAGAACATTGTGTCCGATGCTCTTTCACGCCAGCCCTTAGAAACGCTGCAGCAAATATCCCAACAACCAGTGAAATGCCCATGGATGGAACTGATGATCCGACAGGTACAGGAGGAGCCGGAAAAGTACCCGGAATGCGTGCGGGAGAATGATCAACTATATCGGCGATCCGGCCAGCGGCCCGACGACGAAGACTACATACCCTGGAAGCTGTGCATCCCAAAGGAACACCGGGCACTGGTCCTCACGGACTGTCATGGTCAACCGACGGCCGGACATCAAGGGATCCGGAAGACCATCAACCTGGTGACACAGCGTTATTACTGGCCGGCCCTTTTCCGAGACGTAGCGAGGTATGTGCGGAGTTGTGAGACCTGCCAGAAGCATAAAGCAAGCCAGCTTTAACCTCCGGGAGAGATGCACACAAGAATAGTGCAGGAGCCGTTTGAAACGCTTTGCGCCGACTTCGTAGGTCCACTCCAACGCTCCAAATTGGGAGACAAAATCCTATTGGTCTTCTTCGACCATTTTAGCAAGTGGGTTGAATTGGTCCCACTACGCAAGGCAACCACGGCGCAGCTGGAACGCTCCTCCATGGATCGAATCTTGTCAAGATTCGACGTGCCAAAAACGTTCGTCTGCGACAATGGCACCCAGCTCACCAGTCGAGTTTTCAAGACGTTTTGCCAATAACTCGGGATGACTCTCCAACACACCGCACCGTACTTCCGCAACAGAATCCAACCGAGCGAACCAAAATAACAGTGGATTCAGACCCGCATACTTGGTACAAGGACGAGAACCCCGACTGCCGGGGATGTTATACCACGAGGTGACCCCTAGCTTAGGAACTGAAGCCCTCACACCGGACGATAAAGCGCAACACCTTCGCAACAAATTTAAGGTGGCAAAGGACAACATGCAACAGGCGACCACCGCGCAAAGTCGGCACTACAACCTGAGGCGAAGGGAGTGGAAGCCCGCCTTGGGCGGCTTGGTGCTCTTGCGTCAACATCACCTCTCGAAGGCCGTCCAGGGATTTTCAGCCAAACTCGCACCGCGGTATGACGGGCCGTACAAAGTCGTGAAGTTCGTGAAGAAGGAGCGCAGAATGGCGGGATTGGCGGACCTGGAAGCATACCACGAAGACCAGTTGAAGGACTCCGAGGAGATAGACGAAACGACTTTAACCAACGGTACCACACACACTGTCTAATAGGGAACTTTATTCAATCGCATTCTGGCTAGGGTAGGTAATCAACCTTCGTTAATCTTCCAAGCTCTCCCCAACAGATGCCTAATAGACGCAGTCGCCGTCAGAGCCAATCTCATCGCCTGCCACGGAGCCCGACTAACCGGTCACCCAGGAGTCCCGGAATCGCTGCTTGAGAGTCCGGACCAAGCCGGCCGCCAACCAACGGCAGCCCAGGTTCTCTCGTCCGTCCACCGGAAGAAAGGGGGGTGTGATGCCCAATAAATAGCGCGCACAAAACAACAGCGCAACGCGAGCAATGCAACAGGCATCGGCTACAGATTTGTAGGCAGCGGCGCTAGAAAAGGAAAACAAATAACAAAGGAGAGCAGCCGCGACAGCCACATAGCGTCGGCAGAAACACACACAGAAAAAACCCAACGCAGCAGCAACGGTGGTAAAGCAGCGACAACAAAACTATTGTAGTTATTGCAGAGAGAGGGAGAGCGGCCGGCAGAGAGAGGAAATACGGCGCCGAAATAAGTCAGCGACGCAGAAAAAGTCACAAGCTCACGCACACACCTACAAGAGACGGCGGTCAGCTCGCTTACACACACACACAGATGAGACTGCATAGCGGAATATGCAGAGAGCAACAGCGCATCGAAAATGGGTCAACGCAGCTGAGCAGCACAGCAACGAGAGAGAATGATTGCGTGCGATCGAGGGAGAACGCTGCCGCTCCAGCATGCGTGCAAAAGAGCCGACCTACGACAAGCTTCGAAGTCACTGGAAAGAGCATCAGCCGCGACGTCGGCAGAGAAATTGCCGAATTAGAGGCTTGGCGTGCAATTCATTTTGTCGCCGGCATTAGTCTTCGAGGATCGCAAAAACCAAGCGGAGGTAGACAGTGCGAACAAAGCGAAAAGAGAAGCAGAGTTAACCACGCGGAACATTTTTGGACAACGAGGTGAGCAGTTTGACAACGGAAAACAGAGTGTGGTATAGGCAACTAGCATAGAAAATTAGTGGCTACTTTGTGAATTGCACAATTTCTACAGTAATTCACACCGAGACAAAACAATAAATAAATTTTACGAATTTGTGTTTTTCTCTGACCAATAAAAGAGCATAGGACTAGGTAACAGAAACACACTCTCGTCGCGGTTCTACCAGGCTGAGTGACACGAGGCAGGGGAGGCATAGTCTCGTCGCGGTTCTACCAGACTGAGTGACACTAGGCAGGGCAGGTACACAGGTAAGTGACCCTAGCTGAACTGAGACATACCCCAGCCAAGAGAAAACATCCTTACAAGGCTATTATAGTTTGTGCACAAAACACGAAATGAGCTCTGCAAAACGTAATTATTTGTGCATGTAGATAAAGATAATGGCTGAAAGTTCCTAGTCTTTAACGGAAATCAATCTCGCCAATAATCAATTTATGAGATAAACAACACCAAGAGTTTTGCTACGATAGATTAAAGGCGGTATACCGAAGATATACGTTGCAATGGAGTGCTGTCAATCGTATAAAAACGTAAATATGGCCTATTACGACTAACAGTCATAAACATGCACTTAGAACAATTGAGACGCAACTGATTGGCCGAGCACCATAGTTGCACAGCGTTAAAATCGTCTTGCAGAGTATGAGAAGATAAGCTAGTGTACAAAAATAAGGTCCTAAGTGACTTCCTTGATGTACAACCCGAAATGAAAGCACTTTTTGGTTCCTACCTTTTAAGTAGGTGAAAATTCAACTTAAACAGGCGGGTGGGAAACCTATCAGACTTACCATCTTTTTTAAGGAGAGTAATGATATAAGATTCTTTCCAAAGATATGGAAAGATTTCGGATTCAAGGAATAGATTAAAAAGCTTTAGCAACGGAGCAGCTAAAGAAGCACTCCCTAAGGACACAACTAGGAATGTTTTCAGGCCCAGGAGAGAAAGAAGATTTTAAAGAACTAATAGAAGAGTCTACAGTGTTATTAGAAATATAAGAAGCAAACATTGTGTATGATGAAAGTATAGTCTAAGGATAAAAAGAGTTGGAGGGGAAGAAAAAAAGAATGAGAAGGGTAAACTAGGGGTTATACGCTTCAAGTTAAAAAATGTATAAAATTGTTTAGGGTCACGTTTAAACTGTCTTTTGCATCGAGCAAGATAGTTCTCGAATCAAAGTGAGTTTAAAAGAGCAAAGTTCGATCTGTGTATTTAGAGAATGCCAGATGAGTCAACAAAATTTAGAAAGTTATCTCCACAAAAAACTTTAAATTTCAATATCTTTTGAACCATATGCGAACGGACTCGAAAGAAGTCATGTCTTGAAGTAACGCAACATTTTCGATGTCGTGTGTCGCACTTCGAAACTGTGGGCCAGGGGAAAAATGGCTTCGGCTTAGAGAAATAAGTTTCGGCAACCGACGCAACAGAATTTTAATGAAAATTGTTTTTGTTGTGTTTTTTTCTGCCCCGCTTTTGTGATTTTCGTGTTGTGTCAATTGCCGGCAACGAAAAAGCATATAATAACATAAATATGAATGCAAAATATGTGTGGAGTAGATAATAAAATTACATAACTGAACAGCAACTCCAAAACTAAAGATGACGAGGGAGGACAGCTCCAAAACACATTAAAGGCTCACACTGGGTGTGGATGAAGGAGACGACCTCAAAATTAAAAGATAATTTTAATATTTTTAGTATATAATACTTAAAATCAGAGATTAAAACCGGAACCGAAACCGTTAACCGAAATTAAACCTTTTAAGTGTTGTACCGGAATCACAATACACTTTTTCTAAAAGCCGGGTAACCAGTACCGCGGAAAATAAAAATTCCTGTCAAACTTCATATGAAAAAAACTGTGCCAGGAATTTTTATTTTACGTTTTCGTTTCTTGAGTATCCAGCAACGTAAACAAAATCCACAAATTATATCGAAAAATGGCCTGTCGATTGCGTTTGTGGACTGAGAGAACAGCTGATTCACAGCTCAAGAATATATTGCTGCCAATTATTTCGGGAGTGTCTAGTGAAAAATTAAGCCATATACACAGCTGATTTGACAGAGTGACCATGCACGTTTTAGGTATATGGTCACAAGTTTTAGGTACATGGTTACACTGTTTTAGTTATGTCCCACACAAACGAAATAACTAGCAAATTTTTTACATACATTTTTCTCGGTGCTGGAGACAGGCCTAAAGTACTGAAAACCGAAACGTTTGTACCGGTACGGTTTTGGATCATTTATAAAAGGTATTTATTGTTTCTGTATTTACATATGCATTTTTCTTCTGTTCACTCCTAGTATGCATATCTGCCCAATACCACGTTAAATATTAAGAAAATAAGCAAACTCAATACTCTTTCTTTGTGCAGACATACAAGCATATGCATGCTGAGTGGCGTTAGACAACGCAGACATTCCTCTCCTTTCTTTTCTCTGACGAATCTTGCAACGCGGTCATGAGTTGCTTTTCGACCCATTAGCTACGTTTTTTTTTAAGATTTTGAGAAAATTCTATCAGTTATGGCTTAAAGCCCCATCAGTGCCAAAATCTTTAGGAAAAGATACAAGGGATGCCGAAAGGCACATAGTCGCATACACGTCGAGGGAAATCATCGAGGTAGAACACAGAACATAGACATAGCATAGGCATCGAAGCACAGACTACAAAAGCCACTACAGGAGAACGAGGGTCGTTTGCACTAGCCGCACACTGCATCATCGATCGTTACGAGAGCAAAGAAGAGGAGAGTCGTCCGTATCTTTACAGAACACGATATCATGGGCGTACATTGGATCGCCTTCCGCCGCAAAAGCGAGCTACAAGCAATTGTGAAGGAATTCGGTCAGGAGACAGAAGGCACCGGCGAGGAGCTGAGAAACCGGTTATCTAGCTTCGCGAGTCAACCGGAATTGCCGAAAGCCGTCGTCCAACGACTTGCGGATCTGGAAACGACGCTGGGTTTTGCATCAACGCCAGATCCCAAGACCCGATCCAGAAGCACTACCCCTATACAGGGCGAGAATCAGCCAGGCGTGAACCAGCCAGGCGCAACCAGCTCTGAGGCAACAGGACAAATGACAACCCATACGCTCACCGGCGACACCGACATCAAATTGTCGGTTCCCCCTTGGATTGGAGGCAACACCAGCAGAACCAGAACCCTCGATAGTGGCTCAGATGGCTCCGGTCCGCAGAACGAACGCTTTTTACAACTCGGTCTCGCGGACCGGTTGCGGAAGTGGGGCGTATTCTTCAGCGGAGAATCCAGTGAACCGTTGCGATTCATCGAGCATCTGGAGGATATGGTGGCGATATATCGCTTGGATATACAACAACAATTGATGCCACCCATCGCCGGGCTACTCACAGGACAGGCTGCAGATTGGTTTCGAGTCAGCGGGTTGCATGGAGCCACCTGGGAAGAATTCAAAAGGGAATTCCTCGACTGTTTACTGCCGCCGAGGTATTTTCAACGACTCGAAGATGAGATCCGGGACAAGACACAGCGAGTAGGACAACCCTTCACGACCTACCTGCTCAGCCTTCGCGTCATGATGCGCCTGGCTGCTTATAGCATGCATCAGGAGCTGTATAGGTTATACGACAACCTACTCAACTGTTCACGAGGCGACACGAATTTACCACGCTGGCACAGCTAACGAGACTAATCACCATCTTCGAGGATACCAAGGAACGAGCCGCATCTCGCCCCGGACCTAAGGTGTTCCAATCGGCACTTGCTGGACTGTCGACTGGCACCAGGACGGAACCAACAAACCGCGGAACAAACGAGGGAACCCATGTGGGCGTGCAAAAGTGTGCCGCAACTGTGCACAGGTGGGACACTTTAGCCGTGAGTGCCCAAATCCCCGCATCCTTTTTGTTGGGATTGTGGTCGTCGCGGGACTCGCACCGTGGATTTTTGTCGTGCCAGGACTTCGGTCCGGGGAACGAATGGAAACAGCGCCATCCGCCTCCCGCCAGTAGAGGCAATACTACGCTATTAAGACGGTCGAATTGTAGCCAGTATCCAAATCGAGGATAAACCCTTGGCCGGGAGGCCTTCCATTGTCGTCACCAGCATTCGGCCCTCGTCACACCAGGCAGATCAACAAGCCATGGGGGTACCCATGTGCACCCCGAATAGATCCGGGCTACCCGCAACCTGTGCATCAGCAATACGCAACGAGCCGACCCGACCCAGTCGACCGAGGAGCCGACAACTACCCAAGTGCCTAAACGAAGGAATCGTCACCCAACGCCCAGATCCCAGTCCCAAGAATGGTGGTGCCAATTCTGGCGGTGACAGAATCTCCGGGTATCTCTGTGGAAACCTGGATGAGCCAGTTTTTGCAGGAGGAGCTGGAAAAATGTAATGGCCTCACCGGCGTGTCACTCATTGCTGAGCACACCGTCGTCTTGAGGGACAATCGACCCCATTAAACAACGCTACTATTCCAAGAATCTCGCCATGCAGTAGATCATCAATGACCAGGTGGATGAGCTTTTGAAGGATGACCGGATTGAGTCTTGGTTGGAAAGGAGATGGGTGACGTACGCATGTGTTTGGACTACCGACAACTAAACGCTCGGTCCGTACCCGACGCTTACCCCTTGCCGCGCATCAACCACATTCTGGAGAAGCTCAGGAACGCAAAGTACATATCAACGCTGGATCTCAAGAGCGGATATTGGCACATACCGATGACCGAAGGCAGCAGGGAATTCATGGCGTTTACGGTCCCGGGTAAGGGACTGTACCTTTGAAAAATAATGCCGGTCGGACTGCACTCAGCTCCGGCCACGTTCCAGCGGGCATTGGATGGTGTCATCGGTCCAGACTTGGAGCCTCACGCTATCGCGTATCTCGACGACATCATAGTCATAAGAGCTTCGCTGGAGGAGCACGCCGCCAACCTAAAAGATGTCCTCGGACGACTTAGAGAGGCAAACTTACGGCTAAACAAAGACAAGTGTAGCTTTTTCCAGAAAAGCCTTGTCTATTTGGGACATGTCCTCAGTGAAGCAGGTATCCACACAGACCCCGAGAAAGTCAACGCCATCAAGGAACTGGTACCCCCACCAATGTCAAGGAGCTGCGACGGTGTCTGGGCATCGCCTCTTGGTACCGAAGATTTGTACCAAATTTCACCAGCATTGTCCAACCTATCTCCAAGTTGCTGCGAAAGAGCCAGAAATGGACATGGGATACGAGCCAAAAACAAGCCTTCGAGGATCTAAAGAGACGACTTACAGAGGCACCGGTGCTAGCTTGCCCTGATTTTAACGAGAGATTCTCCCTGCAAATAGATGCCAGCGTCTACGGCCTAGGCGCTGTACTAACTCAGCGGATCGAGGGAATCGAAAGAGTAATCGCGTATGCCAGTCGACGACTTTCCCCTGCCGAGGAGAATTACTCGACTGCAGAAAAGGAGTGTCTTGCCATCGTATGGGCCATCCGCAAACTCCGTTGCTACCTCGAGGGATACCATTTCGAGGTTGTCACGGATCACCTCGCATTAAAATGGCTCAACTCCATCGATAATCCGACTGGCCGTATCGCTCGCTGGGCACTGGAGCTCCAGCAGTATCAATTTGATGTGCGATATCGTCGAGGGAACCAGAACATTGTGTCCGATGCTCTTTCACGCCAGCCCTTAGAAACGCTGCAGCAAATATCCCAACAACCAGTGAAATGCCCATGGATGGAACTGATGATCCGACAGGTACAGGAGGAGCCGGAAAAGTACCCGGAATGCGTGCGGGAGAATGATCAACTATATCGGCGATCCGGCCAGCGGCCCGACGACGAAGACTACATACCCTGGAAGCTGTGCATCCCAAAGGAACACCGGGCACTGGTCCTCACGGACTGTCATGGTCAACCGACGGCCGGACATCAAGGGATCCGGAAGACCATCAACCTGGTGACACAGCGTTATTACTGGCCGGCCCTTTTCCGAGACGTAGCGAGGTATGTGCGGAGTTGTGAGACCTGCCAGAAGCATAAAGCAAGCCAGCTTTAACCTCCGGGAGAGATGCACACAAGAATAGTGCAGGAGCCGTTTGAAACGCTTTGCGCCGACTTCGTAGGTCCACTCCAACGCTCCAAATTGGGAGACAAAATCCTATTGGTCTTCTTCGACCATTTTAGCAAGTGGGTTGAATTGGTCCCACTACGCAAGGCAACCACGGCGCAGCTGGAACGCTCCTCCATGGATCGAATCTTGTCAAGATTCGACGTGCCAAAAACGTTCGTCTGCGACAATGGCACCCAGCTCACCAGTCGAGTTTTCAAGACGTTTTGCCAATAACTCGGGATGACTCTCCAACACACCGCACCGTACTCTCCGCAACAGAATCCAACCGAGCGAGCCAAAAGAACAGTGGATTCAGACCCGCATACTTGGTACAAGGACGAGAACCCCGACTGCCGGGGATGTTATACCACGAGGTAACCCCTAGCTTAGGAACTGAAGCCCTCACACCGGACGATAAAGCGCAACACCTTCGCAACAAATTTAAGGTGGCAAAGGACAACATGCAACAGGCGACCACCGCGCAAAGTCGGCACTACAACCTGAGGCGAAGGGAGTGGAAGCCCGCCTTGGGCGGCTTGGTGCTCCTGCGTCAACATCACCTCTCGAAGGCCGTCCAGGGATTTTCAGCCAAATTCGCACCGCGGTATGACGGGCCGTACAAAGTCGTGAAGTTCGTGAAGAAGGAGCGCAGAATGGCGGGATTGGCGGACCTGGAAGCATACCACGAAGACCAGTTGAAGGACTCCGAGGAGATAGACGAAACGACTTTAACCAACGGTACCACACACACTGACTAATAGGGAACTTTATTCAATCGCATTCTGGCTAGGGTAGATAATCAACCTTCGTTAATCTTCCAAGCTCTCCCCAACAGATGCCTAATAGACGCAGTCGCCGTCAGAGCCAATCTCATCGCCTGCCACGGATCCCGACTAACCGGTCACCCAGGAGTCCCGGAATCGCTGCTTGAGAGTCCGGACCAAGCCGGCCGCCAACCAACGGCAGCCCAGGTTCTCTCGTCCGTCCACCGGAAGAAAGGGGGGGTGTAATGCCCAATAAATAGCGCGCACAAAACAACAGCGCAACGCGAGCAATGCAACAGGCATCGGCTACAGATTTGTAGGCAGCGGCGCTAGAAAAGGAAAACAAATATCAAAGGAGAGCAGCCGCGACAGCCACATAGCGTCGGCAGAAACACACACAGAAAAAACCCAACGCAGCAGCAACGGTGGTAAAGCAGCGACAACAAAACTATTGTAGTTATTGCAGAGAGAGGGAGAGCAGCCGGCAGAGAGAGGAAATACGGCGCCGAAATAAGTCAGCGACGCAGAAAAAGTCACAAGCTCACGCACACACCTACAAGAGACGGCGGTCAGCTCGCTTACACACACACACAGATGAGACTGTATAGCGGAATATGCAGAGAGCAACAGCGCATCGAAAATGGGTCAACGCAGCTGAGCAGCACAGCAACGAGAGAGAATGATTGCGTGCGATCGAGGGAGAACGCTGCCGCTCCAGCATGCGTGCAAAAGAGCCGACCTACGACAAGCTTCGAAGTCACTGGAATGAGCATCAGCCGCGACGTCGGCAGAGAAATTGCCGAATTAGAGGCTTGGCGTGCAATTCATTTTGTCGCCGGCATTAGTCTTCGAGGATCGCAAACAGTGCGAACAAAGCGAAAATAAGTTAACCACGCGGAACATTTTTGGACAACGAGGTGAGCAGTTTGACAACGGAAAACAGAGTGTGGTATAGGCAACTAGCATAGAAAATTAGTGGCTACTTTGTGAATTGCACAATTTCTACAGTAATTCACACCGAGACAAAACAATAAATAAATTTTACGAATTTGTGTTTTTCTCTGACCAATAAAAGAGCATAGGACTAGGTAACAGAAACACACTCTCGTCGCGGCTCTACCAGGCTGAGTGACACGAGGCAGGGGAGGCATAGTCTCGTCGCGGTTCTACCAGACTGAGTGACACTAGGCAGGGCAGGTACACAGGTAAGTGACCCTAGCTGAACTGAGACATACCCCAGCCAAGAGAAAACATCCTTACAAGGCTATTATAGTTTGTGCACAAAACACGAAATGAGCTCTGCAAAACGTAATTAGTTGTGCATGTAGGTAAAGATAATGGCTGAAAGTTCCTAGTCCTTAACGGAAATCAATCTCGCCAATAATCAATTTATGAGATAAACAACACCAAGAGTTTTGCTACGATAGATTAAAGACGGTTTACCGAAGATATACGTTGCAATGGAGTGCTGTCAATCGCATATAAACGAAAAGATGGCCTATTACGACTAAAAGTCATATACATGCACTTAGAACAATTGAGACGCAACTGATTGGCCGAGCACCATAGTTGCACAGCGTTTAAATCGTCTTGCAGAGTATGAGAAGATAAGCTAGTGTACAACCTGAAATGAAAGCACTTTTTGGTTCCTACCTTTTAAGTAGGTGAAAATTCAACTTAAACAGGCGGGTGGGAAACCTATCAGACTTACCATCATTTTTGAGGAGAGTAATGATATAAGATTCTTTCCAAAGATATGGAAAGATTTCGGATTCAAGGAATAGATTAAAAAGCTTTAGCAACGGAGCAGCTAAAGAAGCACTCCCTAAGGACACAACTAGGAATGTTTTCAGGCCCAGGAGAGAAAGAAGATTTTAAAGAACTAATAGAAGAGTCTACAGTGTTATTTGAAATATAAGAAGCAAACATTGTGTATGATGAAAGTATAGTCTAAGGATAAAAAGAGTTGGAGGGGAAGACAGAAAAAAAGAATGAGAAGAGTAAACTAGGGGTTATACGCTTCAAGTTAAAAAATTTATAAAATTGTTTAGGGTCACGTTTAAACTGTCTTTTGCATCGAGCAAGATAGTTCTCGAATCAAAGTGAGTTTAAAAGAGCAAAGTTCGGTCTGTGTATTTAGAGAATGCCAGATGAGTCAACAAAATTTAGAAAGTTATTTCCACAAAAAACTTTAAATTTCAATATCTTTTGAACCATATGCGAACGGACTCGAAAGAAGTCATGTCTTGAAGTAACGCAACATTTTCGATGTCGTGTGTCACACTTCGAAACTGTGGGCCAGGGGAAAAATGGCTTCGGCTTAGAGAAATAAGTTTCGGCAAACGACGCAACAGAATTTTAATGAAAAATGTTTTTGTTGTGTTTTTTTCTGCCCCGCTTTTGTGATTTTCGTGTTGTGTCAATTGCCGGCAACGAAAAAGCATATAATAACATAAATATGAATGCAAAATATGTGTGGAGTAGATAATAAAATTACCTAACTGAACAGCAACTCCAAAACTAAAGATGACGAGGGAGGACAGCTCCAAAACACATTAAAGGCTCACACTGGGTGTGGATGAAGGAGACGACCTCAAAATTAAAAGATAATTTTAATATTTTTAGTATATAATACTTAAAATCAGAGATTAAACCGGAACCGAAACCGTTAACCGAAATTAAACCTTTTAAGTGTTGTTCTGGAATCACAATACACTTTTTCTAAAAGCCGGGTAACCAGTACCGCGGAAAATAAAAATTCCTGTCAAACTTCATATGAAAAAAACTGTGCCAGGAATTTTTATTTTACGTTTTCGTTTCTTGAGTATCCAGCAACGTAAACAAAATCCACAAATTATATCGAAAAATGGCCTGTCGATTGCGTTTGTGGACTGAGAGAACAGCTGATTCACAGCTCAAGAATATATTGCTGCCAATTATTTCGGGAGTGTCTAGTGAAAAATTAAGCCATATACACAGCTGATTTGACAGAGTGACCATGCACGTTTTAGGTATATGGTCACAAGTTTTAGGTACATGGTTACACTGTTTTAGTTATGTCCCACACAAACGAAATATCTAGCAAATTTTTGACATACATTTTTCTTGGTGCTGGAGACAGGCCTAAAGTACTGAAAACCGAAACGTTTGTACCGGTACGGTTTTGGAACATTTATAAAAGGTATTTGTTGTTTCTGTATTTACACATGCATTTTTCTTCTGTTCACTCCTAGTATGCATATCTGCCCAATACCACGTTAAATATTAAGAAAATAAGCAAACTCAATACTCTTTCTTTGTGCACCCATACAAGCATATGCATGTGTGCAAAAAGACAGCCGAATTTTCGGTGATTTGCTTTAAGCAAAGTACCCAGTAGCTGAGGCCCACATTTAGGTACTGAATAGAGGGGCTTAGAAATAGCCTTACAAAATAGTTTCGAGCCAGTTTGCAACCCTTTTTTTTATATGGAGGCAATACCTTTCAAACATGATTTTCAGCTACTGGGTACTTTTCTTTAGTCTATTCAACCGATCATACGACTCTTAATTCGTGATCTTGCTTAACAGCAAGCATTACTGCTTGTGTTCGTCATTGAAATATTTATATCGCGATAGACAACTGTACACTTTTTGTTATACTTGCTGCAAAATATGCATGTATATAATTTGAGTTAAAATAAAAAATCAGTTAAAATTAAAGTTAGGATTATCTCGATAAAATACATACATACAAATATACATTTCTGTTAAAATATATTTGTTTTTAAAATTTAACAAAATTTAAGATATTAATTTTGTACCGGTGCGTACCGGTACCAATACCGGAATCGAAAGGGCAAAACCAAAATGTAACCTTTCACCGAAACAGTTGTTTCGGAACGTACCGATACCAGAACCGATATTTGTTTCGGTTTGACCTCCTGCACCTTAAACTCTAAATTTTTTTTAGGATTGGGACCACGCCATCACCAATATTTATATAAAATCGAAGCCAATAGCTTGATGCCTAAAAATTAGCATTAATCTTAGTCAGGCTAAAGTAAAATTTATATTTTTTTGGTTTTTTAATTGGACCTCCCTTAATTTTTTATTTTTATAAATTATAATATAAAGCAAAATATTTCAATTTTTTCATGTGTGCTACTTAGATTAAAGTAGAATATACAATTTCTTTTATTTGACCGTGTCTTCACCCCCCTCCCCATCTTAGTCCGAGAAAAATCAGATTTTGTAGCAAAAATGCACACTTGCAACATGTGATTTTTCACGAAAAGGGGCAAAAAGGATTATTAACATCTGATTCAAGATGGTTTTGTTAATAACCTTAAGGCAACACTCTACTGATATCTGCCATTATTCTAATGTAAAGTTTAACAGAACAGAAACACATTTATTAGTTTTTAGCTAAAAATACATATGAACAACACATTGGACAATTGCACACTAAAACACAACTTTTTAAAATCTATACTAATACCGCCTTTTAAATACCTTTATCAAGTTTATCCATATTTACGCTTTTAGACCCCGTACTTAAAAGAAGAACAGGGGTCTATTAACTTTGTCATAAAAAATGTGCGTTACAGGCTGAAGGAGGCGTGGCAGACCCCATAAAGTATATATATTCTTGATCTTCATCAACTACCGAGTCGATATAGCCATGTCCGTCTGTCTGTAAAAGAGCCTAGATCTCAGAGACTATAAGAGCTAAAGACTTCAAACTTGGTATGTAGGTCCGTCTGTATTGCAAGCAGATCAAGTTTGTTTTAAATTTTAGCCACGCCCACTTTAACGCCCACAAATTATAAATATCTTAATTTAAAAGACAATTTAAAGGATGCATATAGGACGGTCTTATACATTCTGACTAAGTTTCGTTGAAATCGGTCCGCTATATAATAGAGCTGCCATAGGAACAATCAGTCGAAAATCAAGCTTTAGTATGAAAAACTTTGTTGTTTATTTATATATCTTAACCAATTAAACAAAATATGAATCTGGGGTCATCTAATACATTTTGACCAAGTTTGGTTGGAGTCGGTCTGCTAAATCATATGGCTGCCATAGGAAAAATCAGTCGAAAATAAAGCTTTAGTATGAAAAACTTTTCGTTTATTGAGATATCTCAACCAATCCAACAGAATATACATCTGGGGTGATCTTATACATTCTGACCATGTCTGGTTGAAATCGGTCCGCTAAATCATATAGCTGCCATAGGAACAATCAGTAGAAATCAAGCTTTAGTATAAAAAGCTTTTGTGTTTATTGAGATAGCTCAACCAATCTAGCAGAATATGCATCTGAATGATTTTGACCAAGTTGGTTGAAATCGGACCGCTATATAATATAGCTGCCATAGGAACAATCAGTCGAAATCCAAGCTTTAGTATGAAAAACTTTTTTGTTTTATTTGGTTTTAATCGGTCTACTATATTAAAAAGCTGCCATAGGAACGATTGGTCGAAAATGTATACTGAGTATGCAAATTTTTGTTGTTTCTGTAGATACCAAAATCAGACTCGCAGATTGGAAATTTTCTGTTGTCTTATACCTGCTGATACAATGTTTTATATATGTATGTACTGATTTATATTAATTTCTTTTAATCGGGAGTTGCTTTTCCATAGTAAGCACGGGGTCTCCAACAGTCGAGTATGCTCGACTGTAGCACCGCGCCCTAGTTTATATTGTTTACAGAACAAACACAATTCGCTCTGAAAGTTGCAATTATTTTTCCCGCATTTTTTCAGTTCACACGGCAACTCTTAATCAGCTGACTTTGAGAGCGCTTAAAATATTAAGGGTAGTCCTGAAAAATCTAAAAAAATGTTTTTTGTTTGGTTTGAAGTTTTTATATTTAGGAAATACAAATTTTTTTTAGATATTGAACAAAAAAATTGGAATTAACTCCAAAATATCGGACTTTTTTATCATAGTGCTCTGCTTAAAATTGTAACTAGCATTTTGCACATTCTTAATCCTCAAGACTGTCGTTTGCGAAATCGGTTACGAAGTTTTGGTCCATAAAGATGAATAAGAGAGAGTAGTTTTAAAGAGTGTTACCAAAAACCAAAACGTAACATTTTTGCCTAATGTAATTTGCTGCCAGTCATACTCATTACTATGGAGTAACATAGCAAAATATCGTGGATAAGAGTACTAACAGCCACAAATTTCCAATCGGTCATAATTGGTGTAATGCTTTTCTTCTTAAATATCTTAAACATTGTATAAAAAACTTAAATCTAGACAGACACTTATTATTACTTTCAAAACCTAATGTTGAAAAAGTACCTAAAAATCACTGCGGACGGCAATCCGCGCTAGTTCACGAAGGGTGCGAAAGACGATTAGTAATATACACAGGAACAATGGAAAATTTGCTCTGACTGTCCGAAATGTTCGAGTTATATTCCGATCGAAAGGTTTAGCTCTAGCTAGCAAAAGCGCATACTAAGACTATTGAAAACTCACCTGGTTCATGGATAAACAGGTGTAAATGGGAGGGGCGACATTTAGATTATTGGTAAAATTTTTTTCTTTTATTATTATTCTTATCAAAAATACGCGTCGAATGACACCTCGATCATCAGATAATTAAATTTGAAAAAATTAGAAGCCTTCCCAAAATGAGATGAAAAGTCAGTCCCTTTGTTTGTTTGTAGGTTTGTATCAAAGCGTCAAAATAGCTTTTATTTATGAATGTGGATCCATTCCCCATCAAAAAACTAAAAACGTTTGTTCTACGACTTTTTCGAAAAATCGCTAGTTTAGCGGGAAATCGCTAAAGCCCGCTAAAATCTAAGCCCCCACAGTATCCAATCGATAGAAGCAATATAACGTTGGAAAGGTATTTTGAAGGGCTTTTAGGCATACCTTTCAACTTTTTTTCTAACGCATATAGGTAAATAGGTAGAGATGAAGAAGCTTTTTTATCCCACATTTTGGCGATTTTAGAAAAAAAAGACGCTAGCGATTTTTTTAATTTTTAATATGTTTTAGTATGAATAATTTCGCGTGTTTTTATTCATGAGACATAATGTTTTTCCGGATGTGTTTGGAAGACATTACCTTTTATCTAAGCTCCTTATAATTTTTATACCCTGGGCCTATTGAAAATGGTCAAAAGGGATTTAGACGAAACACTTTTTTGCTGTTTGAGATATCTCAACCAAACTGACAGAACAAGCATCAGAGATGGTTTCAGACATCCTGACCAAATTTGGTTGAAATCGGAGCACTATATCATATAGATATATCATAGGAAGGATCAGTCGAAAATCTGTTTTAATACGAAAACCTTTTTTGTTGTTTTAGATATCTTAGCCAATCTAACATAATATACATCTGTGGTGGTCCTTTATATAATGACTAAATTTGGTTTATATCGGTCTACTATATCATATAGCTGCAATAGGAACTGACTTGGACTTTGTATAGGCAATTTCAAAAATTTCTGATATCTTTTACAAAAAACCTCTTTACGAAGTAAAAGTCTAGTGACGAAAACATTTCCATTCTCCAAAATTTCTGATATCCACTTTTGTGACGAACGAATCAAATCATTTTTTTTTATTTGATCATCAACCGTAATAAATTTATTTATTTTACTATGTTCTTATGTTAAAAATAGTGATGGTAAAAAGTTTTGTGGGTAGGGGGTATTTCATAGTGCGCAGGTTTTTGATTTCCATAGCTGTGCAAGCTACGAGCTCTGCCAGTCGACTGACAGTCAACATTTAGACTATTTGAAGATTGCAATTGACCAGAAGCGACCAGAATTGGCCAATAGGAAAGGTATAGTGTTCCATCAGGACAACGCTAGACCGCGCACCTTAATAAGTTTCTTAACGACAAAAAAATTAAATCAATTGAGGACTGTGAAACTATATTGGTCTAGTTTTTGAACAGCACAGAGCTTCTTCAAAAGTGGAATTTAAAAACTATCCTCAAAGTAGCAACAAGTCATTTAACAAAATGGAAAAATATATATTAAATCGGACAACCCACAGAACACATTTACATGTACAAAAATTTGTATATTTAGACCCCGTTCTTGAAAAAAAGTACAGGGGTCTATTAACTTTGTAATAAAAAAAATGCGCGTAACAGGTAGAAGAAGGCGTGGCAGACCCCATAAAGTATATATATCCTTGTTCAGCATCGACAGCCAAGTCGGTCCGTTCGTCTGTAAGAACGCCTAGATCTCAGAGACTATAAGAGCTAGATACTCCAAACTTGGTATGTATGTTCGTCTATATTTCAAGTTTGTTTTAGATTTTGGCCACTCCCCCTTGAACGCCTTAAAATCAATTAAGCAATTATCCCCAGATGCATATTTTGTTGGATTGTTTGAAATATCTTAATAAACAAAAAAGTTTTTCATACTAAAGCTTGATTTTCGACTGATTGTTCCTTTGGCAGCTATATGATATAGCGGATCGATTTCAACCAAACATGATCAAAATGTATAAGATCACCCCAGATGCATATTCTGTTGAAATGGTTGAGATATATCAACAAACAAAAAAGTTTTTCATACTAAAGCTTGATTTTCCTATGGCAGCTATATGATATAGTACACCGATTTTAACCAAACTTGAACAGAATGTATAGGATCACCCCAGATGTATATTATTTTAGATTGGTTGAGATATCTTTAAAATTGTCTTTTTGATTAAGATGTTTCTAATTTGTGGGCGTTAAACAAACTTGATCTGCTTGCAATAAAGACGAAACTATAGATCTAGGCGCTTTTACAGACGGACGGACTGATCAATAATAAATATGAAGGGTGGCCCATCTTTTGAACTACCTATTATTTCGAATTTGACAGCTTGAATGACATTGTCAGTGTGTCAAATATTTAGTAAAAGGTTTGCGGCTTACGAAATGGTTAAGTTTACGCTCGAAGAAAATTGGGAAATACTGAAAACTTTCTTCCAAAGTGGTGAGTCTTCAAGATGAGCATTTTTTTCGAAAAATCGTATTTTCAGATAAAGCTCATTTTCACCTTGGTGGTTACGCCAATAAGCACAATTGCCGCATTTGGGGCTCCGAAAACCCGCACGTCGTCTTGGAGAAGTAATGTGGTCAGGCGGCATCATTGGCCCGTTTTTCTTCGAAAACGAATCAATGAAACGAATCCCCGTCAATGGTGACCGCTATCGCGGCAGGTTGGAGAATTAAATAATCAGCCAAAAAGGCGATGTCAACTGGCCCCCGCAGCTGCGATTCGACCCCGTTGGACTATTTTTTGTGGAATGCCGTCAAGGATAAGTGCTATGCCAACCATCCACAGACCTAAAGCACGAGATTGAAGTCGCCATTGAGAACCATACTATCGAAAATGTGCAGAAAAATTGGGTCGATCGGATGGCCTACTGCAAGGCCTCCCGGGGCAGCCATATGAAGTGGTCTTCCACAAACAAACCGTAATGTTGGGGATATTTAATAAAAAAATAATTGAAAAATATCCACCCGTTTTTCTTTTACAGCCATTTTAAAACGCAACTTTTTCGTGGGCCACCCTATACTTTATGGGGTCTGCCGTGCCTCCTTCTGCCTGTTACGCGCATTTTATTTTTTGTGACAAAGTTAATATACCCATATATTTTTTTCAAGTACGGGGTCTAAAAAAAAAATTATGAACAAAATTTTCAAGTTAATGCCAAAACTTCCGACTTTTTGCCCATAGTGATTTGGCTAAAAATGAGATTTGTGACAAAAAGTCTAAAAAAATCTACAGCTGATTACACAATTAACAATTCTCAGTACTATGAATGTATGTATCTCATTCGTAGCAAGAATCAATTTGCGCAGGATCCAAAAAAATTCTTTCATTTCGTAAACTCTAAACGTAAAAGTTCCTCATCACCTCATTGTTTTTTCCATAATTCTAATAAAGTTAGCGATGCTCCGGTGCTTCGGATATTTTCACTGATTTCTTTCTTTACTTTTACCTACAATAACCGATAGTTGGCTTATCTCTTCTATTATTAAAACTCTAAAACCTTCTACTCTCCCGGCCCGGACAACATACCTAGTTGTGTGTTTAAAGGGTGTTATATTTTCATAGTAAGACTTTTTATACCCGTGCCCATTGAAAATGGTCAAAAGGGTATAATGGTTTTGTGCAATGTATGTAACAGGCAGAAGGAAGCATCTCCGACCCTATAAAGTATATATATTCTTGATCAGCATCAATAGCCGAGTCGATTGCTTTTCAATTATTATCATTGTATTCAAATGCTTAACAAATTCTGCAAAAAGAATCACAAATATTAAAGCATAGCACTTAAATTTAAATTCCGCGCGCAATGCAGCAACCTTAAACAGCTAATTTCGATGATTATGAAGAGTGGGAGAGATTATTTGGTGTTGCCGGACTTTAACAAGCTGAGCAAATTTTAGATAATGGCTACTCTTGGTATGAGCAACATCGATATCAGCGATTACGATTACGATTACGATTTACTATTTTAATTAAATTAAATACAATTTATTCAATCGGACCACAATATCATATTGCTGTCATAAGGAAGATCAGTCGAAAATTAACTTTTTGGTTGTTTGAAAGATCTCGACCAAACTAATAGGATATGCATTTGAAATAGTCCTATATATCCTGATAAAATTTGGTTGAAATCGGACCACTATATCATATAGCTGCCATAGGAACGATCAGTCCAAAATCAAGTTTTAGTATGATAAACTTTTTTGTTGTTTAAGGTATCTAAACCAAACTAACAGAATACGCATTTGGGATGGTATTCTACATCCTGAACAAATTTGGTTGAAATCTGATATCAAATAGCTGCCATAGGAACGAATTTTAAGATAAAGTACGAAAATTTTTGATGTTTTTAGAGATAAGTCAACCAAACTCACAGATTGAGAATTTGTAATTTGGTTTAAATCGGTTCACTAGATCACATATGTAGATGTAATACGAACAATTAGCCAAAAAGTTAATTCTGCATCATCACACCTTCGGCATGCCTAACGTAGCGCACCTACGTATGACCTATCGGAGAGCTAGGGCACAGGGTATTATACAGTCGAGCACACTCGACTGTAGCCGGCGCCCACTTGTTTTTAACTCTTTTTAATCTATCCCTACGTTCAACTGTCTTTCCTGCTATTTGGAAAGAATCCGTCATTATCCCACTGTACAAAAAAGGGTGCAAAGCCGATATCACTGCGGACGGCATTCCGCGCTAGTGACGAAAGCATCACGAAGGGTGCGAAAGACGACTAGTAATATACACAGGAAGAATGGAAAATTTTCTATTAATGTCCTATCAGGTCAAGTTATATACCAATCGAAAGGTATAGCTCTAACTAACAAAAGAGCATACTAGTGCAGACTATTGAAAGCTCACCTGGTTCGTGAGACAAGCAGGTGTAAATGGAAGGAGAGAAACTTAGATTATTGCAGCCGCTGGAGCTTTTTGGTATACGCGTCGAATGACACCTCGATCATCAAAAACCGACCACTGGTTCGAAAGATAATTAAATTTGAAAAATTTAGACGCCTTCCCAAATTGAGATGAATAGTCTGTTCTTTTGTTTGTTTGTTTGTATCAAAGCGTTGAAATTAGTGATGTAAAAAAACATCGATGCATCGAGCGATGATTTTTTGGCGATATTTTTCGATGTTTTCCGATATTTTTGTTGATACCGATGTTGCGTGATGCATCGATGTTTTGGAAAACATCGCTTGTTTAATTTCACAATGAATTACATATTTGTCATTAGTTGCCGCACTTTCATTAAGCTCTTTTCGCCGCTCTGACAGTGGTCTTATAGTAATTTGTACAGTGTTTGCAATGCCAAAGTAAGTAAATTTATTAAAATTGGTCAGAGATACTATATGAAAGCATGAGTTTGTAAGAAACAAGGGGGCTCCGCCCCCTGCTCGCCTACCGCCGGCTCGCTTCGTTCGCGAGGAGGTGCGGCTACAGTCGAATGTGCTCGACACCGAAGGTTTGATGATGCGGCATTCAATTGTCGACTAATTGTTCGTATTACATCTATATGTGCTACTGAACGGACTTAAACCAAATTCGATCATCCTCTTAATGACAATATAAAATTCCCATTTTGGGAGTTCTGTTGGGATACCTCAAAAAACGACAAACAATTTCATACTAAATCTTAATTTTCGACTGACAGTTCCTATGGCAGCTATATGATATAGTGGTCCGATTTCAACCAATTTACTCAGGAAGTATAGGACCATCCCAAATGCATATCTTGTCAGTTTGGCCGAGATATTTCAGACATCAAAACAGTTTTTATACCAAAACTTGATTTTGGGCTGATTGTTCCTATTTTTTTTTAAATCGTGTCTTTTCGGGCCTACCGGGCCTTCGGGCTTTTGGCTTAGGCCCGGGCCCGCACGAAAAAAAGCCCGTTTTCAAATTTTCATGCACGAAGCCCGGTGATTTTTTGAAGAGGCCCGCGGGACATGACGTCCGCACAGGCCCGTGCCCATCTCTAGTTGGTAGCGCTAACTTGGGCAGCTTTCCAGACGACGGGCGCATAGCCACCGTGGTAGCGAATGTTGATTCCTGAATCTCTTCAATGAGTTGCTCCTTTATACACACCATTATGTCGATGTACAAATCCTCAAGATCGATGCGTCCTGTATCGGTCTCACATTCTTTCTTGGGTTTGCACAGATATTGCTTGCTTAAAATATGCTTCAAAGATTTCCAAACGACATTTCAACTAGGCTTGTGATGGCACAGATTTGGCATCCCTTTGGTTAGGATCGACGACACTCCGAAAACGGCTGATATTGCGACGAATATTCGCGCGTTGCGTTTTGAGAATTTCTATAATCATGATTCAGTGCAACGGTAGTGCCCGAAAGAGTGCACAGAATAGTGAACAAGGAGCAGAACGATTGGTGTGACGAATTGCGCTCGCTTCAATTTTGCCAACGTCGACTGCGAATATTTGCGAATGTGAGAATGTGCGACTTGATATAACTGCACTTGCCCTTAATCTATACAGAGGGCGACGAAATCCAACGATGAGCTAATAGATGGCAAAGCAAGCAAGAGCTGTTGCTATGCTATGAAATATCGACGAGACTGTACAATATTATGTACGTGACCGTTATGTTGATGATGGTTCGGTGATGCGACGGCGGAGGTCACAGAACGTCAGCGAAACCAGACAAATTACGAGGGAATATTCTAGGATATTGTTGCCCGGATTTTAACATCACTGACCCACGTTGGGTGCCAAAATTAAAGATCAGGAGCGTTTTCCTGTCCAGCATAAGAATCTTTAAGGGATTGGGGGGTGATGTTAGCTAAACCACGAGCCGTACATTTAATTCAGCACGTCTTAAGTGCAACCGTTTATTTCCAAGGTTCTCAGAATATTAATATTACATGTGTAAACGCAAGCGCAGCTTGCTCAAATTAAGGCAAGCTGAATTTACAATGATAGATAAAATGCAAACAACAGAAGTACACTTCACAAATATAAATCAATGCCATTTGACCCAACACTGACTTTTCATCTCATTTTGGGAAGGCCACTACAAATTTCAAATTTAATTATCTTTTGAACCACTGAACGGATTTTTATGATTGAGGTGTCATTGATAAAAATCGTAGAAAATTAAAAAATTGTCCCGAAAGGCTTCAACGGCCCCATTTGCTGCAATCATCTAAATTTCGCCCCTCCCACTTACACCTGATTATCCCACGAGCCAGGTAAATTTTCAAAAGTCTTAGTATGCACTTTTGTTAGGTAATACTATACATTTCGATCGGTATATAACTCGATATGATCGGACTGTTAAAGCAAATTCCGTGACCTTTAACCCTGAATTTGACCCACTTACAGATCGAATTTCGCAAAACGCCGTCTTATTGCGCGATAAAAAACAAAAAAGTTTTCCAGACTTAAGGTTAACTTTATCCGATTGTTCCTATGGTTCCTATAGGATATAGTCATCCGACATCGACAAAATTTGGTCAGGATGTGACAGGCAGCCCCATATATACAACAAAAAAGTTTTTCAGTGAGTAAGTCAGGACAAAGAGTTTTATATACAGTCATGGAAAAAATAATAGAAACGACAGGCACATTCACATTTGAAACCAAATATTTCGTTTTTGAAGCAAATTTCATCCATGAAAATCACTGTGCTTGGTTTCAGGATAACGGTACTTTATTTTGGTTTCTCTTTTGGGCTTCTTTCGCAGGAATTATTAGCTGTGTACACTAATTTGTAGCACGACCTCGTTTTTGTCTTGGAAAAAAAATATAAACGCACTGAAACTTTGATATTATCTTTTTCTAAAAAGGTTGAAATCAAGCCATAGAGGTAACATTCTGCAAAGGAAGTAAAGAAAAGATACGTTTTGGTCATCGGAAGATCTTAAAAACGATTTGAATGCACCAGTTAGTAGCCGCACTATAAGAAATATACTGATTGATGTCGGTTTAAAGGGTCATATAGCTTGAAAGGTACAATACCATAGCATCACTGCGGACGGCAGTCCGCGGTAGTGACGAAAGCATCACGAAGGGTGCGAAAGGCGACTAGCAATATATACAGGCAGAATGGAAAATTTACTAAAACTGTCCGATCAGGTCCAGCTATATACCTATCGAAAGGTATAGCTCTAACTAACAAAAGTGCATAGCTAAGACTTTTGGAAGCTCACCTGGTTCGTGAGATAAACAGGTGTAAATGGGAGGGGCGAAATTTAGATGATTGCAGCAAATGGGGCCGTTGGAGCCTTTTGGTAAATTTTTTTAATTTTCTACGATTCTTAATCAAAAATACGCGTCGAATGACACCTCAATCATAAATATCTGTTAAGTGGTTCAAAAGATAATTAAATTTGAAATTCTTAGTAGCCTTCCCAAAATGTGATGAAAAGTCAGTTTGTCTGTTTGTGTGTTTGTTTGTATCAATGCGTTGAAATAGCTTAAATGTGTGAATGAGGATCTATCCCCAATCATAAAATTAGAAACTTTTGTTCTACGACTTTTTCGAAAAAAAGCTAGTTTAGCGGGATATCGCTAAAAATTTGCTAAACTTAAAACCACCCTAGTACCCAAACGATAGAAGCTACAGATATGTTCTATATATCGTTGAAAAGGTATTTTGAAGATCTTTTAGGTATACCTGTAAAAAGTGACGAAAACATTTCCATGCCCCAAAATTTCTGATATCTAATTTTGTGACGAACGATATTAAATTGAATATATAACTTTTTCTTAAAAAAAAAGTTTGGCATTTGGCACATTGCGCAATAAAGTCCCCATCCTTCTTACCTAATAAAAATAACCTTTTTTGCGCTGTGCCGAATGCCAAACTTTTTTTTAAGAATAAGTTATATATTCAATTTAATATCGTTCGTCACAAAATTAGATATCAGAAATTTTGGGGCATGGAAACGTTTTCGTCATTTGAATTTTACCTCGTAAAGAGGTATTTTTTAGAAGATAAAAAATATCGCCAAACGGGTAAATTTCGTGAAGGTGCATTTATTGCGCCAAAATTGGAAAAATGTGTTGTGGTCAGACGAAACTAAGATAAATTTGTTTGGTAATGATGGAAAACCACTTGTTAGTCGCCCTAAGAATACTGCCCACGACCCAAGGTACTCAAATAAAACGGTGAAACATGGCGATGGAAACATCATGTTCTGGGAATGCTTTTCTTATTACGGTGTTGGTCCAATACATTGGATAAAGGAAAAAATGTGTGCCCCCCACTATGTCAATATACTCGACAGTATAAACCTACCTTATGCTGAAGAGGAATTGCCATTAAAGAGGGAGTTCCAGCAGAATAATGATCCAAAGCATTCTTCAAAGCTGGCTAAGAAATGATTCCTCGAGAACAAAGTTCCCTTGATGGAATGGCCTTCACAGTCACCAGACCTAAATCTCACAGAACACCTTTGGGGGATCTTAAAGAAAAGGATTGGTGGCTATAAGGCCAAAAAAAAAAATTATTTGTGGGAAAAAGTGCAATTGGAATGGTACTCCATCTATCAATTGTGCCAAACTGGTGGACTCCATGGGTCGTCGATGTGCTGCAACCAAATATTAATATTTAAATGTAAAGCTACAAGCCATAGAAGTTTTAAAATAGTTTATCCTACCTTTAAGCCTGGCGTTTCTTTTATTTTTTCCAGGCCTATAAAATTAAAAAACTAATTTTTTTTATTTTAAGTTTTTTGAATATTATTATTTTGTTATATTTTAATACATTACTATATAGGTTTTAAATGAAAATTATAAAACTTAAAAAATAAAAATGGTCAAAGACAAAATTTAGAAAAATTCGAAAAAAAAAAAAAGAATGTCGTTTCTATTATTT
This sequence comes from Drosophila rellima, assembly GCA_035043635.1. NCBI lineage: Eukaryota > Metazoa > Arthropoda > Insecta > Diptera > Drosophilidae > Drosophila > Drosophila rellima. The sequence continues at coordinate 193,060 of JAWNMV010000022.1, read as the reverse complement.
TTACCTTGACTATATATGGATATGAAAAAGGGTATTTAGATACAAGGAAGCGGGATCTAGCTTTTATTAGTTTTTTAGTAATTGATACATTAAATTGAATAATGTTTCTAACCAAATTGACTATCAGAAATTGCTAACAGAAATGTTGGGGCTCAATAATGGTTTCGTCCCTAGACTTTAAGCTCATGTTCAGGTTTTAATTTTATTCGTCAATCAAAAACAGTTGTAACCTTGAAGCTACAACGTGAGTAACATTTAAAAAAAATTTTGCATACGATTTTACATGGTTTTTTATATTTTATTATATTTTTTTTTAAATTCGTCTATTATCGCTAGTTTAATTAAATTGTCAGAATTCAAATTTGTACAACGTATTACCGGCATTTAAGTGATAGGATAACATACATGTACAATATACTTGTACCAACACGTACCACGTAAGTTTATATGTATAATAATTTAATTAAATCTTTGCAGAGAAAGACATGGCTAGAAGCTAACAGCTTAAAGAAATCGCAGTGCCTTTGGAATTAGTTCTAAAGATTTGCGTGAGGTTATCACAGGTGAATCTCACAGCAACGAGATCATGACTTTAGAACTGCTCTGCCATAAGCAGAACCACAAGACTACTCCAGCCAGTGAATGGATTGCATCCCTTGCCTTCGCCCGTGGTATCATCATACTGCTCCCAGATGTAGCCCGTGCGCTGGTGTTGTCTAAAGATGTTCTTGATGCAGTCACTGCATGAGGACCATTAATTTTACCATAGTGACGCAAAGCTTTTACGGCTAGGTAATTAATGTTGATCCAGATAGGACCACGCCAATAAGGCGGATCGTGTTCCGTATTTCGCTTCATGTACATCGGTGACTTCTTAGAGAGCGAGCGCAATCCATAGTTAGTCCACAGTAACTCTGGGTTGCGCATGTCACGCAACAGTTTTCCAAGACTCGGTGAGTCATGCTCCAGCTGCTCGAGGAGCAATGGAAATAGACTTACATAGCCGAACATGGTATCGACAAACTTGAAATCTGGCGGGTTCAACGTATAGCGTCGCTTTTCTGGCTGCTGATGTGGAGCACCACTACCTTGCGATCCAGTGCGCTGTGTTGTCAGTGGCGGCGGATGCTTTAGAAGAACAGAATCCGTATGCAAGCCCCAATCTGTATAGTGTTCGCTATACGGGTCTAAATGAAGCTTATTAAGAAGCTCATTGTCCGTCAGATAGGATGCAGTCTCATAGTACTTTACATCGTCCTTGCCCAACAACGTCGACAGTTCGGCCATGACGCTGGCGGCCAGCGCAATCCAACAACGCAAATCTACATGACGTTCGCGATCGGTAGGATGCGAGGCCCGTGGGTAATCATCTAAGCCAGAGGACAGACTCTTTGGGTTTAGCTCACGCAACGTGGTCGCGTTACGTCCACGCCACAGGTAAGTGCCTAATATTTCACCTGAAGTTAAAATACATACATGTGCGTGAAAAGGAGTCAAAATGCATGAAAAAGACTGAGGAGCACGCGTGCGAATAAGAAGAAAGCATAAAAAGTAATGTTATTTCGATTAGCCGCATCGTACATTTTCACAAACAAAATGCGTGATAAGCAAAATTATGTATTGTAAACTTAAATTTTATTAAAAACTTTTGATTTTTCAGAAGAAATCTTTTTTTGAATTCTCGGGCTAGGATGATATCAATTTTAAATGTTAAGTGCACATTAATATTGAAAATTTTTAATTATTAACAGAAATAAAAATTGTTGGAGCATATTATCTTAACGAGGTAATATTCAAGTGACAAAAACATTTCCATGCCCCAAAATTTCTGTTATCCAATTTTCTAACGAACGATATTTAATTGGTTAGGTTATATATAGGTTAGGTTAGATGGGGTGCCGTAACGACGCACTTAGGCCTGGATAGGCCCTTTGTGATCCCCCGAATCTGTGAATCCTTTCTGCCTACGTGGAGATTAAATAACTGAATCAGAAGGGAGTCCAGTTCGACGACTGGATGAATTTGGCAATTTTGCGAGGTAGCAGTGAGCGGAATCTTATGTTGCTTAGAGCCGGGCAGGAGCAGAAGAAGTGCTCCGGTGATTCTTCTTCCTCCTCATCCCTGCAGCTTCTTCAGAAATCGTTGTAGGGAGATTTGAGTCTTAAGGCGTGAATGTCTACTAGCCAATGGCCGGTCAGGGGCGTACGACGAGAGAGCAGTTGCTTTTGGTGAGGTTACACAGAGCTGAGGATCGAGCCTTGTCTATAAGAGACCAAGTCAGTCGGGCCATTCGGTCGACCGGGGGGTTTTTCATTGTGTGGTATTTATTATATCTGATTGAGTGCGGAGCAGGAGTTCACAGGTCGCTAGAGGCATACTTGTATCCTCTTTATCCGGAAGGAGGATTTCAGTCGTGCCCCTTCTAGCCAACTCGACTGCTATGCAGTTGCCTGAGATATTCTGATGCCCAGGTACCCATATTAGGCAGATGTCGGAATGTTCTGTCATCTCGTGTAGAGATTTTCGACATTTGAAAACCGAAATAGATTTTGTAGTAGTCGCTGCTAAGGATTTAATATGTTTATAGGGCCAGAAGTGGCATAAGAGTTCTTAAGAATAGTAAAGGCTTCGTTGATTGCTAAAATTTCGGCTTGGAATAGACTACAGTGATCAGGAAGCCTGAAAGAGTGATTGATACCAAGTTGAATAGAGTAAACACCTCCTCCAACCTGGCGGTTTACTTTAGAACCATCTGTGCCAAACTTTTTTTTAAGAATAAGTTATATATTCAATTAAATATCGTTCGTCACAAAATAAGATATCAGAAATTTTGGGGCATGGAAATGTTTTCGTCATTTGAATTTTACCTCGTAAAGAGGTATTTTTTAGAAGATAAAAAATATCACCAAACGGGTAAATTTCGCGAAGGTGCATTTATTGCGCCAAAAATGGAAAAATGTGTTGTGGTCAGACGAAACTAAGATAAATTTGTTTGGTAATGATGGGAAACCACTTGTTAGTCGCCCTAAGAATACTGCCCTCGACCCAAGGTACTCAAATAAAACGGTGAAACATGGCGATGGAAACATCATGTTGTGGGGATGCTTTTCTTATTACGGTGTTGTTTGTTGTTGTTTTGGGGGATCTTAAAGAAAAGGATTGGTGGCTATAAGGCCAAAAAAAAAAATTATTTGTGGGAAAAAGTGCAATTGGAATGGTACTCTATCTATCAATTGTGCCAAGCTGGTGGACTCCATGGGTCGTCGAGGTGCTACAACCAAATATTAATATTTAAATGTAAAGCTACAAGCCATTGAAATTTTAAAATAGTTTATCCTACCTTTAAGCCTGGCGTTTCTTTTATTTTTTCCAGGCCTATAAAATTAAAAAACTAATTTTTTTTATTTTAAGTTTTTTAAATATTATTATTTTGTTATATTTTAATACATTACTATATAGGCTTTAAATAAAAATTATAAAACTTAAAAAATAAAAATGGTCAAAGACAAAATTTAGAAAAATTCGAAAAAAAAAAAAAAAAGAATGTCGTTTCTATTATTTGTACCTTGACTATATATGGATATGAAAAAGGGTATTTAGATACAAGGAAGCAAGATCTAGCTTTTATCAGTTTTTTAGTAATTGATACATTAAATTGAATAATGTTTCCAACCAAATTGACTATCAGAAATTGCTAACAGAAATAATGGTTTCGTCCCTAGACTTTAAGCTCATGTTCAGGTTTTAATTTTATTCGTCAATCAAAAACAGTTGTAACCTTGAAGCTACAACGTGAGTAACATTTAAAATAAATTTTGCATACGATTTTACATGGTTTTTTTATATTTTATTATATTTTTTTTTTAAATTCGTCTATTATCGCTAGTTTAATTAAATTGTCAGAATTCAAATTTGTACAACGTATTACCGGCATTTAAGTGATAGGATAACATACATGTACAATATACTTGTACTAACACGTACCACGTAAGTTTATATGTATAATAATTTAATTAATTCTTTGGAGAGAAAGACATGGCTAGAAGCTAACAGCTTAAAGAAATCGCAGTGCCTTTGGAATTAGTTCTAAAGATTTGCGTGAGGCTATCACAGGTGAATCTCACAGCAGCGAGATCATGACTTTAGAACTGCTCTGCCATAAGCAGAACCACAAGACTACTCCAGCCAGTGAATGGATTGCATCCCTTGCCTTCGCCCGTGGTATCATCATACTGCTCCCAGATGTAGCCCGTGCGCTGGTGTTGTCTAAAGATGTTCTTGATCAAATTATCACGCAGCTCACCATAGATTTTGCGTGCAGTCACTGCATGAGGACCATTAATTTTACCATAGTGACGCAAAGCTTTTACGGCTAGGTAATTAATGTTGATCCAGATAGGACCACGCCAATAAGGCGGATCGTGTTCCGTATTGCGCTTCATGTACATCGGTGACTTCTTAGAGAGCGAGCGCAATCCATAGTTAGTCCACAGTAACTCTGGGTTGCGCATGTCACGCAACAGTTTTCCAAGACTCGGTGAGTCATGCTCCAGCTGCTCGAGGAGCAATGGAAATAGACTTACATAGCCGAACATGGTATCGACAAACTTGAAATCTGGCGGGTTCAACGTATAGCGTCGCTTTTCTGGCTGCTGATGTGGAGCACCACTACCTTGCGATCCAGTGCGCTGTGTTGTCAGTGGCGGCGGATGCTTTAGAAGAACAGAATCCGTATGCAAACCCCAATCTGTATAGTGTTCGCTATACGGGTCTAAATGAAGCTTATTAAGAAGCTCATTGTCCGTCAGATAGGATGCAGTCTCATAGTACTTTACATCGTCCTTGCCCAACAACGTCGACAGTTCGGCCATGACGCTGGCGGCCAGCGCAATCCAACAACGCAAATCTACATGACGTTCGCGATCGGTAGGATGCGAGGCCCGTGGGTAATCATCTAAGCCAGAGGACAGACTCTTTGGGTTTAGCTCACGCAACGTGGTCGCGTTACGTCCACGCCACAGGTAAGTGCCTAATATTTCACCTGAAGTTAAAATACATACATGTGCGTGAAAAGGAGTCAAAATGCATGAAAAAGACTGAGGAGCACGCGTGCGAATAAGAAGAATGCATAAAAAGTAATATTATTATTTTGATTAGCCGCATCGTAAATTTACACAAACAAAATGCGTGATAAGCAAAATTATGTATTGTAAACTTAAATTTTATTAAAAAATGCAAGAAATCGCATCGACCCTTTTTGCAAAAGTACCGTTTGTAAAAAACTTTTGATTTTTTAGAAGAAATCTTTTTTGAATTCTCGGGCTAGGATGATATCAATTTTAAATGTTAAGTGCACATTAATATTGAAAATTTTTAATTATTAACAGAAATAAAAATTGTTGGAACATATTATCTTAACGAGGTAATATTGAAGTGACAAAAACATTTCCATGCCCCAAAATTTATATTATCCAATTTTTTAACGAACGATATTTAATTGGTTAGGTTATATATAGGTTAGGTTAGGTTAGATGGGGTGCCGTAACGACGCACTTAGGCCTGGATAGGCCCGTTGTGATGCCCCGAATCTGTGAATCCTTTCTGCCTACGTGGAGATTAAATAACTGAATCAGAAGGGAGTCCAGTTCGACGACTGGATGAATTTGGCAATTTTGCGAGGTAGCAGTGAGCGGAATCTTCTGTTGCTTAGAGCCGGGCAGGAGCAGAAGAAGTGCTCCGGTGATTCTTCTTCCTCCTCATCCCTGCAGCTTCTTCAGAAATCGTTGTAGGGAGATTTGAGTCTTAAGGCGTGAATGTCTACTAGCCAATGGCCGGTCAGGGGCGTACGACGATAGAGCAGTTGCTTCTGGTGAGGTTACACAGAGCTGAGGATCGAGCCTTGTCTATAAGAGACCAAGTCAGTTGGGCCAAAAGGCCGACCAGGGTGGTTTTCCATTGTGTGGTACTTATTATATCTGATTGAGTGCTGAGCAGGAGTTTACAGGTCGTTAGAGGCATACTTGTATCCTCTTTATCCGGAAGGAGGATTTCAGTCGTGCCCCTTCTAGCCAACTCGTCTGCTATGCAGTTGCCTGAGATATTCTGATGCCCAGGTACCCATATTAGGCAGATGTCGGAATGTTCTGTCATCTCGTGTAGAGATTTTCGACATTTCAAAACCGAAATAAATTTTGTAGTAGTTGCTGCTATGGATTTAATATGTTTATAGGGCCAGAAGTGGCATAAGAGTTCTTAAGAATAGTAAAGGCTTCGTTGATTGCTAAAATTTCGGCTTGGAATACACTACAGTGATCAGGAAGCCCTTAAATAAAAAGATTCGCATTCCATTAAAGGCCCAACTCATTTGAATAAATTAAATACCGCCTTCTTGCAAAACAAAAAACAACAATCTGGCAGCACTGGTTAACTCGAGCTCTGGCTGCTACGACACTTTGCTGTTGCAGTCTTCTATCTATTCTAAGTAAAAGTAATATATTCAGTTAACAATAATAATAATTAATAACACTAGTTTACAAAATCAAAAAAATTTTCTGTGAATTAAATCGAAGTGTGATTTTTTCATAGACATTGGCCCCCTTGACACGAAAATCTAACTTACAATTTTTTTCATCGAAGCGTTTTCGAAATATTAATTTTTTTTCGAATTTTTGAAAGTTGTTCCGACATTGTTAAGTAGATGTCCAGTTTTGCTCAACCGATTTGGTCAAGCAAGCTCTCAAATTGAAGGTAACTAAACCCTCTCCCATATACAGTTTTGAGACCAGCCCAGCACTTCAATAAAACTCAAAAATGTCAGAACTTCAAAAATTAAAAAAAAGTAATTTTTTGAAAATATTTCCATGAAAAAAATTTTAAGTTCGATTTTTGTGTTTAGGGAGTCAACATCCATGAGAAAGTCACTCATTAATTTAATTCACAAAATGGCTGTAAACTAGTGTAATTGATTAATCTTCTAAAAAATACCTCTTTACGAGGTAAAATTCTAGTGACGAAAACATATCCATGCCCCAAAATAACTGATATCCAATTTTGTGACGAACGATATTAAATTGAATATATAACTTATTCTTAAAAAAAAAAGTTTGGCATTGGGCACTGCGCAAAAAAGGTTATTTTTGTTAGTTAAGAAGGATAGGGACTTTATTGCGCAATGTGCCGAATGCCAAACTTTTTTTTTAAGAATAAGTTATATATTCAATTTAATATCGTTCGTCACAAAATTGGATATCAGAAATTTTGGGGCATGGAAATCTTTTCGTCACTAGAATTTTACCTCGTAAAGAGGTATTTTTTAGAAGATATCAGACGTTTTTAAATTTGTTTGTATCAAGCCTAAGTACCATGAAAAACAAGGCGGCTCCGCCCCCTGCTCGCTTCGCTCGCGAGTAGGTGCGTCTACAGTCGAGTGTGCTCGACCTATGACAGCTATATGATATAGTTATCCGATTTTAACCAAATTTGATCAGGATGAATAGGACCATCTCAAATGCATTTCCAGACAGTTTGGTCGAGATATTTTGAACAACAAAAAAGATTTCCATACTAAAACTTGATTTTGGACTAATTGTTCCTATGGCAGCTATATGATATAGTGGTCCGATTTCAACCAGGATATTTAGGACCATCCCAAATGAATATCTTGTCAGTTTGGTCGAGATATTTTAAACAAAAATAAAGTTGTTCATACTAAAACTTGATTTTGGGCTGATCGTTCCTATGACAGCTATATGAAATAGTGGTTCGATTTCAACCAAATTTGATCGGGATGTATAGGACCATCGCAAATGTATATCCGGTCAGTTTCGTCGAGATATTTCAAACAACAAAAAAGTTTTTCATACTAAAACTTGATTTTGGACTGATAATTCCTATGGCAGCTATATGATATAGAGGTCCGATCCAAATGTTGAAACAAACTTGACATCCAACGCCCGCTATCCAGGAACTTACATACTAGGTTTTAAGTCTCTAGCTCTAATAGTCTATGAGATCCTTTGGCCTAAACACACGGACAGACAGACGGACATGGCTCAATCGACTCGGCTATTGATACTGATCAAATATATATATATATATTATAGGGTCGGAGATGCTTCCTTCTGCCTGTTACATACATTGCACAAAACCAATATACCCTTTTTGACCATTTTCAATGGGCACAGGGTATAAAAATTAAATAAGAGAATAAAAAGACATTTAGTCAAAATGCGTTCCAGGAAGACCCTACAAGTCCAGCTCATTTGAATAAATTAAATACCGCCTTCTTGTAAAACAAAAACAAACTATCTGGCATCATTGAAACAAAAGCTGTCAGCTGTGGGTTCTATTGTGCACCGATTGCACTGCTTGCAATTCTTGCAATGCTTGCATTGTTGCTGCTGCCATCATTCAATGCTAAGGAATTAAGATAGTCAGGCAATACGTAATATCTTGCCGACACGAATTTTCACAGATATGTGTTATATGTCAAAAAAACGCGGAAATAAGCTGACTATAACATATAATAATTTCATAGTGATTTTGAGTGTAGATTTTTTTTAATCGCCAATGAAATCTTAATTCACCTGTAGCTTCTTACCTATGAACTCCAGAAAAAAAGAATACAGGTATGCCTAAAATATTTTCAAAATACCTTTTTAACTATTTATAGAACAAATATATAGTTTGGATACTGTGGGGGTGATTTTTCAAAAAAGTCGTGAAAGAAAAGTTTCTAATTTTATGATAGGGAATAGATCCACATTCACAAATATAAGCTATTTCAACGCTTTGATACAAACAAACAAACTTTTAATCTCATTTTGCGACTAAATTTTTCAAATTTAAATATTTTTCGAATCATGGTGTCATTCGACGCGTATTTTTGATAAGAATAATAATAAAATAAAAATGGCTAAAACGGCCCTATTTGCTGCAATCATCTAAATTTCGCCCCTTCCACTTACACCTAATTATCCCACGAACCAGGTGATTTCCAAAATTTTCCATTCTTCTTACGATAAATTTAATAAAAATTGTATTAAAGGCTAAAATGTATTTAACGTTTATTATATTTAGGTAATTTTCATTTCTAATATGCTTTTTCGGCTATTTGTTATTTCTTAGTAGAAATACCTAATTGTCAGTGGTTTTGGGGCAGTGATATCGACTAATTTTAAACAATTCATTAATCACATAATAAATAAAATTAAAATAAAATAAATTTGAAGATCCTAATGAAAGCCCTGATTGTCACATAACAGAACTAAACTATCTGTACTAAGCAAGCAATGTAAAGGTATATATAGTTAACAGGCAATATCTTGTCGAAACGAATTTTCACAGATAAGTGCTGTATAAATGTAAAAAAACGCGAAATTCAATTGACTATAACATATAACATATTTCATAATGATTTGAGGTGTAGATTTTTCTTAAATCGCCAAATCTTATTTCACCTGTTGCTTTTTACCTAGGTACTCCAGAAAAGAAGAGCACAGGTATGCCTAAAATATTTTCAAAATACCTTTTTAACTATTTATAGAACAAATATATAGTTTGGATACTGTGGGGCTGATTTTTCGAAAAAGTCGTGAAAGAAAAGTTTCTAATTTTATGATAGGGAATAGATCCACATTCACAAATATAAGCTATTTCAACGCTTTGATACAAACAAACAAACTTTTAATCTCATTTTGCGACTAAATTTTTCAAATTTAATTATTTTTCGAATCATGGTGTCATTCGACGCGTATTTTTGATAAGAATAATAATAAAATAAAAATGGCTAAGACGGCCCTATTTGCTGCAATCATCTAAATTTCGCCCCTCCCACTTACACCTAATTATCCCACGAACCAGGTGATTTCCAAAATTTTCCATTCTTCCTGTATATATTGCTAGCGCGGACTGCCGTCCGCAGTGATAGTCTTAGAATAATAAAGGGCTTTTTACTTATATTTCCGATATTTTGTCCGCTTAGTTTTGATAGACTAGTCACAAAACGTATTACATTCTCTTTCGATAAATTTAATAAAAATTGTATTAAAGGCTAAAATGTATTTAACTATTATTATAATTAGGTAATTTTCATTTCTAGTATGCTTTTTCGGCTATTTGTTATTTCTTAGTAGAAATACCTAATTGTCAGTGGTTTTGGGGCATTGGGGTTTATAGATAAGGTCTAAATTGTTTTTATTGCAATCGTTAATAAATTGCTAATTCAATTAGATTGAAAGCGGATGTTTTTTAAGTAACATTACGCAACTTGCTCAATATTAACTTAACTCTGATTGGTTGGGCTAATTTGGCATATAATTCTCAGCTTTTAAAATCTGCATAAGTTAATTCCTTGCAATATTTGCTTGGTTGGAATTAGAATTGGCTGCAAAATAAAAAATTTATAGTGAGATTTTAACGTAATTATGACGATTTTCGGTATCTCTACGGACGGCAGTCCGCGCTAGCATCATAAAGGGTTCGAAAGGCGACTAGCACAGGAAGAATAGAAAATTCGCAACGACTGTCCTATCGGGCTATATACCGATCGAAAGGTATAGTTTTTACTAATCAAAGTGTATAATTAGACTTTTAGAAACTCACCTGGTTCGTGAGATAATCAGGTGTAAGTGTAAGTGGGAGGGGTGAAATTCAGATGATTGCAGCAAATGGGGCCGTTGGAGCCTTTTCGTAAAATTTTTTAATTTTCTACGAAAAAAAAGTTTGCCGTTCGGCACAGTTCGCAATAAGGTCCCGAATCTTCTTACCAAACAAAAATCACTTTTTTGGGCAGTGCCGAATGCCAAACTTTTTTTAAAGAATAAGTTTTATATACAATTTAATTCCATGCGTCACAAAATTAAATATCAGAAATTTTCGGACATGGAAATGTTTTCGTCACTAGAATTTTACCTCGTAAAGATAATATTTTACAGGTTATACGTTTTGGGTTTTAAAACAATGTCATCAAAAAGTGAGTATTTAAAAAAAAAAGCTACCGATACTTTCGCAAAAGTGGTAGATTTTCCATTGTACTAAAATATTATTGTTTTATTGATGACATGTAGAAATGAAATATGACTTACCTCGCTGCGTGGTGTTATACCAAGTAAACCATGCCTGAAGACGCGGATAGAGACGCTCAAGTGTAGCGAAACGTTCCTTGTGTGACAGTTGCTCCTTGTGTTGAGTGATCAGTTTACGTAGAGTAAGAAAAAACGTGGGTGGATTGGCATTGCTGTTCCGCTGAGTTACAAATTCTTCGGGCACCTTGGCGAGTGCCTCTATGCCAAGGATTTGTTCTCTTGGAATCCAACCCTCGACGTTAAGAAGATCAAACCAATGGCAAATGATGTCCAGCTCAATGTCCACATCCCAGGAACTTATCAAAAGTCCATGAAAGCCCTCGTCCCATAAAAAGCCGCGCGGAAAAAAGCTTCGCGAGGGTACTGCTGTATAAAGCGGCGCCTTCCAATATGGCACCGGGTTTTGTGTATGTATAGACTGCACACGACTGGCTCCATAAAAATATCCAATGCCACCAATCATATTGCTGAACGAGTTTCTGGCAAAGCGAATATTTTCAGCCGCATAGTCCTTGGCAGACAGTTGAAATGTTTCTTCGAATCGCTTTTCAAATTCACTAATTTTTGTTTGAAGCGAGTCGGTGTAAGCGCGTCCGGTCGGCGGTTTGGGTATAGATTCGCCAAGTGAAAATCCGGATGTTGACTGATATGTAATATCCAGTGTAAAATCCACCTTGGCTGTAATCTGTATGGCTATAAAATTGGGCTCTGGATTTGTCGTTGGTAAACCGTTCTGGGACACGATTTCACCAGGCAGACCAATGAAACGATTACCATTCTTGTTTGCAAACGCACGAAAATGTGAGAAAATTGTCTCCTTAAGCATGCTTAGTGATGGAGCCACAGTGCTCAGATACGATTTGTGCAGAATGCGACCTTTAACTGCATGAAAACGTACTTGAAATTCTCCCAAACCTTGAGTCTCGCCATAGACACCTGGTTCTGGGCTTTTGTCATCGGAGACATACTTGATGTGACCATTTGTGCGTTCATCCAGTGCCACATACCAAATTAAAGAAATGCTGCGATCCCATGCGCGTGTTGTATTGCGAACTGAAATTCGAGAAGTCCAATCGCCGCCAAATTTTTTGTCACTGGAATACTTGACGAATGACGTTTTAATCTCGAAAGGCAAATCGTGTATCTCCTGCATGCCAAAACTGCGACCATCATGATGGGTCCACCCGTATCCATCCAGATTGTCACCCAACTCGCACCAGTGACGAATGCCATGACCTCCAGGGCCTAAATTGCTGGGGGTATACCACATCAGTCCCATAATCAGCGAGTGCGGATCGCGTGTCTTCATGCCAAAGTACGTATTCGGCCGATACGATCCCCAGTAGCGCTCTGGATCGTCCAACCCGGTTCGTAAAACCATCTTTTGATTATCAAATGGCGTATTTACGCGAGTCTCTAGATAGCCAAGATAACCAAAATAACTAGCAATAGCCAAGCAAACACAGCCTATCAACGTCTTCCACTTGTCCAATATAAGTTTAGAAGACAGATTCAGGCTAAAACTTCTGCTCTTACTAGTGCTAAGTTTGTTTTTGGCACTATCTGCCGCAGCACCAGCACCCGCCACTGCTGCACCTGCCGGCGGAATGCTAGTTACGTTTAATTTGGGTGTATTGTTGTTGGAGCCGCCTGCATTGCGCGCCATCTTTACTAATTGTAACGTGTCCAAGTGCAAACTGTTTTTAATTTATGCACCCACAACACATGTATGAATACAATCCTTCTGAAGCTGGTTAACCACACTAGAGCTGTATAGTTCAGTTCCAATTCTTGATAAATTCACTCGTTCTTCAACAATGAAAAATATTAATACAGCAATGAGCCTTTCGTAACATTATTGAATAAAGCTGTTTAAGATATATTATAAAACTCTTTATTAACGGCAGTAATTATTGGATTAAATTTGTGTATATTAGGTAAATTTTATACATTCATAGGAGATGAACTAAAATTTTGAGCTTAATGAACTAAATGAGTTGTCACCAGAGCTGCCGATTTAGCTATTTTCTCGCCATTTCTGGCGTTTGGCAAATGCCAAACGCGGAAGATATATAAATATTGGCGGGAATTATAGCTATATTGAGATTATATCGAATTATTAATTGCAAAATTGCTCCTATTTTATTTAACTCATTCTAATCTCGCGGCACGATTTATATGTGAATCTTTTTATTTGTTAGTTCAATTACTATTCAACAAAGGTACAACTTAATAAACTAAAAATATTAAAAATCATCTAAAATAATGAAATTAATTCTAAGGAATATTTGAGGCACGTCACCCTTTAAGTGGTGAAGTTGGGTTAATTCTAAATAAAATTTTTAGAAAAATCGACAAAATTACTTTATCACCAATTTAAAAGTACTCCTACTAGGAAATAGTCAATAAATAAATAAAAAATAAAATTTTTAAATGTTTTTCGACATTAAATCAATAAAGTACTGATGCAGTAGTGTAGAAAATTGAATTATTTATAGTATTTTTTTTTATCAATAATTTGGTAATTTTAGCCTTTATATTTGGTGAAACAAGTGAAGATAAAACGTGAAAACGCTTACATTTTCACAATTTCTTAAATATCTAAGCTCAGGGAGGATGGCCCCGAAAACCGCTAGTGCCCGATTAAAGAGTACAACTTCACCTTTCTAATGGTACAATTTAAAAAGTGGGTTGGCAGCCCACAATAACATTTGGCGGCAATGCGCCAAAATACATAATGCTATTTACTTAAAAAATGCCTGCTCAACATAAATATACTGTATAAATAATGACATTAACGTAAAAATTTAGTAGATATTCGGTAATTTTCATTCATAAAAAGTGAAAAGACCACGACTATGTGCATCAGTCAGACAGCCTTTATTCACATATGTACATGCACAATGCTGCCACGTTGTTTTATTTCATTTCAGCAAAATATCAAAACTGCGAATTTCTCAAAAACTGTCTGATAGAAATTGATGAAAGTTGCAGCAAAATGTTAGTAAAATTGGGGCCTATATTCCCCGATACCGTGCATCTGGGGCCACGCGCTTAAAATAGTTAGCAACGATTTTTAGCGGTGCCACATTTTTTACTTATGTACAAATGCTGCCACGTTGTTTTAAGCATGTGCATTTCAGCTGAAATGCATAAAACTAAAAATGCGAATTTCACAAAAACTGTCTGATATAAATTGATGAAAGTTGCAGCAAAATGTTAGTAAAATTTGGGCCTATATTCCCCGATACCGTGCATCTGGGGCCGCGCGCTTAAAATAGTTAGCAACGATTTTTAGCGGTGCCACATTTTTTACTTATGTACAAATTGGGGCCTATATTTTCCCATACCGTGCAACTGGGGCCGTGACTTAAATAATTAAAAAAAGATTAAAAATGTAGCAATGAAATTATTTAGCAGTCAGCTTTCTGCTGAAGACAAACGAATATAATCCGAGCCATATCATCCAGCTTTCTGTTGCGTAGTAGTTCAGTTCACGTTGGAGCTACCAGATCAATAGGACTTGCTTATGAACTTTTTGGGGTTAATTTACAATAAATTAATTTTCTAAAAAACTGTCTGATAACTTTCTTTAAATTTAATTGAAAAAGCTTCCACAAACTTGTAGCTTTAATTTGCCATGTGCCGCTTTTTGGGTCGTTCTTTCTGAGAAAAGATATTAAGGTTTGAGAACAAGGCATATATTTTGGCGGTCATTTTGTATGGGACTTTCACTGAGGTAGCTGAGTTCATTCCAAAATATCTCAAAAACGTTCTGAAAACTATTTTTAAAAATGGGCTCATTAGAAAGGTGAAATGGTAGGCATTAATCGTGCATTAGCGGTTTTCGGGGCCGTTCTCTTTGAGCTTAGATATTTAAGAAATGGTGAAAGTGTTAACTTTTTCAGTTTTTATCTTCCCTTGTTTCACCCAGTTTAAAGCCTGAAATTGCCATAATATTGCTAAAAACTATAAATAAATAAATTTTCTACAATTCTGCATCATTACTTTATTGATTTAGTGTCGAAAAACGTTTTAAAATGATAAAATTCATAACTGGTTCCGACTCATGAACTAAGTTCCGTTTTTCGTTGCTGGCGAACCGTTGCTATCTTGACATAATTTATATTTGTTTAATGTCAAAGTGATGGACTCGTTGTGCATGTCCAAACCTAAACGAACGTTTAAGCGTTCATTTGCGTTTCCCAAAAACTGCGTCTATCGACCACTACGTCAAATTCAGAATATGGAGCGCAATCAAAAGTTTCCGGCCGATCAGCCTACATGTATTTGTATTAGACCAGATCCAAGGTTAAGTTAATTTACATTTTTACACTTCACAGACTTCACACTTAATGCGCCTCCCTCGTTACTGCCGGTGAAGAAATATTCTGATATTAGTGGCCTACCGGCGCCCTACGTAGATCCCCACTCAAAACTTCGTTATTCAAATGCCGAGGAGTACTCCTCAATGCAGCATATGCCTTCGGACATAATTAATGGCTATCTGACCCTTCGCGGCTACACGAGTGCTGTGGGTTAGAAGGAACATAATATCAATATTCATACTATAAGGGCTTTATTTAAAATTATATATAAACATTTTACAAACTAGAACTAATCATGTATTATGTCGAAGCAAGTTTCTGAAACTGCACACTTAATTACTCTGGTCTTTCGTCGTTGGGTCGATGTGCGATTGTGTTCGTATGTGTGAGGTGAGTTTTTCGAGCACTTATGGAAGAGATCTGATGCATTGCTCGGCAACTGGACTAAGGTATTTTGCTAACAGCAGGCATTGTTGTAACAAGGACATCAAACGCTAGCCGGCCTGATTGATGGGCCGGGTAATACTGTTCGGCTGTGTCAGCATATTTAGATCTGCGCGGAAACTGCGCGGCAGTCCGGAGATGTCCAGCTGATACTTCAGTACTACCATTGTGGCGAGAGTCTTAAGTGTAGGCTCAAAGTCCAAAACATGTAGATCACTGTAGTCAATTAGTGTGGTTGCTGATACAGGTGGTGGCGTCGCATCAATTGCACGCGACACAGATGTCTGCAACTGTGACATGGAACAGCGAGGACTGGTGCCACCAAAGAGGAACATGCGTGTGCCCATTACAATAGCGCACTGACGTCGACGAGCCGTAGGTGCCTGGCCATTAGCACACACCAGATTCCACAGCTTGGTACGTGGATCAAATGTGTACAGATCGTTAAAATGTTGATCCAGTAATCCGTTGTAGCCACCAAAGACAAAAATCAGTTTGTTGTGCGCAAACATGCTATGACTGCGTCGACCCACTGGCACCTTGCCGGCGGTGAAGGGACGATGCCAGACCTTGGTTTTCATATCTAGATAAACAATCTCGTGGCAGTAAGTCTCCTCTTGGCTATGGTACGGGCTGTGTTTGTCGCCGCGCCCGCCAAAGATGTACATTCGCTCTTCTTCGTAAGCAACGGCCGCATGAAAGTCACGATACGTGGGTGGCACACCAAATGTTTGCAAGTAACGCCACTCCAATGTCTCCAAATTCAGGGCATGAACATCACTGCTGAACTCATTGATCTCATCAACAAATCCTCCAAAAATGTACATGCAATTACCAATTACGCAGGCCGAGTGACCATCGCGTGCGCCCGGTAAGCAACCACTGACTGCTGGTCGGGCCCAGCGCGCCGTTTTAGGATCAAAGCAGTAAAGGACATTGCAGAGATGCTCATCGTTTCGACCTCCCCAAATGTAAATGCGCTCGTTATACGCTACGACAGTGTGACCGTAGCGTTGGAACGGCACTAAGGGATACTTGAGTGGATCTCCATCGCTGTCGCACTGCTGCGGCACCAGAGTCCAACGCATCGAATGCACATTCAAGACATGTACATCGATCGGCTCGTTGAAGCGATAATCGTCACCAGTGCAATAACCGCCAAAGCTATAAATGAAATCGCCAACGCCTACTGCTGCATGATTGACGCGCTGTGGACCCCCATCCAGATGCACCGTCCACAGCATTCTTCCGCCTTTCTGTTGAAGATGAAAATAGGTTTATGTACTTAAAGTCACAAATAAAAGTCAGCCTAACAAATAGATTTGAAAACAGAACAAAAAACATTAAAACTGAAAATTATTTAAGTGATTGCAATTTTATTTTACTTGAAATACACATAGCAAGAAGTCAGGTATAAACAGGTGTAAATAAGACTTTTTGTTTTCATTGATTATTATAGCGACCAATGTCCTTTATTATAGTGGTCACGGACGGGTCCTCCTGATGCTAAACAAAACGTGAAACCTTTACACATTTTCATATACATATGTATGTATTTAAATGCATTTTCGGTTTGTATGCATTTCAAACCTCGAAGTTAAAAGCAACTGTTCAACTAAATATGCACATGAAAGGCTTATATTGACTTGTTTCCATAAGGTAGGCTTCATTAATGAATATATTCGACCGAAATAACTTGAAGAAATTGTAAATGGATATGTATAAAGGGCGGGTCCTGCTGCATCTTAAAGCATGGACATACTTTTTTCCCGATGACTATCATAAAATGTTTGCAGACCTTTTGATGAGATTTTTTAGCCCATTGAAATAACATGTTCGAAACCAACTCTAATACTCATACGAGACTAACAACTATATATTTTTTATTTGGTTTATGAGGCCTTGTGCTTCGCCTACTTATTACTTACTTCACACGACGAATATTGCACGGGTTGCTTGTCAACTGTTTTATATGTCTGCGTTTCTTTAGCACACTTACTAAACTGTATAACATTTACGTTTTTCATAAACGTTATCCAGTTTTTTAACTTTTAATTAAACCAATGTTTCGTAAAGCGCGTGCAGTGCAATATGTGTGTGTTTTATTTTTTTTTTGTGCTCAGCCAAGTTTTTGTCGGGCTTTTATTTGCTGATTATCGATACTATCGATATGCGCAGTCCATGCGAAACAGTTAAATATCGATATCAGGGTGAGTGTGGCCAGAGTGACAAAAACATTAGGAACTAATGCTGGGAAAACATCAATGGTCGAGATATTCGATATTTTCGAGATTTTCTATACAAAAATTCGATAGTATTGATAGTATCTTTTTTTACCCACTTTATTATATTCAAAAGAACGCCCTAAGTTTAATAAATTCGTTAAGGTTGATGATCAAACAAGTGCAAAGACTTGTTTTATCATCTATAAATATTTTAATAACCTCGAAAATTTGTTATTAAAAATTGAACTCGTACAGGGTACGACAACAACGAAAAATTAAAGCATCGTTGCAAATTCCCTCAATACGGCACATGCAACTGTTAAAAGCAGAGGGTATTTCATAGTGCGCATGTTTTCAGTTTCGCTGGCTGTGCAAGCTACGAGCTCTGCCAGGCAGTGTTGCAACTTTTGTTTGAAAAAAAATATGTTTTTGACGGGAGCAACGATGCAAAAAAGCTGAAAAATTAAAAATAAGTGCCAAATAAAAAGCTAGTTTTTTAATTCATTTAGTTTCTATATTTTCTCCCGAGAGGGAAAGAGTGATCAGAAAGAAATTTAACAATTTGAGCAGCAGCTGCTCTGTTATTCATAAGATGTGAATAATTTCATAAATTTTAAGTAGCAAACAATTAAACCAATTACCTTATATAAAGTAAACGCTTGTATTCGGTACCTAAATATTGCCTGCTCAGAATATTTTTGGGTGTTTTACAACACAGTTTGGTAGACTTATTTTGACCTTTCAAAACATCGATTCAATCAGTGTTTCGACTAGTCGAAATATTTTTGATGAGAAAAGGCGGCCAACTACAAGCAACAAAATTAGAACCAAATTGACTCTTTCGAAAACGAAGAGCGAATAAGGCTGATTGAAGAGGTGAAACAGAGGCCAATATTGTGGAACTTGACCGAAAAAGAATATGTTGATAGAATTTTTATAAAAAGTGCCTGAGAAAGCTACGTTACTATATCGCCCCTTGATGTTTCTTTCTCGCAAATATGGGTTCACCCAATTTTCAGCCGTTTGCGTCTCTGCTCTTCTTCCGCCTCTTTTGAAACAGCATACAAGTGGTCATTAATTTCATAGTTAGGGTTTAAGTCGCTGCCACTTCTCATATCATGTCAATTTGGCCCATTTTCTCACTTTTGTTATTCTCAATTTTTGTTATTTGATTGTTGTGCACAGTGACGCAACAGTGTGACCAGTCAACTTTTCAGAGATTTTTGGTGTTATGCTGTCACACTACTTTTGTAAGCCAGGTATCGAAACATTGAACATTTTGAGCGCCCAAAATGTTTTCAGCTACTGAGTACTTTGCTATATACGTATCGCCATCAAAAGTTTATTTATTTGAACAACGTTAAGAATGGGACAATAGTGAAATGGAGTAACGGATAGCTATAGTCGGGGACTCGAATATAACGTTCTTATTTGCTCTGCAAATCATTTTTGATATCTTTAATAAAAACAAGCGGATCATTCGAGTGCAATCGAGAGCAAGATACCCTGAGCCAGAGTAAAACGCAACAAGTTCGATTAAGACATCTCTAGAAAGGGCAATAATTTGTATACTACTCCTTAATTATCGACCAATCGTAAATTTTTGAAACACATTAAAAGAAAAAATAACGAAAACTAAAATATATTTGAACGTCACAACAACCAAGACTCGAACTCAAGACATCTAACGCACGGGCGCTCTTATCCCTACCATCAGACCCATGGACCGATTGTGTTGGCGCTGGCAAATGTATATTCATTTATATATTCATTTAGGCAGACAATTTTTAAATAAACGAAAAACTTAAAATTCCGTCTGCACCGCGCCCGGACTCGAACTCGCGTCTCATGTTTAGCATGCCGCCCACCTATCACTTTGACCACCGCACCAGTTAGGCAGATGCTGGCTAACTCGATATACATACAAACATACATTCTGGCAGAGTAAATATAAAATGAATTAATTAATCATTTTAATTATATTTCCTTGCTGCCACAAACTTGTTAATATCTTCACTATTTATGAACCAATCGTGTTGAAAATTAATTTAACTCATAACCCTAAATTAAAGGTGATATCAGGTTTTTTCGAATTACGTCCCCCATAGTGGGCGTGGCGAAATTTCAACATATTTTGCCTGACTTAATGGGACGTCTATATTACAAATTTGGTAGTCCTAGCCCTTACCATTTCTGAGATCCTTTTGTTTACACTGACAGACGGACAAGAGTATATCGACTCGGCTGTTGATGCTGATCAAGAATATATACTATACTTTATGGTGTCGGAGATGCTTCTTTCAGCCCGTTACATACTTTTGAACAAACTTAATATATCCGCTCAGGGTATAAAAACTGAGCCAGGAATTTTTATTTTACGTTTTAGTTCCTTGATTCATATTGATAGTTGGCATATCGATTGCGTTTGTGGACTGAGACTGAGCTGACACACAGCTCAGGAATATTTTGTTGTCAATTATTTTGGGAGTGTAGTGAAAAATGGAGTCAAATACAGTCCAATAAGAGGAATGCAAATTTCAAACGCGAGGAGAAGATTGCCTAAGTTAAAGTAGTTGAGGTCAGACCGTGTCTTTTGCTGAGCAAGCTACCTGCTGACATAGCAACCGAAACTGAGGTGGAGATTACCAATCTCCTATATTCAAAGGTGAAGCAGCACGGGCAGCAATAAAATATATAATGAAAATACTTCCTCCGTGCCTTTATAAAATTAAAGTTATAGATATTAATAATAGAATTCTTTATTATTGGCGCACACCAGCAGATTCATTTTGCCAAGGTACTGACCAGTCAGCATAGTTGACAAAATCCTTAATATTATTTCTAATAAATCCTGTACCCGACCACGGAAGGCTTCAGCATCAGCGTCTGCAGGGCTTTCAATTATTAGAATTTCCGTGGCTCCATATTCTCTTGGGCTTACTCACAACATATAATTGTGTAGATAACAGCATGCCGCACCTATATTTTGAGCTCTGTTTGGACCACAACACAAAGTGTTTTGAGCAGCCATCCACCTATTGCTGAGAATCCCGAATTCATTTTCAATGCAACGACGAGCTCGACTTAGCCGGTAGTTGAAAATCCTTTCTGCTGTTAAAAGGTTTCTAGACCCATGTGGCTTCATTATGCGCTTGTGCAACAGAAATGCATCATCCGCAGCCATAAAGTGTGGAGTACGTACTCCCTTTTTTAATTGAACAAATTTTTTTTTTAAAACAAAGACAAAGACAGCTGATTGAACTGAGTGACCATGCACGCCAGGAATTTGTTAGTTATTTCGTGTGTGTGGATAACTAAAACAGTGTAACCATGTACCTAAAACTTGTGACCATATACCTAAAACGTGATTAGGCACTCTGTCGAATCAGCTGTGTATTTGGCTTCATTTTTCACAAGACACTCCCGAAATAATTGGCAGCAATATGTTCCTGAGCTATGAATGAGCTGTTTTCTCAGTCCAAAAACGCAATCGATAGCCCATTTTTATACCCGTGCCCATTGAAAATGGTCAAAAAGGGTATAATGGTTTTGTGCAATGTATGTAACAGGCAGAAGGAAGCATCTCTGACCCTATAAAGTATAAAGTATATATTCTTGATCAGTATGAATAGCCGAGTCGATTGAGCCATGTCCGTCTGTATATCCGTCTGTCCGTCTGTTTGAGTTAAAGGATCTCGGAGACAATAAAACCTAGAGACTTGAAACTTGGTATGTAGGTTCCTGGATAGCGGGCGCAGATCTAGTTTTTTTTTTCAATTTCGATCGGACCACTATATCATATAGCTGCCATCGGAACGATCAGTCCAAAATCAAGTTTTAGTATGAAAAACTTTTTTGTTGTTCAAGATATCTCAATCAACCTAATAGAATATGCATAAAAGGAACATAATATATAATATAGCTGCCATAGGAACGATCAGTCGAAAATCAAGTTTTGTGATGAAAAACTTTTCTGTTGCTTGAGATATCTCAGCCAAACTAAGACAATATGCATGTGGGATGGTCCCATACATCCTGACCAAACTTGGTTAAAATCGGTCTACTATATCATATAGCTGCCATAGGAACGATCAGTCGAAAATCAAGTTTTGGTATAAAAAACTTTTTTGTTGCTTGAGATATCTTAGCCAAACTAAGACAGTACGCATGTGGGATGGTCCCATACATCCTGACCAAACTTGGTTAAAATCGGATTACTATATCATATAGCTGCCATAAGAACGATATGTCGAAAATCAAGTTTTGATATGAAAAACTTTTTTGTTGCTTGAGATATGTCAGCCAAACTGAGACTATATGCATGTGGGATAGTCTCATACATCCTGACTAAACTTGGTTAAAATCAAAACACTATGTGATATAGCTGCCATAGGAACGATCAGTCGAAAATCAAGTCTTAGTATGATAAACTTTTTTGTTGTTTGAGGTATCTCAACCAAACTAACAGAATACGCATTTGGGATGGTATTTTACATCCTGACTAAGTTTGGTTGAAATCTGATATCAAATAGCTGCCATAGGAACGAATTTTAAGATGAAGTACGAAAATTATTGTTGTTTTTAGAGATAAGTCCACCAAACTCACAGATTCAGAATTTGCAATTTGGTTTAAATCGGTTCACTAGATCACATAGATGTAATACGAACAATTAGTCAAAAAGTTAATGCCGCATCATCACACCTTCGACATGCCTAACGTAGCGCACATACGTATGACCTATCGGAGAGCCAGGGCACAGGGTATTCTACAGTTGAGCACACTTGACTGTAGCCGGAGCCCCCTTGTTCGATACGAATTTGTGGATTACGTTTACGTTGCTGAATACTCAAGAAACGTAAACGTCAAAAAAAAATTCCTGGACAGTTTTTTACCACTGCGGACGGCAGTCCGCGCTAGTGACGAAAGCATCACGAAGGGTGCGAAAGGCGACTAGTAATATACACAGTGTTATGAACTGCTTGTGTCTCTTGTGAAGTCCCATCCCTGGCCCGCAGTCCAGAGCAATCGATAACCATACGATACACAAAACAGCTGTTGACATACGGAACTTAACAATAACATTACAACAAGACTACAAAATCAACAACATAAACAACAAAACCTGAAATAAACATCAACTCGGTGAGTAAATTCAACGACATAAACACTAACAAACACTGATCCACCTCTCTTTCAAACAGGGTCCCGGTTCCGGACCCAAGCGTACCCGCCCTGCCTGAGACGAACACCTTCACTCCGTCTCCCTCAAGTTGGTCACCAAATGGACCGACTTCTTCAAGTGTTGGCCGCCATGCTTCCTTCTCCCCCCTACATCAATAAATTAACCGGACATTTCAAGATTCAGGTGAGTATAATTTTTCTTATATAAACAAAATTATTGCCATTCTTCATTTCTCTTATAGGTATATACTTATTGCTTTATCAAATGGCAGACAGAAGAGGAACAAAACAGCCAGGACTGACCAATTAAATGCATATCACAACGAGACGTTTGCAGCATATAGCAGCCGCTGCACTTCAGTGAAGAATTTTAAATAGGTATATATATATATATGTATATTCGTATGTGGGTAAGTAGTGTATTATGTGAATGTAAATTATGATTAGTGTATCGCTTAAATGCTACCTTGATCTACCTAAAGAGCTCTCTGGGTGGTATAAGGGGCGATATATGTGGCATGAATGTAACATAGTAGTATAAATGTATACATATATGTATTGGAGTCAATTGTATACGTGCGCGTATAATTAAGGCGAATAGTGATTTGATTTGTATTATTCCTGTTCTGTATGTCTTGTGACTTTATAATTTCTGATTTTTTTATTCAATATTTTGTTCTTTTCTTTTCAGTTCTCCAGTTTTTTATCTATGTCAATTTAGCACACTCGACTGTAGCCGGAGCCCCCTTGTTCGATACGAATTTGTGGATTACGTTTACGTTGCTGAATACTCAAGAAACGTAAACGTAAAAAAAAAATTCCTGGACATTTTTTTATCACTGCGGACGGCAGTCCGCGCTAGTGACGAAAGCATCACGAAGGGTGCGAAAGGCGACTAGTAATATACACAGTGTTATGAACTGCTTGTGTCTCTTGTGGAGTCCCATTCCTGGCCCGCAGTCCAGAGCAATCGATAACCATACGATACACAAAACAGCTGTTGACATACGGAACTTAACAATAACATTACAACAAGACTACAAAATCAACAACATAAACAACAAAACCTGAAATAAACATCAACTCGGTGAGTAAATTCAACGACATAAACACTAACAAACACTGATCCACCTCTCTTTCAAACAGGGTCCCGGTTCCGGACCCAAGCGTACCCGCCCTGCCTGAGACGAACACCTTCACTCCGTCTCCCTCAAGTTGGTCACCAAATGGACCGACTTCTTCAAGTGTTGGCCGCCATGCTTCCTTCTCCCCCCTACATCAATAAATTAACCGGACATTTCAAGATTCAGGTGAGTATAATTTTTCTTATATATACAAAATTATTGCCATTCTTCATTTCTCTTATAGGTATATACTTATTGCTTTATCAAATGGCAGACAGAAGAGGAACAAAACAGCCAGGACTGACCAATTAAATGCATATCACAACGAGACGTTTGCAGCATATAGCAGCCGCTGCACTTCAGTGAAGAATTTTAAATAGGTATATATATATATATGTATATTCGTATGTGGGTAAGTAGTGTATTATGTGAATGTAAATTATGATTAGTGTATCGCTTAAATGCTACCTTGATCTACCTAAAGAGCTCTCTGGGTGGTATAAGGGGCGATATATGTGGCATGAATGTAACATAGTAGTATAAATGTATACATATATGTATTGGAGTCAATTGTATACGTGCGCGTATAATTAAGGCGAATAGTGATTTGATTTGTATTATTCCTGTTCTGTATGTCTTGTGACTTTATAATTTCTGATTTTTTTATTCAATATTTTGTTCTTTTCTTTTCAGTTCTCCAGTTTTTTATCTATGTCAATTTAGCACACTCGACTGTAGCCGGAGCCCCCTTGTTCGATACGAATTTGTGGATTACGTTTACGTTGCTGAATACTCAAGAAACGTAAACGTAAAAAAAAAATTCCTGGACATTTTTTTATCACTGCGGACGGCAGTCCGCGCTAGTGACGAAAGCATCACGAAGGGTGCGAAAGGCGACTAGTAATATACACAGTGTTATGAACTGCTTGTGTCTCTTGTGGAGTCCCATTCCTGGCCCGCAGTCCAGAGCAATCGATAACCATACGATACACAAAACAGCTGTTGACATACGGAACTTAACAATAACATTACAACAAGACTACAAAATCAACAACATAAACAACAAAACCTGAAATAAACATCAACTCGGTGAGTAAATTCAACGACATAAACACCAACAAACACTGATCCACCTCTCTTTCAAACAGGGTCCCGGTTCCGGACCCAAGCGTACCCGCCCTGCCTGAGACGAACACCTTCACTCCGTCTCCCTCAAGTTGGTCACCAAATGGACCGACTTCTTCAAGTGTTGGCCGCCATGCTTCCTTCTCCCCCCTACATCAATCAATTAACCGGACATTTCAAGATTCAGGTGAGTATAATTTTTCTTATATAAGTTAATATTTTTAATGTAGTGTTCAGCTTTATTGTATAAAATCAACTAAACTCTAAGTACAAAGTATTCTTATTCGAAAGCTAGCCCTGTCGCTTAAAGTGCTGACCCAGCGCTCCATTCGGACGGATCGCATTTCGGGTGGCCAGCGCATGGGACGTTGCTGACGGTCTTTGTCGCTGACGCTCAGCTATGTCGCAACGGCATGCAGAGTAATCGCAAAGAATGCTGAACATGCACCGCAATCATTATTAAAGGGCATGATCGACGGGCATTGAACTGAACTGCTAACCGGATGTGTTAACTCCTCCCTCACTAAGATGAAGGCTGTCTCCGGACTTCTTAAAGTTGTCGACGGCGATCCGCAGAGAAGCTGAATTTCTGGCCTTCACGTGGTTTCGGTGTAGTTTCCAGAGATAGAGGCAGATGATTACAGCCAGAACGGTAGCCCCGGTGAAGATTGCGGGTGTCGTTAGCAGGTTTTTCTCGACGTTACTGATGTACTGCAGGTTTTCGATGTTCAGCCTTTGCAGGTATGGCAGACTCAGAACTTCCTGATGACCAGTGATATTTAGGAGAGCCGAAGACGCTGAACCAGGGTGTCGTTGGACTGTGGCTTTCGAGTTCCGGAATAAAGACCCATTTATTTTTACTCCATCTTCAAACGTCAGCAGGAACGTGCCGTGAATCGTTTTTTTCGTGCCACCAGACATGGTAACCGTTGCAGCTTCTTTGTTGATTATAATGACACCGTCGTCCACGACTTCTATTTGTGCGAGGTGGCTGGGACGAGTGGTGCAATGTGCGGTGGTGCCAGCGTGTAGTTGTTGTGCGCATGTTGCGAAAGCTAGCTCTTTGCAGAATGTTGATGTGAGCGTAGCACTGCAGTTTCCAATAGCCAGAATGTTATTGTCGCAATCCGCCACGTTGTTATATCCCGCAAAGTTTATTATGGTGCCGTTGTGTTGGACAGGAAATAAAGTTATTTTTTTACAAACTAATCTAGGGCTAGGAAATTTTATTATAAAATGTAGAAAATTATCATCTAACAGAACTTTGATATAGGCTACTTCCATCAAATCAGTAATTGTTATTTCTGTAGAGTGCTCATTTAATAAATTTTTTAAATCTGTAGAATCGAGAATAGCGGGGTTTACAATTTCAATCTTTGCAAGGGTTACAGACAACATTAATGCCTCGAGTTCTAGAATCAAAATTCTGTCTCTTGCTAATAGTGTTTCATAGAGGTGGCCAGTATCTATTTGTTTTGTTTTCTCGTTAGCAATTATGACATTTACGGTTTCTGTAAGTTTATTTATCTGTTCTTGCACTCTTGTATTTATAACAATTTGCCTGTCCATTAAATCAATTAAAGTTTTCTGATTTAATTTCAATTTCTCGAAGTCATCGAAATCCGGAGTTCCTGCTACCACCTTTAGAGCAGTACCAAGAATGTTAATGCTCCTTGCGTGTCTATGGTGTATTTTTACTGTTTCTAAAAGTGTTTTAATATGGCCTATATCTGATTCTAAAATCTTTCTCATGTGAGACTGGGGAAAATGGTTCATTAGTAATTTTGTTTCCTCGGCTATTTCCGAGTACATACTGAGATTTGATGAGTGTCTGAGGTACTCATAGTCCTTCCAGATGACTACGTTTCCGTCCACAAGCGGGATGTAATCCGAGTTTGAGTAATCGGTTAGTTTAGCAGCAGAGATTGTTACCAGAAGTAGCATGATCAAAATCCTGAATAAAAGTAGTGATAGGAATTTGTTAAAAGTTAAAATAATAAAAACTTATCTTAAATTGTCCTTATGGACCACCCTCCCTCTAATGAGAACCGTTGTTCCCAAGTCGGCTTCTATTTCTTCTTCCTCATATAGGGGCGTTAATTTGTTACCTAACCGCCTGTTTGATTTTAGAAGAACTTTTTCACCTACCTGAAAGGTTCTATTTCTCCTGGTTTCGTTTAACCTTTTCATTTGAACCTCTTGGGCTTTATTTACCTTTTCTCTTATTTCTGCCTCAAATTCTGGCGCAGAAGAATGTATTATTTCGATTGGCTTTTTGTTGGTGACAGAGTGTATTGTTTTGTTGTATTCAATTGTTGACTGAAGTATCAGTTGAACTGTGTCATTTAGTTGTTTTTCTATTTTTAAACATCGAGCAATTTCTGCAAGGGTACTGTGAAATCTTTCTACTTGCCCATTTGATGTACTATGTAATGGTGGGGCATTTGCTATTTGGACATTGAAACGGTTATTTAGTAAAGACTTTATTGTACCAGAGTTTAATGAGGGTTCATTGTCACAATATATGGTTTTTGTGCTTGGAAAGAAGTTCATAAGTTGTAGGATTGGGGGCTCTATGTCCACTATTGTTCTGGAGGCTATGGGTTGCACGATAGCAAATTTTGAAAATTTATCTATGCAAGTTAAAAAATGTTTTTTGTCAGTTGTAAAAATGTCAATATGTAGGATTTCTCCTACTTGCGATGGAATGGGTGTTTCGCCAATTGTTTGTTTTTGAGGATGTCGGTCATATATTGCTCTATTACAAACTTTACAGTTTGCAACGACCTCGTTTACTAAGCGAGTCATCTTTGGAAAAAAATAATCCTGTAGTATTTGTTTTATATTTTCTTGCGCTGCTCTGTGCGCCCTGTTATGTTCTGCGACTATTATTTCCTTCTGCTCATTTTTATCAAGAACATCAATGACCATTCGCTTAGTATGCCAGAACTTTGTGGTCGGGAACGTTTCCACAAGTTTGCTCTGAACAAACGCCAAGATTGGTAGCTCACAAACGATTGCGTTCACTACGTCTTTCTTTACTGCATCACATACTAACTCCAACAGTTGTTGTTTGTCAGAAAAATGTATGATATGCCTTGTCTTTTGACCGAACATGACTACCGTTCGCGTTGATGGAATCGCGTTTTCCTCTACAATGATTTGATTTCGAAAACAGTTTACGGGTTTATCAGAAGACTCGATGGTGTATGTTAGCGATAATTCACTGTGTATTGTAGCTACATCAGATGAAACATCGTCTTCGAGAGCAAAAATGTTCTGCCGCGATAGAGCATCAGCGACATTATTCTCTTTCCCTGGCTTATAAAAGATGTTGGCATTATGCTCGTCAATAAATGCTTTCCATCTTTTAATCTTAGCATTAGGGTTTTTGTCCGAGACCGCAAACGTAAGGGGTTGATGATCGGTGTAAATGTTAAGATTTGATACGCCATATAAATAGTTTCTTAGGCTTTTTAAGGCCCACACTATTGCAAGTAGTTCGCGTTCGTTTGTTGCGAAATGTAACTCGGGGTCCTTAAGGGTTCTGGATATCATAGTGATCGGCTTTCCCTCTTGAGATAGGACTGCTCCCAGACCAGTGGACGAGGCGTCAGTTGTCAAGTCAAATGGTTTTTGATAGTCAGGGTAGAGTAATAAAACGTCTTCAGAAACAAGAATACTTTTTAGTTTCTCGAATGCCAGGCGTTGATTTTCATCAAGGCTGACTGGTACTTTTTTTGATCGCGTAGCACTGACTTTTCCGTTGTCCCCTTTGAGAATATCTGTCAGCGGTCTAGCCATTGAAGCATAATCCTTTATAAAGCACCTATAGTAACTTGCTAAGCCCAAAAATGATCTAACATGAAACAAGGTTGTCGGCTGTAAAAACTTCTTAATTGCTTCAACTTTACTGGGACTTGTCGAAATGCCGTTTCGAGAGACCACGAATCCGAGATACTCTACTTTTTCCTTGAAAAATTGGGACTTTTCTCTTGAAACCCTCATATTTGCGTCGTATAATTTGTCTAATACCCATGCGATGTGCTTAACGTGTTCTTCCATGGTTTCAGAAAAAATAATTACGTCATCAACGTAAACATAACACGATTTTCCGATGTTTTCCCTAAGCACGTCATCGATAGCTCTTTGAAAAATGCTGGGAGCATTTTTCAATCCAAAGGGAAGTCGACAAAACTCATACTTTCCGTTTCCTACAGAAAAAGCCGTTTTTTCCCTATCTTTTTCTGCCAGAAGAATTTGATGAAATCCGGATTTTAGGTCGAGTGTTGTGAAATATTTAGCTTTTCCTAGATTTGAGAGTATTACCGCTATATTGGGTATGGGATACTTGTCAGCAGTAGTTTTTGAATTTAGTTTCCTAAAATCTATTACAAGCCTTTTCTTTTTGTTTCCCTTTTCATCTGTTCCTTTTTTATCTACCACCCACACCGGATTATTATATGGTGATCTAGATGGCCTGATTATGCCGTCTTTCAACAAGCTGCTTGTTTCAGAGTTTACGAAGTCGGATACCCCCATTGGGTATGGATACAGTTTTGAGTAGATTGGGTCGTCATTCTCAGTTCGTATGGTCGCGACAATGTTTACGATATATGGCAGGGCATTGTTAGGATCTGCAAAGACAGTAGTTCTTGTTTGTAGCATTTCCTGAAATTGCATTTTTATTTTTTCTGGGGCCTCTATATTTTTGATTTCTGTAAAATTGACGTTTGCACACTTTAGAAACTGAATTACTTCAGATCCAAATTCAGTGTGTAATTTTTTATTTTTGAAGTCTAATGTAGCTTTTACTTTATTTAGTAGATCAAGTCCTACTATGCCGTCAAACGTTGTAAGATTCGGTAAAATAAAAAAAGCTGCTGTGGTATTAAAAAGGTGCAAGAAACATTTTTTTTGAATTGAATTACTGCCATGAAGAGACTTTACTATAAAAGGTTTTTTTACTGGAATTACACCTTTCAAACTTTTTAGCGGTTTTATATAATTTTTCGAAGCCCCTGTGTCAATTAGTAATTTTATGGTTCTTCCTGCTATCGTTCGCTCTACGAATGGTAGCAGGGAGTCACGCCTAAAAAATTGATTTCGTCCGGTTGTGCAGTTTCGTCCTCAATATCTGTCACCTCACCCTCAGCCATAGCATCGTATTCCTGCTCGCCTTGGTAATATTGATATTCTTTTTGCGAAATGTTATTTATTCTTTGTTGTTTGGGGCCTGTGAACCTGGCTGTGCCACTATTTGCCCTCTTTTGAGTCTGATTTTGAAATGGCGAGTAAGCAGGGACCGCTTGATTTGCCTGATATTGTGTGGGTTGTCTTAACCTAGACGAACTGTCCACTTCCATTGGCTGCGGTGTATCATGCTTTTGTACTGAGCCATTATTTTGCGCTCTGGGTCTGTTATAATATGGGCTTTTTCCCTGTGAGCTGTCCATAGTCTGTTGTTTTTGTTGACGTTGCTCATTTCGCTGAGCCCTGTCTTCCAGACTTTTCGCATAATTATTCGCAAAATGGAAACGCTCATGATTGGCCTCAACTTCTTGAGCCAATGCCAGTGCCGATGGCAAGTCTTTGGGACGTGCCGAAAAAAGTATGTCGCTAAGCTGTTTTTTGGTCCCAGAGATAAATACTCTTAGAGCGTCCGCTCTGTATTTCTCGTTAAGGGAGGCAGCCAAAGTAGCGTCATATGTCATTATAGTTTTGTTATTGAGGAGCGTGAGTTTTCGCTCCACTTCATCGTAGTACTCTATCAGTGTCAAGTTCCCTTGACGAAGCGTTGATAGCTCCTGCTCTATCAAATAAATTGGCCGCTTATCAGCATATGTAAAGTCTAGCCTGTCGATAATGGCTTTGAAATTAAATGGTGTGTTATATGAAGACAGCACCATATCTGCAGGGCCCTTTATTTTGTTTCTTATAATGGCCAATGCTTGGTAGTGTTTTGAGCTACGTTGATACGGCTCGAAAATTTTATATGCTGTGTGCGCAGATTTTCGCCAAGACACGTATGTCTCATGTTTCCCTTCGAAGTCGGGAATTGATTTCACTACATCGAGGGTTTCGTCACATTTAATGCTGGTATCAATCTCAGCATCTTTAAAAATTTCAACTTCTGGTGCGACTATTTGAGTACTCTCAAATTTCTCTTCAACTGTTTTTAATTTTTGCTCAAAATTTTTCGCCTGGTGATCGAGTGCAGCGTTGACTGCTGTCTCGATTAAGACTTTGAGACTTGCAGCGTCAATATTCATGTTTTTTATTTCTTTTTTATCGGACCACCAATTTGCCTCAGTATTTTGACTGTTGGCAGCGCTTTGCTCTGCCCTAAAGTTTTTTAAATCTTCGGAAATTTGATCAATATCAGACACTAGCTCCTCTAGTTCACTATCGCTCATGGGGTTGCTTGATTTTTTGGGTCAGTAAAAATTTCTCACAAAGATTGATTTATAAATACCCTTTTTTATTACAAAATTTTCTTTTTCTTTTTTTTTTCAAAATAATTTTATTTGAAACGTATCGGATTTTCAAAGTAATAATTTAAATAAAAATGAGCACTCTACTCACATGGTTATTTTAATTTTAAATTAGTTTAATTCAGCTGCTGTCTGTTTGTTGCTGTTGATGACGTCGTCGTTGTTGTCTTCTATGCTGCGCCGGTCTGGCCTTGTTGAGTTGATTTTGTTTTTTTATTATTTATTTTTTATAAATTTGAGACGTCCGAGTGTTTTACGGTACGTTTTTTTTATTATTTTTTTATTTTAGATCAATAAATTTTAGAACGACCGAGGGTCTTACGGCACGTTGTCTTTTATTTTATTATTGTTTAGATCAATGAATTTGAGAACGACCGAGGGTCTTACGGCACGTTGTCTTTTTACTTTTCGCGTACTTTGTATCGTGAAAATATGAGTTAAACTTTATAATAAACTTGGGTTTTTTCGCGTTTGGGCGCCAGTTAATATTTTTAATGTAGTGTTCAGCTTTATTGTATAAAATCAACTAAACTCTAAGTACAAAGTATTCTTATTCGAAAGCTAGCCCTGTCGCTTAAAGTGCTGACCCAGCGCTCCATTCGGACGGATCGCATTTCGGGTGGCCAGCGCATGGGACGTTGCTGACGGTCTTTGTCGCTGACGCTCAGCTATGTCGCAACGGCATGCAGAGTAATCGCAAAGAATGCTGAACATGCACCGCAATCATTATTAAAGGGCATGATCGACGGGCATTGAACTGAACTGCTAACCGGATGTGTTAACTTCTCCCTCACTAAGATGAAGGCTGTCTCCGGACTTCTTAAAGTTGTCGACGGCGATCCGCAGAGAAGCTGAATTTCTGGCCTTCACGTGGTTTCGGTGTAGTTTCCAGAGATAGAGGCAGATGATTACAGCCAGAACGGTAGCCCCGGTGAAAATTGCGGGTGTCGTTAGCAGGTTTTTCTCGACGTTACTGATGTACTGCAGGTTTTCGATGTTCAGCCTTTGCAGGTATGGCAGACTCAGAACTTCCTGATGACCAGTGATATTTAGGAGAGCCGAAGACGCTGAACCAGGGTGTCGTTGGACTGTGGCTTTCGAGTTCCGGAATAAAGACCCATTTATTTTTACTTCATCTTCAAACGTCAGCAGGAACGTGCCGTGAATCGTTTTTTTCGTGCCACCAGACATGGTAACCGTTGCAGCTTCTTTGTTGATTATAATGACACCGTCGTCCACGACTTCTATTTGTGCGAGGTGGCTGGGACGAGTGGTGCAATGTGCGGTGGTGCCAGCGTGTAGTTGTTGTGCGCATGTTGCGAAAGCTAGCTCTTTGCAGAACGTTGATGTGAGCGTAGCACTGCAGTTTCCAATAGCCAGAATGTTATTGTCGCAATCCGCCACGTTGTTATATCCCGCAAAGTTTATTATGGTGCCGTTGTGTTGGACAGGAAATAAAGTTATTTTTTTACAAACTAATCTAGGGCTAGGAAATTTTATTATAAAATGTAGAAAATTATCATCTAACAGAACTTTGATATAGGCTACTTCCATCAAATCAGTAATTGTTATTTCTGTAGAGTGCTCATTTAATAAATTTTTTAAATCTGTAGAATCGAGAATAGCGGGGTTTACAATTTCAATCTTTGCAAGGGTTACAGACAACATTAATGCCTCGAGTTCTAGAATCAAAATTCTGTCTCTTGCTAATAGTGTTTCATAGAGGTGGCCAGTATCTATTTGTTTTGTTTTCTCGTTAGCAATTATGACATTTACGGTTTCTGTAAGTTTATTTATCTGTTCTTGCACTCTTGTATTTATAACAATTTGCCTGTCCATTGAATCAATTAAAGTTTTCTGATTTAATTTCAATTTCTCGAAGTCATCGAAATCCGGAGTTCCTGCTACCACCTTTAGAGCAGTACCAAGAATGTTAATGCTCCTTGCGTGTCTATGGTGTATTTTTACTGTTTCTAAAAGTGTTTTAATATGGCCTATATCTGATTCTAAAATCTTTCTCATGTGAGACTGGGGAAAATGGTTCATTAGTAATTTTGTTTCCTCGGCTATTTCCGAGTACATACTGAGATTTGATGAGTGTCTGAGGTACTCATAGTCCTTCCAGATGACTACGTTTCCGTCCACAAGCGGGATGTAATCCGAGTTTGAGTAATCGGTTAGTTTAGCAGCAGAGATTGTTACCAGAAGTAGCATGATCAAAATCCTGAATAAAAGTAGTGATAGGAATTTGTTAAAAGTTAAAATAATAAAAACTTATCTTAAATTGTCCTTATGGACCACCCTCCCTCTAATGAGAACCGTTGTTCCCAAGTCGGCTTCTATTTCTTCTTCCTCATATAGGGGCGTTAATTTGTTACCTAACCGCCTGTTTGATTTTAGAAGAACTTTTTCACCTACCTGAAAGGTTCTATTTCTCCTGGTTTCGTTTAACCTTTTCATTTGAACCTCTTGGGCTTTATTTACCTTTTCTCTTATTTCTGCCTCAAATTCTGGCGCAGAAGAATGTATTATTTCGATTGGCTTTTTGTTGGTGACAGAGTGTATTGTTTTGTTGTATTCAATTGTTGACTGAAGTATCAGTTGAACTGTGTCATTTAGTTGTTTTTCTATTTTTAAACACCGAGCAATTTCTGCAAGGGTACTGTGAAATCTTTCTACTTGCCCATTTGATGTACTATGTAATGGTGGGGCATTTGCTATTTGGACATTGAAACGGTTATTTAGTAAAGACTTTATTGTACCAGAGTTTAATGAGGGTTCATTGTCACAATATATGGTTTTTGTGCTTGGAAAGAAGTTCATAAGTTGTAGGATTGGGGGCTCTATGTCCACTATTGTTCTGGAGGCTATGGGTTGCACGATAGCAAATTTTGAAAATTTATCTATGCAAGTTAAAAAATGTTTTTTGTCAGTTGTAAAAATGTCAATATGTAGGATTTCTCCTACTTGCGATGGAATGGGTGTTTCGCCAATTGTTTGTTTTTGAGGATGTCGGTCATATTTTGCTCTATTACAAACTTTACAGTTTGCAACGACCTCGTTTACTAAGCGAGTCATCTTTGGAAAAAAATAATCCTGTAGTATTTGTTTTATATTTTCTTGCGCTGCTCTGTGCGCCCTGTTATGTTCTGCGACTATTATTTCCTTCTGCTCATTTTTATCAAGAACATCAATGACCATTCGCTTAGTATGCCAGAACTTTGTGGTCGGGAACGTTTCCACAAGTTTGCTCTGAACAAACGCCAAGATTGGTAGCTCACAAACGATTGCGTTCACTACGTCTTTCTTTACTGCATCACATACTAACTCCAACAGTTGTTGTTTGTCAGAAAAATGTATGATATGCCTTGTCTTTTGACCGAACATGACTACCGTTCGCGTTGATGGAATCGCGTTTTCCTCTACAATGATTTGATTTCGAAAACAGTTTACGGGTTTATCAGAAGACTCGATGGTGTATGTTAGCGATAATTCACTGTGTATTGTAGCTACATCAGATGAAACATCGTCTTCGAGAGCAAAAATGTTCTGCCGCGATAGAGCATCAGCGACATTATTCTCTTTCCCTGGCTTATAAAAGATGTTGGCATTATGCTCGTCAATAAATGCTTTCCATCTTTTAATCTTAGCATTAGGGTTTTTGTCCGAGACCGCAAACGTAAGGGGTTGATGATCGGTGTAAATGTTAAGATTTGATACGCCATATAAATAGTTTCTTAGGCTTTTTAAGGCCCACACTATTGCAAGTAGTTCGCGTTCGTTTGTTGCGAAATGTAACTCGGGGTCCTTAAGGGTTCTGGATATCATAGTGATCGGCTTTCCCTCTTGAGATAGGACTGCTCCCAGACCAGTGGACGAGGCGTCAGTTGTCAAGTCAAATGGTTTTTGATAGTCAGGGTAGAGTAATAAAACGTCTTCAGAAACAAGAATACTTTTTAGTTTCTCGAATGCCAGGCGTTGATTTTCATCAAGGCTGACTGGTACTTTTTTTGATCGCGTAGCACTGACTTTGCCGTTGTCCCCTTTGAGAATATCTGTCAGCGGTCTAGCCATTGAAGCATAATCCTTTATAAAGCACCTATAGTAACTTGCTAAGCCCAAAAATGATCTAACATGAAACAAGGTTGTCGGCTGTAAAAACTTCTTAATTGCTTCAACTTTACTGGGACTTGTCGAAATGCCGTTTCGAGAGACCACGAATCCGAGATACTCTACTTTTTCCTTGAAAAATTGGGACTTTTCTCTTGAAACCCTCATATTTGCGTCGTATAATTTGTCTAATACCCATGCGATGTGCTTAACGTGTTCTTCCATGGTTTCAGAAAAAATAATTACGTCATCAACGTAAACATAACACGATTTTCCGATGTTTTCCCTAAGCACGTCATCGATAGCTCTTTGAAAAATGCTGGGAGCATTTTTCAATCCAAAGGGAAGTCGACAAAACTCATACTTTCCGTTTCCTACAGAAAAAGCCGTTTTTTCCCTATCTTTTTCTGCCAGAAGAATTTGATGAAATCCGGATTTTAGGTCGAGTGTTGTGAAATATTTAGCTTTTCCTAGATTTGAGAGTATTACCGCTATATTGGGTATGGGATACTTGTCAGCAGTAGTTTTTGAATTTAGTTTCCTAAAATCTATTACAAGCCTTTTCTTTTTGTTTCCCTTTTCATCTGTTCCTTTTTTATCTACCACCCACACCGGATTATTATATGGTGATCTAGATGGCCTGATTATGCCGTCTTTCAACAAGCTGCTTGTTTCAGAGTTTACGAAGTCGGATACCCCCATTGGGTATGGATACAGTTTTGAGTAGATTGGGTCGTCATTCTCAGTTCGTATGGTCGCGACAATGTTTACGATATATGGCAGGGCATTGTTAGGATCTGCAAAGACAGTAGTTCTTGTTTGTAGCATTTCCTGAAATTGCATTTTTATTTTTTCTGGGGCCTCTATATTTTTGATTTCTGTAAAATTGACGTTTGCACACTTTAGAAACTGAATTACTTCAGATCCAAATTCAGTGTGTAATTTTTTATTTTTGAAGTCTAATGTAGCTTTTACTTTATTTAGTAGATCAAGTCCTACTATGCCGTCAAACGTTGTAAGATTCGGTAAATTAAAAAAAGCTGCTGTGGTATTAAAAAGGTGCAAGAAACATTTTTTTTGAATTGAATTACTGCCATGAAGAGACTTTACTATAAAAGGTTTTTTTACTGGAATTACACCTTTCAAACTTTTTAGCGGTTTTATATAATTTTTCGAAGCCCCTGTGTCAATTAGTAATTTTATGGTTCTTCCTGCTATCGTTCGCTCTACGAATGGTAGCAGGGAGTCACGCCTAAAAAATTGATTTCGTCCGGTTGTGCAGTTTCGTCCTCAATATCTGTCACCTCACCCTCAGCCATAGCATCGTATTCCTGCTCGCCTTGGTTATATTGATATTCTTTTTGCGAAATGTTATTTATTCTTTGTTGTTTGGGGCCTGTGAACCTGGCTGTGCCACTATTTGCCCTCTTTTGAGTCTGATTTTGAAATGGCGAGTAAGCAGGGACCGCTTGATTTGCCTGATATTGTGTGGGTTGTCTAAACCTAGACGAACTGTCCACTTCCATTGGCTGCGGTGTATCATGCTTTTGTACTGAGCCATTATTTTGCGCTCTGGGTCTGTTATAATATGGGCTTTTTCCCTGTGAGCTGTCCATAGTCTGTTGTTTTTGTTGACGTTGCTCATTTCGCTGAGCCCTGTCTTCCAGACTTTTCGCATAATTATTCGCAAAATGGAAACGCTCATGATTGGCCTCAACTTCTTGAGCCAATGCCAGTGCCGATGGCAAGTCTTTGGGACGTGCCGAAAAAAGTATGTCGCTAAGCTGTTTTTTGGTCCCAGAGATAAATACTCTTAGAGCGTCCGCTCTGTATTTCTCGTTAAGGGAGGCAGCCAAAGTAGCGTCATATGTCATTATAGTTTTGTTATTGAGGAGCGTGAGTTTTCGCTCCACTTCATCGTAGTACTCTATCAGTGTCAAGTTCCCTTGACGAAGCGTTGATAGCTCCTGCTCTATCAAATAAATTGGCCGCTTATCAGCATATGTAAAGTCTAGCCTGTCGATAATGGCTTTGAAATTAAATGGTGTTATATGAAGACAGCACCATATCTGCAGGGCCCTTTATTTTGTTTCTTATAATGGCCAATGCTTGGTAGTGTTTTGAGCTACGTTGATACGGCTCGAAAATTTTATATGCTGTGTGCGCAGATTTTCGCCAAGACACGTATGTCTCATGTTTCCCTTCGAAGTCGGGAATTGATTTCACTACATCGAGGGTTTCGTCACATTTAATGCTGGTATCAATCTCAGCATCTTTAAAAATTTCAACTTCTGGTGCGACTATTTGAGTACTCTCAAATTTCTCTTCAACTGTTTTTAATTTTTGCTCAAAATTTTTCGCCTGGTGATCGAGTGCAGCGTTGACTGCTGTCTCGATTAAGACTTTGAGACTTGCAGCGTCAATATTCATGTTTTTTATTTCTTTTTTATCGGACCACCAATTTGCCTCAGTATTTTGACTGTTGGCAGCGCTTTGCTCTGCCCTAAAGTTTTTTAAATCTTCGGAAATTTGATCAATATCAGACACTAGCTCCTCTAGTTCACTATCGCTCATGGGGTTGCTTGATTTTTTGGGTCAGTAAAAATTTCTCACAAAGATTGATTTATAAATACCCTTTTTTATTACAAAATTTTCTTTTTCTTTTTTTTTTCAAAATAATTTTATTTGAAACGTATCGGATTTTCAAAGTAATAATTTAAATAAAAATGAGCACTCTACTCACATGGTTATTTTAATTTTAAATTAGTTTAATTCAGCTGCTGTCTGTTTGTTGCTGTTGATGACGTCGTCGTTGTTGTCTTCTATGCTGCGCCGGTCTGGCCTTGTTGAGTTGATTTTGTTTTTTTATTATTTATTTTTTATAAATTTGAGACGTCCGAGTGTTTTACGGTACGTTTTTTTTATTATTTTTTTATTTTAGATCAATAAATTTTAGAACGACCGAGGGTCTTACGGCACGTTGTCTTTTATTTTATTATTGTTTAGATCAATGAATTTGAGAACGACCGAGGGTCTTACGGCACGTTGTCTTTTTACTTTTCGCGTACTTTGTATCGTGAAAATATGAGTTAAACTTTATAATAAACTTGGGTTTTTTCGCGTTTGGGCGCCAGTTAATATTTTTAATGTAGTGTTCAGCTTTATTGTATAAAATCAACTAAACTCTAAGTACAAAGTATTCTTATTCGAAAGCTAGCCCTGTCGCTTAAAGTGCTGACCCAGCGCTCCATTCGGACGGATCGCATTTCGGGTGGCCAGCGCATGGGACGTTGCTGACGGTCTTTGTCGCTGACGCTCAGCTATGTCGCAACGGCATGCAGAGTAATCGCAAAGAATGCTGAACATGCACCGCAATCATTATTAAAGGGCATGATCGACGGGCATTGAACTGAACTGCTAACCGGATGTGTTAACTTATATACAAAATTAATGACATTCTTCATTTCTCTTATAGGTATGTACTTATTGCTTTATCAAATGGCAGACAGAAGAGGAACAAAACAGCCAGGACTGACCAATTAAATGCATATCACAACGAGACGTTTGCAGCATATAGCAGCCGCTGCACTTCAGTGAAGAATTTTAAATAGGTATATATATATATATATATGTATATTCGTATGTGGGTAAGTAGTGTATTATGTGAATGTAAATTATGATTAGTGTATCGCTTAAATGCTACCTTGATCTACCCAAAGAGCTCTCTGGGTGGTATAAGGGGCGATATATGTGGCATGAATGTAACATAGTAGTATAAATGTATACATATATGTATTGGAGTCAATTGTATACGTGCGCGTATAATTAAGGCGAATAGTGATTTGATTTGTATTATTCCTGTTCTGTATGTCTTGTGACTTTATAATTTCTGATTTTTTTATTCAATATTTTGTTCTTTTCTTTTCAGTTCTCCAGTTTTTTATCTATGTCAATTTATTTTTTTATTTTTGTTTTAATTTTAAATTTTATTTTATATTTAATTTTAAGATAGATTAAGTTTTATATACATAGTTAATTAGGCTGACTTTTCTATGTTGATCTATATTCTCATAAATTATATTTTTATTATATAGCAGAAGAGCGACCGTATTGTGCTTTTGTGTTGTTTCTGTAGTGCTAAGTCACACAATTATTTCAATAAATAAACATACATATGCAATGCAAACATACAAGACCAAATCTAAATATTTAAATGCCACTAGGCGAATTAGAATTATTCCCCTACAGGCTGCTGCTGCTGCTTTGTGTGGCTCTATGGGCACCGACGAAACTTTCAGACGCACTCTTGGTGTCGATGGGCCCAAGCAAACGGAGAAAAAAAGGCTCCCTGGAACGGACTCACTTTTTGCAAACGCCGCCAATGGTCTTCCGCTGCTGTTCCCGCTCGACTTCTATCGACTGTCTCTGCTGGACTCACGGACGGCTCTGGTTGCTCCCATTGGTGAGGCGATAATGACGTGCTCTGTGCCACGGCAGCCTCGCAGGAGTTTTTGTTGTCCGGCACGGCACGATGTGGCACCAACAGCACATAAAATTCTATTGCGTCCCAGGTTTTTGATGACAGCACAGGGCGCGATTAATCGGACCGGCACACCGTTGCTGCCAGTGTTCTCTCATACAGGCCAAGGGCATGAGGGGCTTCAGCTCGTATTCGCCGTCCCACTCTATTATAGCTCTCTCTCAGAGCGAACCGGGCGATCTTGCCTAAAACTAGATAAAGTCTTAGGGTCATCACTAGATATGGGCACGGGCCTCCCTTTGAGGGCCCGGCCCGGCCCGAGCCCGAAACAAATTTTTAATGCCCGGCCCGGTAAAATTTTCAAGAGGCCCGGCCCGATATTACTATAGAAAAAAAAATTTAATATTTTTCGTGAAATTAAGCTTAACAAACTTATCGATAATTGTCACATCGACAAAAGAGATGTGTAAATAATATAGCAGTGAAATATAGAAATACTTTTACCAATCGATACTAAAATATTTTTTAAATCGTGACTTTTCGGGCCTCCGGGCTTTTGGCTTAGGCCCGGGCCCGCACGAAAAAAGCCCGTTTTCGATTTTCATGCACGAAGCCCGGGGATTTCTTTAAGAGGCGCGCGGGACACGAAGCCCTCACAGGCCCGTACATAACTGTACATAACAACAGGAGGAATGGAAAATTTGCTATGACTGTCCGGTCAGGTCGACTTATATACCGATCGAAAAGTATATCTCCAACTAACAAAAGAATTTTGAAAACTCATCTGGTTCGTGAGATAATCAGGTGTAAATGGGCGGGGCGAAATTTCGATTATTGCAGCAAATGGGGCCGTTGGAGCTTTTTGGTAAAATTTGTTTTACTATAATTCTTATAAAAAATACGCATCGGATGACACCTCGGTCATCAAAAGCCGACCACTGGTTCGAAAGATAATTAAATTTGAAATATTTAGACGCCCTCCAAAAATGTGATGTAAAGTCAGCCCTTTTGTTTGTTTCTTTGTTTGTATCAAAGCGTTGAAATAGCTTATATTTGTGAATGTGGATCTATTCCCCA
Source organism: Drosophila rellima (assembly GCA_035043635.1). Lineage (NCBI taxonomy): Eukaryota > Metazoa > Arthropoda > Insecta > Diptera > Drosophilidae > Drosophila > Drosophila rellima. Next base: position 151,387 of record JAWNMV010000022.1, on the reverse strand, counting down.
TCAAAAAACAAGGGGGCTCCGGCTACAGTCGAGTGTGCTCGAATACCCTGTGCCCTGGCTCTCCCATAGGTCATACGTATGTGCACTAACTGTGAGTTTGGTTGACTTATCTCATCCAAACTGAAACAATATGCATGTAGGATAGTCCCATACATCCTGACTAAACTTGGTTAAAATCGAAGCACTATGTGATATGGCTGCCATAGGAACGATTGGTCGAAAATCAAATGATATGATAAACTTTTTTGTCGTTTGAGGTATCTCAACCAAACTAACAGAATACGCATTTGGGATGGTATTTTACATCCTGACTAAGTTTGGTTGAAATCTGATATCAAATAGCTGCCATAGGAACGAATTTTAAGATGAAGTACGAAAATTATTGTTGTTTTTAGAGATAAGTCCACCAAACTCACAGATTCAGAATTTGTAATTTGGTTTAAATTGGTTCACTAGATCACATAGATGTAATACGATCAATTAGTCAAAAAGTTAATGCTGCATCATCACACCTTCGACATGCCTAACGTAGCGCACATACGTATGACCTATCGGAGAGCCAGGGCACTTTATATTCTACAGTCGAGCACACTCGACTGTAGCCGGAGCCCCCTTGTTCGATACGAATTTGTGGATTACGTTTACGTTGCTGAATACTCAAGAAACGTAAACGTAAAAAAAAAATGCCTGGACATTTTTTTATCACTGCGGACGGCAGTCCGCGCTAGTGACGAAAGCATCACGAAGGGTGCGAAAGGCGACTAGTAATATACACAGTGTTATGAACTGCTTGTGTCTCTTGTGGAGTCCCATCCCTGGCCCGCAGTCCAGAGCAATCGATAACCATACGATACACAAAACAGCTGTTGACATACGGAACTTAACAATACCATCCCAACAAGACTACAAAATCAACAACATAAACAACAAAACCTGAAATAAACATCAACTCGGTGAGTAATAAACACTAACAAACACTGATCCACCTCTCCTTCAAACAGGGTCCCGGTTCCGGACCCAAGCGTACCCGCCCTGCCTGAGACGAACACCTTCACTCCGTCTCCCTCAAGTTGGTCACCAAATGGACCGACTTCTTCAAGTGTTGGCCGCCATGCTTCCTTCTCCCCCCTACATCAATAAATTAACCGGACATTTCAAGATTCAGGTGAGTATAATTTTTCTTATATATACAAAATTATTGCCATTCTTCATTTCTCTTATAGGTATATACTTATTGCTTTATCAAATGGCAGACAGAAGAGGAACAAAACAGCCAGGACTGACCAATTAAATGCATATCACAACGAGACGTTTGCAGCATATAGCAGCCGCTGCACTTCAGTGAAGAATTTTAAATAGGTATATATATATATATGTATATTCGTATGTGGGTAAGTAGTGTATTATGTGAATGTAAATTATGATTAGTGTATCGCTTAAATGCTACCTTGATCTACCTAAAGAGCTCTCTGGGTGGTATAAGGGGCGATATATGTGGCATGAATGTAACATAGTAGTATAAATGTATACATATATGTATTGGAGTCAATTGTATACGTGCGCGTATAATTAAGGCGAATAGTGATTTGATTTGTATTATTCCTGTTCTGTATGTCTTGTGACTTTATAATTTCTGATTTTTTTATTCAATATTTTGTTCTTTTCTTTTCAGTTCTCCAGTTTTTTATCTATGTCAATTTAGCACACTCGACTGTAGCCGGAGCCCCCTTGTTCGATACGAATTTGTGGATTACGTTTACGTTGCTGAATACTCAAGAAACGTAAACGTAAAAAAAAAATTCCTGGACATTTTTTTATCACTGCGGACGGCAGTCCGCGCTAGTGACGAAAGCATCACGAAGGGTGCGAAAGGCGACTAGTAATATACACAGTGTTATGAACTGCTTGTGTCTCTTGTGGAGTCCCATCCCTGGCCCGCAGTCCAGAGCAATCGATAACCATACGATACACAAAACAGCTGTTGACATACGGAACTTAACAATACCATCCCAACAAGACTACAAAATCAACAACATAAACAACAAAACCTGAAATAAACATCAACTCGGTGAGTAATAAACACTAACAAACACTGATCCACCTCTCCTTCAAACAGGGTCCCGGTTCCGGACCCAAGCGTACCCGCCCTGACGAACACCTTCACTCCGTCTCCCTCAAGTTGGTCACCAAATGGACCGACTTCTTCAAGTGTTGGCCGCCATGCTTCCTTCTCCCCCCTACATCAATAAATTAACCGGACATTTCAAGATTCAGGTGAGTATAATTTTTCTTATATATACAAAATTATTGACATTCTTCATTTCTCTTACAGGTATATACTTATTGCTTTATCAAATGGCAGACAGAAGAGGAACAAAACAGCCAGGGCTGACCAATTAAATGCATGTCACAACGAGACGTTTGCAGCATATAGCTGCCGCTGCACTTCAGTGAAGAATTTTAAATAGGTATATATATAAGTTAACAGTGCAGATATTCCCCCTTGACTCTCGCCGCCCCTGGGATGAGCTGCACATTCCAGTCGCTGTCGCGGTGTCCGCTTACAGCCCAACGTTCTACTTCCCTCGTCATTCCCCGCGCCGAGTCAGCATTCTAAGTGCCGTTGACTCGCTGAAGCAGCGGCTACGCTGAGGCAGCGGTCACCATATCCGCTGTTGCACAACATCAGCAAGTTCGGGGCCAGCAACGACCAAAAACTTGCGATCAGCTATGGAGTGCATGGCAACGACAACGCGGCGAAACAACAAGAACGTGTGGCGGTCAAATTGCACTGTCTGCAATACGGACGTCGACACCGACGTCGAAGCCGACTTCTACTTGAACACCGAGGTATGCTGAGGAAGAGGCCAGCGGACAACTGGCAGAGAGAATCCGTCCGGCTTTGGGAACAGAAGCGAACACCTAATTAACTAAGCAAATTACTTGAATAAAACAATTATAACGATTTCAACTGATTGTGACTTGTCCGTGGGACTTCTATGGGATTGAGGAAAAACTACTATTCCACAGCAATGTTTAGGTAATGTTTAATCTTACTAAGTTCCGCCGTCATGGAATGCAGAACGAGGTATTTTCGTTATCATGGGATACTAAATAAGTCGGAAAAAATATGTGAAAACGAATGAAAACAGATAGAAAATGTGCGAAATAAAAGACAATTGTGTGCAGTGCGGTGTGCGTGAAGTCCTATAACAAAAAGAAAAATGTAAAGAATTAATATAAAAAAAAAAAATAAAAAAAAACTAGTGTGTAAGATTACAAAATCAGAAAATGAAACCCGAAAAGAAGAAAGAAATTAAAATGAAAAATTAGTGTGTAAGATTACTAAATAAAAAAATGAAAACCGAAGAATAAATGAGTAACTACCCGCTGCAGAGGAGACGTTGCCTTAAATAAAGGCCAAGAGTGTTTCAACCCAAATGCAATCACGATTGCCACGTAAAAATATCTGATCGAGGCAATTTCATAAAAAAAAGAAAGGAAAATGTTTAACTAAATAAAACATTTCGTTCACTTAAAAATATCTGATTGAGGCAAATTAAAAAAAAAGGATAAGGAAAATTGTTTTTAATTCAACAAAATATTTCGTTCATAGGCACTTAAAGCACGTATTTTCAAAATATATCACATTTCCATCTTACTCTGGCGATTATGTTTAAATAAAATATGTGCTTCAACCTAAAACTACACAAAATAATTTAAAGAAAATAAGTGTCATTGCGTCATTGTGACGATCGTGAATGCAATTCAAAAAAGAGGGTTGAAACGCGATAAAACAATCCACGAGCGCAAACAAGTTGCTATAATTGTAAAATAACCACCCGCTGCGGCGATCTGTCTGTCCTTAACTAGACGAATATCAGATTCGCGAGCGCAAATGTTATTGTGAACCAAAAAGAAACAACAAACCCGCCGCGGTGATGATGCTATGAATCACGGGCGCAACAAAGGTTGTAAATAAAGAATAATCTAAACGATAACCGCTGCGGCAACTTGTTTGCGAGCGGCCCCCACAATAAGAAAAAAAGAAATAATAACGACAAAAGTGGTCAGTGGTAACTTACTAGATACACTCAGTGTTATCAGCACAAAAGAGTCGCCTAGTGAGTTGTGTGATCAACCGTACCCAAGTAGGCGAAATGCCAAAAAGGAACAATACGGTCCACCATGCCCAAGACCGAATAAATTCGGAAAAGAAAAATTAGAATAAGAAGTAAAACAAAGAAAAGGTCACGCACGCACAAAAAAAAATCCCGCACAAACACTTGTCACTCTTCTGAATTAAGTTATTTATTTTATTTGTAATCCTCTAAAGTCGTCTGTTATTTTCGTACAGAATCTGCAAATTGTGAGTGAAGCAACGCAACCAACAAACACACTACCATAATCTACACGTTAAAGGCGGAATAAGCCACACACAACAAAAACACGAACAAGGGTGAGTGAAACGTTTTCGATTTCCAATAAAAAAAGTAGTAGAAACTAAAATTTTCCAACACAAAACATAGGGATAAAAATTGATAAATAAAATTGATAAAAAAAAATTTTTTTTTTCTGCATCCGATAAATTTTTAAGAGGGGCTGCGAATAAATTCTAGTCTATCCTACCCCTTCCCTCTTTCTTTTACCTTGTTACCATCGAAAAGTCATTGTTTGATAGAATTCGAAATGGAGGAAATTAAAGAAACCCTCACCAAGTTCGAAACGACCTTGTCCGCGCTACTTGGCCAAATGGCCAATATTAAGGAAGATATAAAAAAGGTTATCCGGTTATCGCGCAACCCAAACCTCTGACACCGGCACGCAATGAATATGAGCTAAAAGATATAGCGACCTTGCCGGACTGCGTAATAGAATTGCAGGCTTTCGAAGGCGAAGCTGACAATTTTGTTTCATGGATCGGTAGGGCCGAGGCTATCCTAAAAGATTATCAGATAATCAGGGAGAGACCGCTCTATCGGTCAATATTGTTGCACAGAAGATAAGGGGCAACGCAGAAACAGCGCTTGCCTCCTATAACGCGTTGACTTATCTCATCCAAACTGAAACAATATGCATGTAGGATAGTCCCATACATCCTGACTAAACTTGGTTAAAATCGAAGCACTATGTGATATGGCTGCCATAGGAACGATTGGTCGAAAATCAAATGATATGATAAACTTTTTTGTCGTTTGAGGTATCTCAACCAAACTAACAGAATACGCATTTGGGATGGTATTTTACATCCTGACTAAGTTTGGTTGAAATCTGATATCAAATAGCTGCCATAGGAACGAATTTTAAGATGAAGTACGAAAATTATTGTTGTTTTTAGAGATAAGTCCACCAAACTCACAGATTCAGAATTTGTAATTTGGTTTAAATTGGTTCACTAGATCACATAGATGTAATACGATCAATTAGTCAAAAAGTTAATGCCGCATCATCACACCTTCGACATGCCTAACGTAGCGCACATACGTATGACCTATCGGAGAGCCAGGGCACAATATATTCTACAGTCGAGCACACTCGACTGTAGCCGGAGCCCCCTTGTTCGATACGAATTTGTGGATTACGTTTACGTTGCTGAATACTCAAGAAACGTAAACGTAAAAAAAAAATTCCTGGATATTTTTTTATCACTGCGGACGGCAGTCCGCGCTAGTGACGAAAGCATCACGAAGGGTGCGAAAGGCGACTAGTAATATACACAGTGTTATGAACTGCTTGTGTCTCTTGTGGAGTCCCATCCCTGGCCCGCAGTCCAGAGCAATCGATAACCATACGATACACAAAACAGCTGTTGACATACGGAACTTAACAATACCATCCCAACAAGACTACAAAATCAACAACATAAACAACAAAACCTGAAATAAACATCAACTCGGTGAGTAATAAACACTAACAAACACTGATCCACCTCTCTTTCAAACAGGGTCCCGGTTCCGGACCCAAGCGTACCCGCCCTGCCTGAGACGAACACCTTCACTCCGTCTCCCTCAAGTTGGTCACCAAATGGACCGACTTCTTCAAGTGTTGGCCGCCATGCTTCCTTCTCCCCCCTACATCAATAAATTAACCGGACATTTCAAGATTCAGGTGAGTATAATTTTTCTTATATATACAAAATTATTGACATTCTTCATTTCTCTTATAGGTATATACTTATTGCTTTATCAAATGGCAGACAGAAGAGGAACAAAACAGCCAGGGCTGACCAATAAAATGCATGTCACAACGAGACGTTTGCAGCATATAGCTGCCGCTGCACTTCAGTGAAGAATTTTAAATAGGTATATATATAAGTTAACAGTGCAGATATTCCCCCTTGACTCTCGTCGCCCCTGGGATGAGCTGCACATTCCAGTCGCAGTCGCGGTGTCCGCTTACAGCCCAACGTTCTACTTCCCTCGTCATTCCCCGCGCCGAGTCAGCATTCTAAGTGCCGTTGACTCGCTGAAGCAGCGGCTACGCTGAGGCAGCGGTCACCATATCCGCTGTTGCACAACATGAGCAAGTTCGGGGCCAGCAACGACCCAAAACTTGCGATCAGCTATGGAGTGCATGGCAACGACAACGCGGCGAAACAACAAGAACGTGTGGCGGTCAAATTGCACTGTCTGCAATACGGACGTCGACACCGACGTCGAAGCCGACTTCTACTTGAACACCGAGGTATGCTGAGGAAGAGGCCAGCGGACAACTGGCAGAGAGAATCCGACCGGCTTTGGGAACAGAAGCGAACACCTAATTAACTAAGCAAATTACTTGAATAAAACAATTATAACGATTTCAACTGATTTCGACTTGTCCGTGGGACTTCTATGGGATTGAGGAAAAACTACTATTCCACAGCAATGTTTAGGTAATGTTTAATCTTACTAAGTTCCGCCGTCATGGAATGCAGAACGAGGTATTTTCGTTAATATAAAAAAAAATAAAAATAAAAAAAACTAGTGTGTAAGATTACAAAATCAGAAAATGAAACCCGAAAAGAAGAAAGAAATTAAAATGAAAAATTAGTGTGTAAGATTACTAAATAAAAAAATGAAAACCGAAGAATAAATGAGCAACTACCCGCTGCAGAGGAGACGTTGCCTTAAATAAAGGGCAAGAGTGTTTCAACCCAAATGCAATCACGATTGCCGCGTAAAAATATCTGATCGAGGCAATTTCATAAAAAAAAGAAAGGAAAATTTTTAACTAAATAAAACATTTCGTTCACTTAAAAATACCTGATTGAGGCAAATTCAAAAAAAGAGGATAAGGAAAATTGTTTTTAATTCAACAAAATATTTCGTTCATAGGCACTTAAAGCACGTATTTTCAAAATATATCACATTTCCATCTTACTCTGGCGATTATGTTTAAATAAAAAATGTGCTTCAACCTAAAACCACACAAAATAATTTAAGGAAAATAAGTGTCATTGCGTCATTGTGACGATCGTGAATGCAATTCAAAAAAAAGGGTTGAAACGCGATAAAACAAATCCACGAGCGCAAAAAAAAGTTGCTATAATTATAAAATAACGCACCCGCTGCGGCGATCTGTCTGTCCTTAACTAGACGAATATCAGATTCGCGAGCGCAAATGTTATTGTGAACCAAAAAGAAACAACAAACCCGCCGCGGTGATGATGCTATGAATCACGGGCGCAACAAAGGTTGTAAATAAAGAATAATCTAAACGATAACCGCTGCGGCAACTTGTTTGCGAGCGGCCCCCACAATAAGAAAAAAAGAAATAATAACGACAAAAGTGGTCAGTGGTAACTTACTAGATACACTCAGTGTTATCAGCACAAAAGAGTCGCCTAGTGAGTTGTGTGATCAACCGTACCCAAGTAGGTGAAATGCCAAAAAAGAACAATACGGTCCACCATGCCCAAGACCGAATAAATTCGGAAAAGAAAAATTAGAATAACAAATAAAACAAAGAAATAATAACGACAAAAGTGGTCAGTGATAACTTACTAGATACTCTCAGTGTTATCAGCACAAAAGAGTCGCCTAGTGAGTTGTGTGATCAACCGTACCCAAGTAGGCGAAATGCCAAAAAGGAACATTACGGTCCACCATGCCCAAGACCGAATAAATTCGGAAAAGAAAAATTAGAATAAGAAGTAAAAGGCGGAATAAGCGTTAAAGGCGTTAAAGGCGGAATAAGCCACACACAACAAAAACACGAACAAGGGTGAGTGAAACGTTTTCGATTTCCAAAAAAAAAAGTAGTAGAAACTAAAATTTTCCAACACAAAACAAAGGAATAAAAATTGATAAATAAAATTGATAAAAAAAAAAAATTTTTTTTTCTGCATCCGATAAATTTTTAAGATAAATTTTTTTTAATAAATTCTAGTCTATCCTACCCCTTCCCTCTTTCTTTTACCTTGTTACCATCGAAAAGTCATTGTTTGATAGAATTCGAAATGGAGGAAATTAAAGAAACCCTCACCAAGTTCGAAACGACCTTGTCCGCGCTACTTGGCCAAATGGCCAATATTAAGGAAGATATAAAAAAGGTTAGCGATAAAGTCGCAGTGTTAGAAAATGATCGCGAGTAAAACACCCCGGTTGTCGCGCAACCCAAACCTCTGACACCGGCACGCAATGAATATGAGCTAAAAGATATAGCGACCTTGCCGGACTGCGTAAAGGAATTGCAGGCTTTCGAAGGCGAAGCTGACAATTTTGTTTCATGGATCGGTAGGGCCGAGGCTATCCTAAAAGATTATCAAATAATCAGGGAGAGACCGCTCTATCGGTCAATATTGTTGCACATTAGACAGAAGATAAGGGGCAACGCAGAAACAGCGCTTGCCTCCTATAACGGTCTGACGACGACTGGCCAGAAATAAGGCGTATACTAACACTTCACTACGCTGACAAACGCGACTTAAGAACTCTCGAATATCAAATGGGGCAATTGACGCAAGGCGTAAAAACCTTATATTCCTTCTATGCGGCAGTTAACAAACATTTCTCCCTCATACTGGGCAACTTAAAAAACGGAGAACAAAGCCCAATTCGCCCAATTCGAGTCCTCGACCAGCCATAAAAATGGAATCAAACCAGTCGGGACAATCGTATCGCTCCAATCAAAGCGCGCAGGGTCAGGGCAGTATGGGTTTCAAAAGAAGCCCCAGCACCTCATCCAATTTGAACCCTTTTCGAAAATCTCAAAGGTTATACCATTTGAGTGCCGTCCCGTCTCCAAACGACCGTAGTACAGGTCAATTCGATGGAAAATCGAACTATGAGCTCTACTATGAGGAAGCTTGTGCTAGGGACGAAGCAACCTCAGGAGACTGTCCGTCTCAACCAAATGACCAACTTATTTTTGAGGAAGTCTTTGGTAACACAGACGAGGTAAATTTTATGACCGACGCCTCTCTAGCGTTCCATACATAGAGTATGGCGCCAAAGATGGGGCTAATTCTAATAGACACCGGTGCAAACAAAAACTTTATTAGCCCCCAAATAGCTAAGGGCTGCACCCCCTTGGCTAAACCATTCCAGGTTCAGTCCGCAGCAGGTAGTATAAAAATAACCCAAAAAATCACGGGTCCATTCTTCGGACCAGTAGGAAACGACTCCCCCATTACATTCTTCGTTCTCCCAGGATTGAATGCTTTCCATGGCATAATTGGAGACGACACCCTGAAATCCCTTAAGGCACTTATTGACAGGGAACACGACTCTTTGACCATAACCCCTGGTGTACAAATACCATTATTGGCCAGGTCATCCCACAATATTCACTCGCTACTCGGTGACGAGCACACCGAAGAGGTAAAGAAGTCTCTCAACTTATTAATCAACAAATACTCCGTAATTTTCGAGCCGCTCTCGCCCGGCGGAGCTGTAGAAACAAGTGTAAGGGCGGAAATCCGTACAAGTACTCAAGAGCCGATATATTCGAAAAGCTATCCTTACCCCGCTAACATGAGAACCGAAGTAGAGAAGCAAATCGAGGAACTCTTGCGCGAGGGTATAATTAGACCTTCAAAAAGCCCCTATAACTCTCCGATTTGGGTGGTGCCGAAAAAGCCAAAGCCCAACGGGGAGAGACAATACAGAATGGTGATTGACTTTAAACGCCTTAATGCTGTTACCATTTCTGATACTTATCCGATCCCTGACATAACGTCTACCTTGTCCAGTCTTGGGGAAGCCAAATTTTTTACGACCCTTGACCTAACCTCGGGATTTCACCAGATTCACATGAAAGAATCTGATATCCCAAAAACCGCTTTCTCTACGTTGAATGGCAAATACGAATTTCTCCGCCTACCATTCGGTCTGAAAAACGCCCCAGCGGCCTTTCAAAGAATGATCGACGACGTACTAAGAGAATACATCGGCAAAATCTGCTACGTCTATATAGACGATATTATAGTCTTTAGCAAAGATTATGAATCTCATTGGCACAACCTTCGCGCCGTATTCGAGAAATTAAAGCAAGCTAGACTACAGGTAAATTTGGAAAAGACCCACTTCCTGAGCACCCAAGTCGAATTCCTGGGGTATGTCGTGACTTCAGAAGGAATCCGGGCGGATAAGAAAAAAGTAAAGGCCATAAAAGAGATGCAGCCACCCACGAATGTGAAAGAACTCAAAAGCTTCCTTGGCATGACTTCTTATTATAGGAAATTTATTTGCGACTATGCAAAAATTGCCAAGCCCTTGACGAATCTCACGAGGGGCGAGCACGCCAAAGTTAAAGCGACACAATCACAGAAAATCCCAATCGTTCTCGACGAAGAAGGCCTACAAGCCTTTAATAATTTAAAAACTATTCTTGCTTCCTCAGAAGTACTAGCCCTCCCGGACTTTAACAAACCTTTTCATTTGACCACGGATGCCTCAAACTATGCTATCGGGGCAGTTCTTTCACAGAACGACAACGGAAAGGACCGACCCATAGCCTATATTTTCGATCGTTAAACGAAACCGAAGAAAATTACGCCACGAATGAAAAGGAAATGCTTGCCATAGTATGGGCACTAGACAACCTTCGATCCTACCTTTATGGGGCCGGTTCCATTAAGGTCTATACCGACCACCAACCGTTAACCTTTGCGTTAGGTAACAGAAACTATAATGCAAAACTGAAACGATGGAAGTCTCGTATAGAGGAGTACGACTGCGAGCTGATCTACAAACCAGGAAAATCAAATGTGGTGGCGGATGCTCTTTCCCGCATCACATTAAATGTCAATTATCTTGGTTAAGACACAGCCACCGTTTCAGCAACAGAATCCATGGCCACAGTTCACAGCGCCCTTCAAGATGCATCGGATTTGATTCCGCATGTAGAAGCCCCTATAAATGTGTCTAGAAACCAACTCGTGTTCGACCTCAATAGACAGGAATATGCCTGCGAAACCCCACATGTGGGTTACGTACGCCACTTGGTCCCAATAGGCGGCGATTCAATGCTGACCCTACAAACCTCTTTAAAAAATTACTTGAAGCCGTTAGTAATAAACGGCATCAAAATACCTGAGACCTACTTGCAATGCTTACAAACTTGCTGTCTAGAGTTGTTCTTGGGATACAAAATTCGCATAACCCAAAGGTCGGTTGTTGATGTGTGCGACGAAGAAGAAATGTGTAGGATAATAGGAGAAGAACACTCCAGAGCGCACAGAAATGCTAGGGAAATGAAAATAAAAATTTTGGAGAGGGTTTATTTCCCCAAAATGGCTAGTCGCATTAAGACACAGGTGTCTTCTTGCCAAGTCTGTAAAATGTTTAAGTACGACAGACATCCGAACAAGCCAGAGCTGCAGCTGACCCCTATTCCAACGTATCCGTGTGAGATTCTCCACATCGATCTGTTCACTTTGGAAAATCACAAGTTCTTGAGCTGCATTGACAAATTTTCTAAATTTGCCAAGCTTTTCCCAATAGACTCCAAGTCGTCAATTCATTTGCGCGAAAAACTAATAGAAGTTCTTCATTACTTAACCGCATTGAAAACATTGGTGTCAGACAACGAAAGAGGCCTACTTTGCCCAACAGTGCTGAACTACTTACAGTCCTTAGGGATCGAGGTGTATTACACGCCATCCTAGAAAAGCGAAGTTAATGGCCAGGTGGAAAGATTCCACTCGACTTTCCTTGAAATTTACAAATGCTTAAAAAATTACAACCTCAACCGTAAAGTAATGGAGCTAGTTTTTATAGCCGTAGACAGATATAACAACTCTGTCCATTCGGTCCCGAACCGCAAGCCGGTCGATATCTTTTTTGACAGAACTTCGAGGATAAACTACCAAGGCCTCACAAACTTTAAAGAGCAAACGCAGGAGGACATACGAGGTCTACTGCAATATAGACAAAAGATGTCCACTGATAGGTTTAATAAGACTAGGGCAAGACCCACCACCTACAGACCGGGAGACACGATATTTGTCTCCAATAAACAAATAAAGAGTAAAGACAAACACCGGCTTAAAAAAGAAAAGGTAAAAGAGGATGGAAGGGTCACTGTAAAGACAAAGACAGGCAAGCTCCTCCATAAGTCCCATATTAAAAGTTAATAATTAAGAACTGGAAAACGTTTCACTAACCTTAAACGTAAAATAAAACACATTTTTTATATTAAATCACATACAAAAATTAATAAAAAATTTATAGACATTAAGTGACACAAACAAAAACAAAACAAAAGAAAAAACTACAAAAATCCCTTCAAAAAAAAAAAACAAAAAAAAACGTGTGAACGGAGTATTCAAACTCGCACACGTGATCGACCTACAATAACTCCAGCAAGTCATCGACAAAGCCACCAGTGAAGCTTCACTGATCACCGACGGCAGAATCGGAGCCCTGGTATGCCACTACCTACAAGAAGCTACGGACGGTATTGCAAAAATGACCGGAACAGCGCACCGTAAACCTCGCTCCATCAATTGGCTAGGTTCTGCGTGGAAATGGGTCGCCGGATCGCCGGACGCCTCGGACTGGAACAGTATCCTCCAGTCCCAAGACAACGTGATAAAAAATAGCAACCAACAAATCAAGATAAACACGAGGTTGTTTGATGCCACACACGACTCGCTGCAAAAGCTGGACGACATTGTCACAAGAGTAAACGCCATCGACGGGGACGTACATGTGGCCACAGTACTATTGCACAAGGCAATGATTCTGGTAAACCAAGTCAACGAAATCACGAGGGCTTGCCAACTGGCGAAGACGGGAGTCGTCAACACGAACCTACTGGATCATAAAGAAGTAGAGACATTGCTAACAGAAACCCAGAGCCTACCATACCAAAATGTTGTGGAGGCAGTGGAATTTTCTGAGCCGTCAATACTGACCAACGGAACTTCTCTACTATACGTCCTATCGCTGCCCAAGGTTGTGGACAGAAAATACCGACTAATGCTCCTGTACCCTACAATCACCGCCGGAAAGCAGGTCGTATTGGAATATAACAAATTGGCGATGGACCCTCAGGAAACGTATGCAGTGCTGGGAAACTGCCTCTCGATTGGAAACACCACCGTATGCCAGGAGAAGAGCTTGAAGAAATTAGACGAAAACAGCTGCATTCCCCGGCTACTGAAAGGAGGCCACGCTTTCTGTGACTACCTCCGAAACGACCAAGGCGTGGTTGAATTAGTAGAAGACGGCACTTTACTTCTCACAAACTTCAACGGTACGATCATGGCGGATTCAGGGAACCATCACCTATCGGGGTCGTTTATAGTCCAATTCGACAACGAAACTGTTAATATTGGAAACATATCCTACAGCAGTTACTCGTCTACACATGTGATGGCCATGCCTGCCGTTTTAACCAACGTCACCGCCGCGGGATACAAGCTTTCACTTAATTACGTGCATGATTTCAGCCTTCAAAATTTAAAAAGATTATCAACCATATCCAATAACTTTTTATTTTTAATTCCGTTACATCAAGGCATAGACGAACTGGAGGCACGGCCCACCAGCTCAACCCCCCCGAAAGGCCCTTGATCTGCGGGACGCAGATCTTTGAAGGGGGAAGAGTTAACAGTGCAGATATTCCCCCTTGACTCTCGTCGCCCCTGCGATGAGCTGCACATTCCAGTCGCTGTCGCGGTGTCCGCTTACAGCCCAACGTTCTACTTCCCTCGTCACTCCCCGCGCCGAATCAGCATTCTAAGTGCCGTTGACTCGCTGAAGCAGCGGCTACGCTGAGGCAGCGGTCACCATATCCGCTGTTGCACAACATCAGCAAGTTCGGGGCCAGCAACGACCCAAAACTTGCGATCAGCTATGGAGTGCATGGCAACGACAACGCGGCGAAACAACAAGAACGTGTGGCGGTCAAATTGCACTGTCTGCAATACGGACGTCGACACCGACGTCGAAGCCGACTTCTACTTGAACACCGAGGTATGCTGAGGAAGAGGCCAGCGGACAACTGGCAGAGAGAATCCGACCAGCTTTGGGAACAGAAGCGAACACCTAATTAACTAAGCAAATCACTTGAATAAAACAATTATAACGATTTCAACTGATTGCGACTTGTCCGTGGGACTTCTATGGGATTGAGGAAAAACTACTATTCCACAGCAATGTTTAGGTAATGTTTAATCTTACTAAGTTCCGCCGTCATGGAATGCAGAACGAGGTATTTTCGTTATCATGGGATAAGGCGAATAGTGATTCGATTTGTATTATTCCTGTTCTGTATGTTTTGTGACTTTATAATTTCTGATTTTTTTATTCAATATTTTGTTCTTTTCTTTTCAGTTCGCCAGTTTTATATCTATGTAAATTTTTTTTTTTTTAATTTAAAATTTTAATTTATATTTAATTTTAAGATAGATTAAGTTTTATATACATGTAGTTAATTAGGCTGACTTTTCTATGTTGATCTATATTCTCATAAATTATATTTTTATTATATAGCAGAAGAGCGACCGTATTGTGCTTTTGTGTTGTTTCTGTACTGCTAAGTCACACAATTATTTCAATAAATAAACATACATATGCAATGCAAACATACAAGACCAAATCTAAATATTTAAATGCCACTAGGCGAATTAGAATTATTCCCCTACAGGCTGCTGCTGCTGCTTTGTGTGGCTCTATGGGCACCGACGAAACTTTCAGACGCACTCTTGGTGTCGATGGGCCCAAGCAAACGGAGAAAAAAAGGCTCCCTGGAACGGACTCACTTTTTGCAAACGCCGCCAATGGTCTTCCGCTGCTGTTCCCGCTCGACTTCTATCGACTGTCTCTGCTGGACTCACGGACGGCTCTGGTTGCTCCCATTGGTGAGGCGATAATGACGTGCTCTGTGCCACGGCAGCCTCGCAGGAGTTTTTGTTGTCCGGCACGGCACGATGTGGCACCAACAGCACATAAAATTCTATTGCGTCCCAGGTTTTTGATGACGGCACAGGGCGCGATTAATCGGACCGGCCCACCGTTGCTGCCAGTGTTCTCTCATACAGGCCAAGGGCATGAGGGGCTTCAGCTCGTATTCGCCGTCCCACTCTATTATAGCTCTCTCTCAGAGCGAACCGGGCGATCTTGCCTAAAACTAGATAAAGTCTTAGGGTCATCACTAGAGATGGGCACGGGCCTCCCTTTGAGGGCCCGGCCCGGCCCGAGCCCGAAACAAATTTTTAATGCCCGGCCCGGTAAAATTTTCAAGAGGCCCGGCCCGATATTACTATAGAAAAAAAAATTTAATATTTTTCGTGAAATTAAGCTTAACAAACTTATCGATAATTGTCACATCGACAAAAGAGATGTGTAAATAATATAGCAGTGAAATATAGAAATACTTTTACCAATCGATACTAAAATATTTTTTAAATCGTGACTTTTCGGGCCTCCGGGCTTTGGGCTTAGGCCCGGGCCCGCACGAAAAAAGCCCGTTTTCGATTTTCTTGCACGAAGCCCGGGGATTTTTTTAAGAGGCGCGCGGGACACGAAGCCCTCACAGGCCCGTGCCCATCTCTCGTCACCACCTCCTCGTACTCTTTATCATTACCCGGCAGAAACTATCGATATTTCCTAAATTTAAACAATTACATGCATATATCGTCTATGCCGATAATTAAATAAATACAAAAATTGGGCTGGCACAAACGATAAAAACTGTACATAACAACAGGAGGAATGGAAAATTTGCTATGACTGTCCGGTCAGGTCGACTTATATACCGATCGAAAGGTATATCTCCAACTAACAAAAGATTTTTGAAAACTCATCTGGTTCGTGAGATAATCAGGTGTAAATGGGCGGGGCGAAATTTCGATTATTGCAGCAGATGGGGCCGTTGGAGCTTTTTGGTAAAATTTATTTTATTATAATTCTTATAAAAAATACGCATCGGATGACACCTCGGTCATCAAAAGCCGACCACTGGTTCGAAAGATAATTAAATTTGAAATATTTAGACGCCCTCCAAAAATGTGATGTAAAGTCAGCCCTTTTGTTTGTTTCTTTGTTTGTATCAAAGCGTTGAAATAGCTTATATTTGTGAATGTGGATCTATTCCCCATCAAAAAACAAGGGGGCTGCGGCTACAGTCGAGTGTGCTCGAATACCCTGTGCCCTGGCTCTCCGATATGTCATACGTATATGCGCTACGTTAGGTATGACGAAGGTGTGATGATGCGGCATTAACTTTTTGACTTATTGTTCGTATTACATCTAAGTGATCTAGTGAGCCGATTAAAACCAAATTACAAATTCTGAATCTGTGAGTTTGGTTGACTTATCTCTAAAAACAACTATAATTTTCGTACTTTATCTTAAAATTCGTTCCTATGGCAGCTATTTGATATCAGATTTCAACCAAACTTAGTCAGGATGTAAAATACCATCCCAAATGCGTATTCTGTTAGTTTGGTTGAGATACCTCAAACGACAAAAAAGTTTATCATATCATTTGATTTTCGACCAATCGTTCCTATGGCAGCCATATCACATAGTGTTTCGATTTTAACCAAGGTTAGTCAGGATGTATGGGACTATCCTACATGCAGATTGTTTCAGTTTGGATGAGATATCTTAAGCAACAAAAAAGTTTTTCATACTAAAACTTGATTTCCGACTGATCGTTCCTATTGCAGCTATATTATATAGTGTTCCGATTTTAACCAAGCTTGGTCAGGATGTATGGGACTATCCCACATGCATATTGTCTGATTTTGGCTGAGATATCTCAAGCAACAGAAAAGTTTTTCATCACAAAACTTGATTTTCGACTGATCGTTCCTATGGCAGCTACATGATATAGTAGACTGATTTTAACCAAGTTTGGTCAGGATGTAAGGGACCACCTTATATGCATATTCTATTAGTTTGACTGAGATATCTGAACACAAAATGTTTTTCATACTAAGACTTGATTTTGGACTGATCGTTCCTATGGCAGCTATATGATATAGTTGTCCGATCCAAATTTTAAAACAAACTTGATCTGCGCCCGCTATCCAGGAACCTACATACCAAGTTTCAAGTATCTAGCTCTTATAGTCTCCGAGATCCTTTGACTCAAACAGACGGACATGGCTCAATCGTCTCGGCTATTGATACTGATCAAGAATATATATACTTTATAGGGTCGGAGATGCTTCCTTCTGCGTGTTACATACATTGCACAAAACCATTATACCCTTATTGACAATTTTCAATGGGCACAGAGTATAACTAGAAAATCGCTAGTTTAGCGGAAAATCGCTAAAGCCCGCTGAAATTGACACCCCCACAGTATCCAAACGATAGAAGCTACAGATATGTTCTATAAGTCGTTGGAAAGGTACTTTGAAGGGCTTTTAGGCATACCTTTAAACTTTTTTTATAAAGCATATAGGTAAATGGCTACAGCGAATAGCGATTTTAGAAAAAACGGCTCTAACGATTTTTAATTAGTTTTTAATATGTTTTAGTATGAACGATTTCGCGTTTTTTGATGTATGACACAGCGTTTTCTCTGGTGTGCTTGGAAGATATAACCTGTTATATAAACTCCTTATAATTTGTATGCCCTGTGCCCATGGTCAAAAAGAGATTTAGTACGAACAACTTTTTCGCTGCTTGAGAAATCTCAACCAAACTGTCAGAATAAGCATCAGAGATAGTTCCATACATCCCGACCAAATTTGGTTGAAATCGAAGCACCATATCATATAGCTGCCATAGGAAGGATCCGTCGAAAATCAGTTATAATACGAAAAACTCTTTTCTTGTTGGAGATATCTTAACCAATCTGACATATCCACACCAGTCTTGGTCCTTTATATAATGACCGAATTTTGTTTATATCGGTCTGCAATACCATATAGCTGCCGTAGGAACGATTAATCGAAAATTAATACTTAGTATGAATTTTTTTATTTTTTTGGAGATATCTCAATCTTACGCACAGATTGGGAATTTTCTATTATCTTTAACATTATGATCGAATTTGTTTTTTATACCCGTGCCCATTGAAAATGGTCAAAAAGGGTATAATGGTTTTGTGCAATGTATGTAACAGACAGAAGGAAGCATCTCCGACCCTATAAAGTATATATATTCTTGATCAGCATCAATAGCCGAGTCGATTGAGCCATGTCCGTCTGTCTGTCCGTCTGTCCGAGTGTTTGAGCCAAAGGATCTCAGAGACTATAAAAGCTAGAGACTTAAAATTTGGTATGAAGGTTGCTGGATAGCGGGCGCAGATCAAGTTTGTTTTAAATTTTAGATGCCACGCCTCTTTCGCCTGCCAATCGCAAAAAACGATTATCAGACGCGATCTTTAATAAAAACACTTCTTATTAAACAGGAAGATAAGAAGTAAGCCAATTAGTGACCCTGAAAGTTTCAAAGCGATTGACTATTAAATAGAGAAGATATTTCAAATTTGCTTTTAATTCACATAAATCAAAATCATAGACATAGGCAAGTGCGAGCGAGATAGCACATGCACATTTGTTTGTGCAAAAACATAACAGTGAGCACGTGTACGAAGAGTGCGAACGCAAATACGAGCGATAGGCAAAATTATCGATATTTGGCTACAATTTCTATCCTATTTTAATATATTAACATGGTTTAAGTTAATACATATTTAAGATTGTGTTAAAATATATGTATGTAGATATTAGTATGCATTGCAAAAGGCGATATGTATAAATGCCACTTTATAATTTTGCAACTTGACGACAGATCATTTTACAATACTGAAATCTCTGAATTTATAATAATTATTATGTTTAATAATTTGGGATGGTATTCTACATCCTGAACAAGTTTGGTTGAAATCTGATATCAAATAGCTGCCATAGGAACGAATTTTAAGATAAAGTACCAAAATTATTGTTGTTTTTAGAGATAAGTCAACCAAACTCACAGATTGAGAATTTGTAATTTGGTTTAAATCGGTTCACTAGATCACATATGTAGATGAAATACGAACAATTAGCCAAAAAGTTAATGTCGCATCATCACACCTTCGGCATGCCTAACGTAGCGCACCTACGTATGACCTATCGGAGAGCCAGGGCACAGGGTATTATACATTCGAGCACACTCGACTGTAGCCGGCGCCCATTTGTTAATGGTTCCGAGACTTGGTATAGGCAATTTCAAAAATTTCTGATATCTTCTAAAAAAAAATCTCTTTAAGAGGTAAAAGGCTAGTGACAAAAACATTTCCGTGCACCAAGTTTGGCATTCGGCACTGCGCAGAAGCAAGCATCTCCGACCCTATAAAGTATATATATTCTTGATCAGTATCAATAGTCGATTCGATTGAGCCATGTCCGTCTGTCCGTGTGTTTGAGCCAAAGGATCTCAGAGACTATAAGAGCTAGAGAATTCAAACTTGGTATGTAGATTCCTGGATAGCGGGCGCAGATCAAGTTTTTTTTTAAATATGGATCGGACCACTATATCATATAGCTGCCATAGGAACGAGCAGTCGAAAATCAAGTTTTAGTATAAAAAACTTTTTTGTAGTTTGAAATATCTCGACCAAACTGGCAGAATATGCATTTGGGATGGTCCTTTATATTCTGAATAAGTTTTGTTTAAAAGTAGACTACTATATCATATATCTGCCATAGGAACGATCAGTCGAAAATCAAGTTTGTTAAAAAAAAATAGAATTAATTACAATTACACCTGATAAGTTTAATATTAAAAACAATTTATTCAAATTTATACAAGACCTAATAAAATGCTTAAATTCAAATAGAAATAAATATTATTAGTAATAACCAAAATATATATTTAAATTAAATGAGACATATTAGCTTATATTTGCTGTGTTCTTTTTCAAAAGTGTGGTACCTGGTTGTGGAAGGGTAAAGCTTTCCCCAAAAGTCGTCTTGAAGCAATTATGTTGGCACAAAAGTAACGCGCGTCGAAAAAGCATACAGAATGAGAATATTCAACTTCCATCCTGTTTGCACATATGAACCCAGATATAGCCAGACAGAGAAAGAAATAACCGATAGCCAAGACTGATGATTGTATGTGTGCATCTTCCAATAAGAGTGCGCATATGTATGGGTTGCATGTGTCGAGATGCGAGTATTTGCAATGTTGCTTTGCCTCTTCTTTGGTGCCATAAAAATTTTGTATGCAAACTCTCATTCCGTGTACATGTTACATTTATAATATAATTTATTTTTTGGTAAATAAAATATTTATAACTGAAATAACAAATTATTTTTTTTATTTAATCATCAACCATATTAAATTTTTTTTTTTTTCGATGTTCTTATGATAAAAATAATAAGAATACAAATTTTTAAAGGTAAAGGGTATTTCATAGTGCGCATGTTTTTGATTTGCATAGCTGTGCGAGCTACGAGCTCGGCCAGTCGACTGAAGCGGCCGCAAAAATAAAGTCCCTGACATCACGTCCCCGGGGAAATTCTCTCAGGGGCACTTAATCTCAAAACTTCTACATGTCCCATTTTGTTTGTACGGGATGAGTTCTCTATAGGTTATTTGCTTAGTGGTGGTATTTAATTTATTCAAATGAGCTGGACTTGTAGGGTCATCCTGGAACGCATTTTGACTAAATGGGTTCTTATTCTCTTAATTATTTTTTATACCCTGTGCCCATTGAAAATGGTCAAAAAGGGTATAATGGTTTAGTGCAATGTATGTAACAGGCAGAAGGAAGCATCTCCGACCTTATAAAGTATATATATTCTTGATCAGTATCAATAGCCGAGTCGATTGAGCCATGTCCGTCTGTCTATCCGTCTGTCCGTCTGTTTGAGTCAAAGGATCTCGGAGACTATAAGAGCTAGAGACTTCAAATCTGGTATGTAAGTTCCTGGAATTTGCCCCAAAATTTCTGATATCAAATTTTGTGACGAACGATATTAAATTGAATATATAACTTATTCTTAGAAAAAAAGGTTTTGCATTTGGCACATTGCACAATAAAGTCCCCATCCTTCTTACCTAATAAAAATAACATTTTATGCATTGATCCTTTAACCACCCAGAGAGCACTTTAGGTAGGTCAAGGTAGCTTTAAGCTAGAGGTCTGCATGGCTTTACTCACAACATACGTTTAATTGAATGGATTCGAATTGAATTTAGTTAAGTGAGTGCGATGCACACAACAGAGTGCTGCAACGGGTTGATTCGAGTTGAATTGTTCTCCGTTGCCCTGCTTACGCTCGAGTAGAGTGTACGATTTGTTACTTGTTGTGAATCGTTGACACAAACGGATCAGAAAAGGAGTAACGAATCGTATCACTACTCGAGTCATGACTCGAGTTACTCGTTTTTAAAATGTGCGCGAGGGAGCGGGCAAGAGGGAGCTGCAGCAACCTCGCTAAAGACTACGTTAGTGTGTCGATCTACCCAAATGTGCGAGCAAAAAAAAAAGGTCTACACTGATAGAAATTATTGAGCAGCAGAATAATTATATTATAATAAACCACATTTTAAAAATCATAAAGTCCTCAAACCTACATTATTGTTTCACTCAGTGTACAAATTGCCGCGGCGCACACACAAGATGCGCCTTTGCTATTTTGTTGTTGTTAATTTTTATGACGGTCATAAATGAAAAGGGTCGAAAATGCCTCGACTCGACTCTAGTCGTGTGTGAGACGTCGCCTGCCCCGACCCCGACAGCCCCCTCATGCTATACAATTTCTGGAACCATGTCTTTTTACCATTAACAAAAAAAGGGGCAAAAAGTGACAGCTTAAACTTTTGAATTAGGTTAAGAAATTATCAAAGAACATGTTTTGATAATATAATTGTTTTTATTTCCCATTAAAGTTTAAAAATAGCGAAAAAATTTAAAGTTGGCAAAAAGCGATTGGACCTGGAGAAACACTATGTAAACAAATAATTTTTTTTGTATTATACACTTAATATATACATAAATCTATAAAACCAAAACAAAATTTACGACTGGTTACCTAGTTTTCGCGATATTATACCTGAAAGAGGACCAAATTACCTAAAACTGGTGTGTTTTCCGGAACCCTGAAAATCTGCCAACTTTAAAGTTCTAGAAAAAAATATAATTTTATTAAGGGTAACATATTTGTAATCGTTAAAGAATTCCTTATAAAATGGGTTTATTCAAAATATCGTTGGCGCGCATGAAATTTTTGCAACGTGATTTCGTCTACGGCGCCACTGTGCGTCGCTCGCTCACTTTGGTGAATAGTTCAATTGAACTTTTTCTGAACCATTTGATACAACTCTACTCGGAACAGTTCTCCACACAAACACAAGCACTCCAGAACCCCACAGCAAAAAAAAATGCAAAATGAGCAATCGCAAAAAAGTATTGTATTCGGTTCAATAAATTGATACAAGATTTAAGAATGCAAAAGCTTTGCATTATAATTATAAAATATCTGTGAAAATCACAATTAAGTGCCATTTCCTGAGTGGGTCTTTGCTGGCTCCTCTTGTGTGTGTGTGCGTTTGTCTGTATGCTTGTGCATCGCACAACACAAAAAAACTGCAATTGCAGCAAAACCGTAAGTTATACGTTTTCGCGTGCTCAAATTAATCATGGGTTGGTATTACTGAAAAGCATAAGAGTGTGTTGTCTATGTGTGCTTATGTATTTATGTACATGGGTAGATCAACTTTCATATATGCGTATATATGCAACAATAAAGTACATACATTTGTAAGTAGATACGTACATATATATTTATGTGCGTATTCATATATACTACATACAGACTTATACGGATATTATCTTTGTTTGACCCTCCTCCTTGTCCCTTCCCCGTGGTTCGGCTGGTGTTGAGGTGTCACCCAGTTCTAGGCCCGGGGTGCAACACTAGTAGCTAGCACGAGAGTTAGCTTCAAGTAATGCAGAGTTCGCTAGGCAAATTATGCGAAATCCTAACTCCGCGATGTAGCACTCTTAGCTAGCAAAGTCGTTAGCTTTGGGTAATGCAGAGGGCGCTGGGCATAAAAACGAAAATAAAAAAATAGCGAAAGCAAGAGAATCGACAAAGGTAGAAAAACAAAGACGGATTTCAGTTCGGTATTTTTTTCTCTGCTTTGTCCGCTTGCTTGTGCACCTTTTACTCGGCGCTTTTTATTTCAGTTCTCGGTGAAGTGTGAAAATCCTAAGACGTGACGCTTGTAAAATTAAAGAAAGTCTTGTAAGTATTGTTTTATAAGAACCTAATTATATACAAGTAAAAGCTAAAATGTTTATACATATATTTTGTCGTGATTCTTATTTTTATCCATAATTATATTTTCATCTAAAAGCAATGGCGCAATTTCTTTTCCTCATTGATATTTAAGTACACAGTGTTATAAAAATCTTCTAAAAAAAACTTCTACGAGGTAAGATTATAGTGACCAAAACATTTCCATGCACCAAAATTTCTGATATCCAATTTTGTGACGAACGATATTAAATTAAATATATAACTTATTCTTAAAAAAAAAAGTTTGACATATGGCACTGCGCAAAAAAGTTATTTTTCTTAGGTAAGAAGGATAGGGACTTTATTGCGCAATGTGCCGGATGCCAAACTTTTTTTTAAAAACAAGTGGACGCCGGCTACAGTCGAGTGTGCTCGACTGTATAATACCCTGTGCCCTAGCTCTCCGATAGGTCATACGTAGGTGCGCTACGTTAGGCATGCCGAAGGTGTGATGATGCGACATTAACTTTTTGGCTAATTGTGCGAATTACATCTACATATGTGATCTAGTGAACCGATTTAAACCAAATTACAAATTCTTAATCTGTGAGTTTGCTTGACTTATCTCTAAAAACAACAATAATTTTGGTACTTTATCTTAAAATTCGTTCCTATGGCAGCTATTTGAAATCAGATTTCAACCAAACTTGTTCAGGATGTAGAATACCATCCCAAATGTAGAATGGGATGTAGAAATACAACCAAAAAGTTTATTTTCGACTGATCGTTCTTATGACAGCAATATGATATTGTGGTCCGATTGAATAAATTGTATTTAATTTAATTAAAATAGTAAATCGTAAATCGTAATCGTAATCGCTGAAATCGATGTTGCTCATGCCAAGAGTAGCCATTATCTAAAATTTGCTCAGCTTGCTGAAGTCCGGCAACACCAAATAATCTCTCCCACTCTTTTTAATCATCGAAATCAGCTGTTAAAGGCTGCTGCATTGCGGGCACAATTTAAATTTAAGAGCTATGCTTTAATATTTGTGATTCTTTTTGCAGAATTTGTTAAGCATTTGAATACAATGATAATAATTGAAAACCTATTGAGCATATGTGCGAGCTTACTAGCTTATTATTAAACATAATAATTATTATAAATTCAGAGATTTCAGTGTTGTAAAATGATCTGTCGTCGAGGTGCAAAATTATAAAGTGGCATTTATACATATCGCTTTTTGCAATGCATACTAATATCTACATACATATATTTTAACACAATCGTAAATATGTATTAACTTAAACCATGTTAATATATTAAAATAGGATAGAAATTGTAGCCAAATATCGATAATTTTGCATATCGCTCGTATTTGCGTTCGCACTCTGCGTACACGTGCTCACTGCTATGTTTTTGCACAAACAAATGTGCATATGCTATCTCGCTCGCACTTGCCTATGTCTATGATTTTGATTTATGTGAATTAAAAGCAAATTTGAAATATCTTCTCTATTTAATAGTCAATCGCTTTGAAACTTTCAGGGTCATTAAATTGGCTTACTTCTTATCTTCCTGTTTAATAAGAAGTGTTTTTCTTAAAGATCGCGTCTGATAATTGTTTTTTGCGATTGGCAGGCGAAAGAGGCGTGGCATCTAAAATTTAAAACAAACTTGATCTGCGCCCGCTATCCAGCAACCTTCATGCCAAATTTGAAGTCTCTAGCTTTTATAGTCTCTGAGATCCTTTGACTCAAACAGACGGACAGACAGACGGACATGGCTCAATCGACTCGGCTATTGATGCTGATCAAGAATATATATACTTTATAGGGTCGGAGATGCTTCCTTCTGCCTGTTACATACATTGCACAAAACCATTATACCCTTTTGACCATTTTCAATGGGCACGGGTATAATAAGTTATATATTCAATTTAATATCGTTCGTAAAGAGGTTTTTTTTTAGAAGACAGCAGACGTTTTTGAATTTACCTGTATTAAACCTAAGTACCATGAAAAAAAATTAATTAAGAGAATATGAACACATTTAGTCAAAATGCGTTCCAGGAAGACCCAACAAGTGCAGCTCATTTGAATAAATAAAATACCGTCTTCTTGCAAAACAAAAACAAACTATCTGGCATCACTGAATCAAAAGCTGTCAGCTGTGGGTTCTATTGTGCACTGCTTGCATTATTGCTGCTACCATCATTCAATGCTAATGTTTTCGTCACTAGACTTTAACCTCGTAAAGAGGTTTTTTTTAGAAGATATCAGAAATTTTTGAAATAGCATATACCAAGTCTCAGTACCATTAAAAGAAGCAAACTTGATCATAATGTTAAAGATATTAGAAAATTCCCAATCTGTGAGTTGGTTGAGATATCTCCATAAACAAACAAAAATGCATACTAAATCTTAATTTTCGATTAATCGTTCCTATGGCAGCTATATGATATAGTAGACCGATATAAACCAAATTTGGTTGTGTATATTATGTCAGATATGGTTAAGATATTTCAAAACAACAAAAAAGTTTTCCGTATTATAACTGATTTTCGATTGATCCTTCCTATGGCAGCTATATGATATAGTACTCCGATTTCAACCGAATTTGGTCGGGATGTATGGAACCATCTCTGATACTTATTCTGACAGTTTGGTTGATATATCTCAAACTGCGAAAAAGTTTTGCGTACTAAATCCCTTTTAGACCATTTTCAATGGGCACAGGGCATACAAATTATAAGGAGTTTATATAACAGGTAGTATCTTCCAAACACACTAGAGAAAACGTTATGTGTCATACATAAAAAAAAGCGAAATTGTTCATACTAAAATATATTAAAAATTAAAAAAAATCGTTAGAGACGTTTTTTTCTAAAATCGCCAAAAGGAGTGATAAAAAAACTATTTTCACCTGTAGCCATTTATCTATATGCTTTAGAAAAAAAGTTGAAAGGAATGCCTGAAAGTCCTTCAAAATACCTTTCCAACGACATATAGAATATATCTGTAGCTTCTATCGCTTGGATACTGTGGGCGGGTGTCAATTTTAGCGGGTTTTAGCGACTTCCCGCTAAACTAGCGATTTTTCGAAGAAGTAAATCAAACGTTTCTAGATTTTTGAAGGAGAATAGATCCACATTCACACATATAAGCTATTTCAACGCTTTGATACAAACAAACAAACAAGCAAACAAAAGGACAGACTTTTCATCTCAATTTGGAAAGGCGACTAAATTTTTGAAATTTAATTATCTTTCGAACCAGTTGTTGGATTTTGATGATTGAGGTATCATTCGACGCGTATTTTTGACAAAAATAATAATAAAATAAAAAGTTCCAACGGTCCCATTTGCTGCAATAATCTAAATTTCGCCCCTTCCATTTACACCTGCTTATCTCACGAACCAGGTGAGCTTTCAATAGTCTTAGTATGCACTTTTGTTAGTTAGAGCTTTACCTTTCGATCGGTGTATACCTTGACCTGATCGGACAGTCATAGCAAGTTTTCCATTCTTCCTGTGTATCTTACTAGTCGCCTTTCGCACTCTTCGTGATGCTTTCGTCACTAGCGCGGACTACCGTCCGCAGTGATGTCAAAATACGCGGAAATAAGCTGACTATGACGTATTTTGAGTGTAGATTTTTTTTTAAATCGTCAATGAAATCTTAATTCACCTGTAGCTTCTTACCTATGTACTCCAGAAAAAAAGATTGAAGGTATGCTTAAAAGATCTTAAATTTCTTTTCAACGATATATAGATAATGCAGCTTCTATCGTTTGGATACTATAATGGTTTCAAGTTTAGCAAATTCTAGCGATTTCCCGCTAAAGTAGCGATTTTTCGAAAAGTAGAACAAAAGTTTCTAATTTTATGATTGGGAATAGATCCTCATTCACACATTTTAGCTATTTGAACACTTTGATGCAAACACACAAACAGACAAACTGACTTTTCATCTCATTTTGGGAAGGCTTCTAAAAATTTCAAATTTAATTATCTTTTGAACCACTAAACAGATTTTTATGATTGAGGTGTCATTCGACGCGTACTTTAAGAATCGTAGAAAATTAAAAAAATTTACCAAAAGGCTCCAACGGCTTTTGCTGCAATCATCTAAATTTCGTCCCTCCCATTTACACCTGTTTATCTCTTGAACCAGGTTAGCTGGCAAAAATTCGTTAGAAAAACACGTTGGTTGATGCTCTAAGTCGCCCTAGTACCCATCACCAGTTCTTTAGGCAATCCCCAAGGTTTTTCTAGCTACCTGTACCGCAGGGGTGCGACAGTTACAACCCTGCAGTACGCTGATGTTGAGGCAATACCTATTTCTAGTCCCATGATGCTTTATTAGTAGCTAGATCAGTAGTTAGCTTTAAGTAATTCAGAGGGCGCTAGGCAAATTATACGAAATTCTAACTCTGCGATGCAAAACTAGTAGCTAGTTGTCGTCAGCTTTAGGAAATGCAGAGGTCGCTGGGCAAACCAACGAAAACAGTGCAAGCCAGAGAAGCGACAAAGGCATCGGAGGAAAACGAAGACATATTGATGTTCGGTATTTTTTTTCTCTGCTTTGTCAGCTTGCTTGTGCACGTTTTACTCGGCGCGTTTCATCTAAGTTTTTCGGTGGTGTGAAGTAAGACGGCGCTTGTAAAATTAAACAAATTCTTGTAAGTATTGATTTATAAAAGCCTAATTATAAACAAATAAAAGGGTAAATGCTTTTATATTTAAATGAGATTCTTATTTATTTTCCATATTATATTTTCATTTAAAAGCCATGGCGCAGTTACTTGGTCCTCATTGATATGTACGTACACAGTGTAATAAAAATTATACACAATTAAATCACAACATTGCATTACAGACGCTTCATCTAACCATGAGTTCAGAACC
This sequence comes from Drosophila rellima, assembly GCA_035043635.1. Taxonomy (NCBI): domain Eukaryota; kingdom Metazoa; phylum Arthropoda; class Insecta; order Diptera; family Drosophilidae; genus Drosophila; species Drosophila rellima. The sequence goes on along the minus strand of JAWNMV010000022.1, from coordinate 122,851 downwards.
ACGGAATAATAAGGATTAATAATAAAATGAAGTCTGAAAAATTTTGATGAAACAATAAAAAAAAATTGTAATTTTAAACATGCCCATTTATAACTAGTTCCTTTCTACTAGCCACGTATTCATCTACCTTGTAATAACAATTTTTAACCCCCTTGGAGCTAGGCAAATCGATAGCTAATGCTACATTCGGCGGACGTGTAATGGAAGAATTCGTAAGAAAAACGCCAAGCTACTGCTTCAACTCATCCCTAGCACCCATAACCAATTCTCTAGGTTTTCGCTAGTCACACCCGTACTGCAGGAAACTGAGGCTGTTACAAGAAATATCAATAACAAAGAACAGTGGCTACGACTTAAGACATAAAAACGTGTGCGAAATAATAAGAACAACATAAATAAAAACTTCATTTGCTCAAAAAAAGTACTATTTATACACCAGAGATACCGCAACTACTAGTGTACCGCATTCGTACAATATAATTTTCATACATGAAAATTGATGCGGTGTTATTTTACTCGTTTCTTTTTCTGCTCCTTAGTATGCGGGGCCTGAAGTGTGCATCACATTCAGACTCTGAACTACAGAGTGGGTATATTTTCGACACACAAGCAGGTACCGCACAAAAAGTATGTGTAGCAACCTCTAAAATGATGTAGTTTTTTTTGGTACTTTGTGACTTAGTTCACATAATATAGCATTTAAAACGCTGAACTTCAACGCTCTTACAAATGTGTTCTTTATTTAAATTTAAGCGCTTTTGTTTTATGCTTTCACAAAAAACTATCATTTCGATTATAAAGGTTGCTAGAGCGTATCTTGAATACTTTGGGGGCTATAAGATAAGATAATAATTTTCAATCGCGGTACTAGAGTAGTCTTCATGTCGAATTTGAAAACTCTAGCTTTTATAGTTTCGGAGATCTAGGCGCTCAGGACAGTCAGGCAAATGGTAATGGCTTTTTAGGAACATCTCGAATTAAAAAAAAAGTTTGTTATTTAAAACAAAAAGAAATTATAAAATATGTTTTAAATAGATGAATCAGAATTAAGCTCAATATTATTGGAAAATGAGGTATTTTTTTAATTTTTTTTAATAAAACAACGCATATTACTAAAATATTCTAACTGAAATCTTTATGCTTCTCTGCGGGGTACAGGAATTCATTTTAGTTTTCTTGGTGAAATATTCGTACAATTCAACCTATTTTTCGATTCTAGTGGACGCTTCTTGACGAAAAAAATTGACCCGACCTTATGTACATATTCATATATATCCATATATTTTTGAAATTTATATGTTATTTTTAATTTAACTTGATTAGATTATTTAATATCTTAATTGTGTAATTTTGAATTGCTTGTGCAATACAACGTTCAATAATTTTTTGTTTACACTAGATTAACAATTTGTTGTCCAAGAACAAAAAAGTCTGATTTTGAATAAATTTTGAAACCTTTCTGATTATGCGAGCACCCTTAGTTTCCGGTCAGGGAATAAGATTTAAGCATTTCTAGCTTAAAGCTTAGTATTAAAAATTAAAAAATACAGTGTTTCCAATGCAACACGCACAAATAACAAAAAGTTGAGTGGAATCACTATGCGTCAACTGTGGTTTGCTTAAAATTTGGACATGCAGAACTGATTTGAGTAAAAAGAGGAAAGAATAGGCAATGAAAAATGTAAGTTAATGTTAATATAGGGGAAATATGCTATGACACGCAAGCACAGCGCGTATTAGGTACACCAATCTCTTTTGAACTTCTTATGTGGATTCTCCATTTGTATTAATAAAAATAAAAAAAAATGTAATTTACGTCCACAAAAACAATTTAGTTTTCGTTATTGATTAAAATCTGCCAATATTGTCCTCGTTATTGACCAAATTCAAATATTCGTCTTCGTTCTCACTTGTGTGCCGGACATTTCCCTGCTATATACCCAGTGACTTGCCCACTTTTCCAGAATACTTAGGGTGTATATAGCACAAAAAAGCCCGCATCAAAATATCTTGCGTAATTTACGAGATATTAATTAATGCCAACAAAAACAGTCCGAATTCCACATACGGCAAGCGAACAAATCGACATATAAAATTGTGAGGTTAACTCCTAAAAAATTATGACTTTAACAACTCATATTTTAACGTTGGACTGTTCTGTTAACATTTCTGGTATGTTACATAACAGTTTGTTGTGTTTATAATGGGTTAGCATTAAAAACTCATAAATTTGCATACTAGGGAAAATTGAATTAATGCCATTAAAACTGGTCAAACACCCCATAGTGCACTGTGCTTATAGATCTTAGCATCAGAATTCCTGATTATGAGAGCATTTAACCTACTGTTGATCATTATGTTATTCGATAGATTCTTTACTTGGCTTAACTGATCACAATATTTTATATCAAACGGTGTTAGATTCATTTCATAATGTTCTGGATGTAGAGAATTTATTTGTCCTATGTGGCTGGGCCTCGACTCTTTAGCCGACCAATAGAGAAAGAAGTGTGAGATGCTATGGACAGAAAACTTTGGACAATTGTGGCAAGAGATGACAATACTTGGAAGAATATTCCAATCTCCAGATGCCACGTTCTTATAGATTCTATTAAGTCCCGAACTGTCTAAATGATCTGGAAAAGTGGTGGAGCTCCCTTTAACTAAATGTAGGCAACTAAGAGTATACTCATTTGTTAAAACAAAGGCAGGATCCGTTCTTTTCTCCTTTTGTTCTTATTATTTCGCACAGCTAAATTTTGACATAACCCAATAAACTTATCAGGATTGTAATATAAGGACATGACAGTATATGAATTCTAACAAATATTGAAAACTTAATATATGAGCTAAAGAAATAATGTAAGGACTTGTTATAATTAAGCTATTTTAACACTTTTTTTTTTACCAAATTCAGTTTTTATAAATGCATTTGTTTAAAGGCATAGAAAAATGTGAACACCAAATGCATTGCCTAGAGTTCAAGTGGCACAGAAATTTGGAAACACCAGTTTCATTGGCTGCCATACATTAGGTTCGGGAAACAAAAATCCATATTTTATACCTTATTTTTAAAATTAGTTTATAACGGCTTGGGTTGTCCGATTTAAGTAAAATTTTCCCATTTTGTTCAATGACTTGTTGCCATTTTGAGGATAGTTTTAAAATTCCACTCTTGAAGAAGCTCTGATCCTTGCTGTTCAAAAATTCGACTAATGTAGTTTCACAGTCCTCAATTGATTTAATTTTTTTGTCGTTGAGAAAATTTTGGAAGAACAAAAGATCATAATCCTTTGGTGCTAGATCCAGACTATACGGTGGATGCATTAAAAATTCCTATCTAAGCTCCCTAAGTTTGGTGCGCGTCATTATTGATGTGTGTGGTCCAGCGTTGTCCTGATGGAGCACAATACCTTTTCAATTGGCCAATTCTGGTCGCTTCTAGTAATTTTCCATCTTCAAACGGTCTAATTGTTGACAATAGAGGTCCAGAATCTTTTTTTCACAACATTGTCGGGTGTGACCTATTTTTCATCACCAGTCACCATTTCAAGAAATGCGTCGATTTCATTCATTTGGCCAAAGAATCGCAGATAGAAATTCGATCCATTATGATTTTTTTTAGACAATTTGTGAGGCACCCATACATCTAGCTTCTATCTAAATCCATTATTTTGTAAATGGCTTTAAACTGTTTTGTGGTCAATGATAAGCTCTTGGACTATGCTACGGCTGCTGACATGCCGGTCTGCTTCAGTAATCTCCACGATGTTATCAGAATTTTCGACGACGGGTCTACCGGCGTGAGGCGCATCATTAACGTCGAATTTTCCAGAACGGAACCTGCAAAACCAACATTGCGGATTATAAGCCGAGACAGTATCGGGACCATAAACATCGTTCACAATTTCAGTCGCTTTGCTTGCATATTCGCCTTGTTAAAAATTAAATTGTAAAATGTAGCGACTTTATTTTTATGTACAAAATTTATCTCTCGATAAAAAGGAGCAATCTTACATCTTTTAAATTTAAAAAAAGAAATATATTTTAACAGAAATGTAGGAACTTACATATGTATGTATTTTATCGAGATAAACCTTATATTTTTATTACCTGTTTTTTAATTTAATGCCAAATTATATATTTATTTCTGTACCAGCTCCTGTACAAAATTTGAAAGGATTAATTTCGGCTAACGGATCCGGTTTTAATCCCTGATATAATTCCGGTTTACGGTTCCGGTAAGGTACTTGTTTTTTGTGAACATTATGACGCTCTGTGACAAGTTGAGTTCGTAATAGTGTGATGCACAACTTATGTGACGCCAATTTGTTGAACTCTTTGACTTTATTAAGCCCATCGCTAAATTTTCAAGCAGCATTAAATTGTAGTATAAGCACTTATCGCCTTGAAATGAATTTTATAATTAGTTGATATTCATAGACAACAACTTATATGCCATATACGAAATTAATTTATAATATTAACATAATTAAGTGGCAGCTATAAGACATAAACAAGTGGAACAGTCGAGTGTACTCGACAGCAAGATATCCTGAGCCTATATGTATATGCTTTTCGGCTTTTTGATGCCCTTGCAAATACCAGCAAGTTTTTATTTATTTTATTTTATTTTATTTATTTAATGTCAGGCTAAAAGCAGCCGACACAACAATTTAATTTAAAGTACATAAATTAAAAAATATATTTAAATTACAAAATAAATTACAGTTAAGTAAATTCTCTGGGGTATCTAAAATGAAAAAGAAATTTATTGGTCCAACATTTGTTGCAAGGATTGGGGAAAACCCAGAAAAACCCAATCAGACCAAAATAATATTAAAAAGTAGTTAGTTGGTTAGACTCGTTAAACATAATAATATAGAGGCTTTAATAGTGTGAGGAATTTGCTCAAAACTAATCGTACAGTACAGACTATTATAATGTGCACACGGAATACGAAGAGGGTTGTGCAATTCCCAGTTAGTTGAGCAATGCTGAAGATACAATGAAAAAAAGTTTCGAGTTCTTCTAGAAGGTACGTTAAAGATAATTTCCTCCAATAAATTAGCCGAGTCTATATGGCCCTGCAATAATTTGTGGATGACTATTACTCCAAGCATAATTCTACGGTTAGTAAGAGAGGGAAGACTGAGTAAGAGAAGTCTTTTAGAGTATGACGGCATCTGAATATCTGAGTTCCAACCCAAGCCACGTAAAGCAAAAAGTAAAAATTGTTTTTGAACCGATTCTATTCTGGCACGATAGGATTCGTATTGAGCGGACCAAACACATGATCCATATTCAAGAAACGGTCGAACCAGTGAAGTGTAGAGTAGTTTAGTGGTATAAGGATCGTCAAATTCCTTGGACCATCGCTTGATAAACCCGAGAACTCCCATTGCTTTATTGACAGATATAGCAATATGTTTATCAAATTTCAATCTGTGATCTAAAACTATACCCAAGTCATTAACTGATCTTTCGGAATCATTCAAGCATTCCAATATAATGCCATTAAGCGAATACTGAGAAATATGGCGTGAATATCTATAGAAGGTCATAACTTTACATTTCAAACTATTGAGATTTAATAAATTAGTTTGGCACCAAAGAAGAAATGCATTTAAGTCTGCTTGCAAGAGCCTATAAGAAAAAGGATCACTATACGATAAACAAAGCTTGACGTCCGCATACATAAGTGCATGGGAGTGAGATAAAATAGATGGAAGATCATTTAAAAATAATGTGAAAAGTAATGGGCCAAGATGACTACCTTGCGGTACTCCAGAAGTAACTTTGACGGACTTAGAAAATGCGTTTTTGAAAATAACACTTTGTGTTCTGTTAGATAAATAATTGGAAATCCAAAGAAGAAGGTTGTTCGGAAAACCAAGAAGATCAAGCTTTTTAATTAAAAGTGAGTGATTTACAGAATCAAAAGCTTTACTAAAATCCGTATAAATAACGTCTGTTTGCAACTTTTTCTTAAATCCTGTAATCACTAGAGAAGAAAACTCTAGAAGGTTAGTGGTTGTGGATCTATGTCTCATAAACCCGTGTTGAGTAGGTGAGATAATAGAACTACATAAATGTTGAAGATGAGAAGTTATTATTTTCTGAAAAATCTTCTAAATTGCAGAAAGCTTGGAAATACCTCGATAATTCTGAACGTCGGACTTAATACCCTTTTTGTGAAGAGGGATAATATAGGAGTCTTTCCATTGCTCTGGGAAAGAGGAGGAATTAACGGACAAAGTAAACAACTTATGTAGTGGTCTACATAAGGATTCTGCACAGTACTTTAGCACTGAACCAGGCACACCATTAGGACCTGGTGTGTGTACTGGCTTAATCAATTTAAGATCGCTAAGTAGCGAGCTTTCAGTGATTAGGGGACTCAAAATACAGTTTGAACAACTTAACCAATAAGGATAAGGCTGTCCAACACGGAGACAACTAGTAGAGTATGTAGTTTGGAACAAGTCAGCAAATAGATCTGCTATGGATTGATCAGTAATAGCTTGAATATTGTTAAAGACAACATATGATGGTAATGTTGCACCTTTACGTTTAGAGCTTACGAATATGTAGAATTGCTTAGGATCTTTAAAGAATTCAAGCTTACAACGTTGTAAGTAATTATTATAGCACTGCGAGTTAAGTACTAGAAAATTTGAGCAGGTGATTACATATCGAGAGAAATCTTAAGGATTTCCAGATTGTTTATATTTTTTAAATTGCTTCACATTTTTTAAATATGATAACCATGACAACCTCTAGAGAACCATGGAGGATTAGTGGAGCTGATAGGAGATAAAAGCGGAACACAGATATCGAATAGAGAATTCAGAGTATTATAAAAAAGCTTAATGGCATTATCCCAGTCAGAACATGTGTATAATTGGGGCCAATCAGCACATGAAATTAGATTGTTCAACTTATTGAAATCAGTTTTTCTAAAGCATCGTATGCGCACAGTGGGTTGGGATGATAATACAACTGGCCAAAAAGGTAAATTAATGCAAGCGTTAAGAGTTGGATGGTATGGGTCTTCCGGCATAACCAATGGATCAATCCTAGATACTATACTATTGGTGGAGTCCAATACGAATAACAGGTCTAATGTCCTGTTGATAGAATTGCAAACAGGATTGATTTGTACCAAAGAAAGCTCCGAGAATCCATCAATAAATTCATGGGAATTATCAGGAAAAAGTGAATGCGAGTCATTGGAGGACATCCATCTAACATCGGACAAATTAAAATCACCTAACACAAAAAGCAAGTCAGTATCGGAAAGTAAAGATGATATAAATTTAATAGCAGTCAGGTGATTATCATAAACTATTACATCAGAAAGAGGTGGAATGTAAAAACATGTTAAGTAAATGAAAAATGTATTAAAAGAAACTTTTACAGAAATGAACTCAATATCAAAATTAAAAGTGGTCCACGGCCAACAGTACCCCACCTCCTTTACGAGATATACGATCGCATCTATATATGGAGTATTTAGAAGAAAGAATAGAAAAGTCTGATGTGGTAGGCTTGAGCCAGGTCTCAGTAAAACAGATGGCATCGAAATCAAATGAATGACTATTGAGGAATAGACTAGATAGTTTACTATTAAGGCCTCGTACATTTTGATAAGCTAGAGTGATAGAGGAAATTAGTTTTTTGATACTACATTTGAAGCTGAAGCAGATAGAGAAGAGCCATCACCAGAGATCGGGACCCGATCTCTCTTTCGAGTAGTATTTCCCTTGTATTCGGCAACAAAGATATGTTCAGGCCAGAAGTGTTGTTGACAAATCATATCAAAAACCTTCTCTGATTAGGATACTTTAAACGAAGAGATTTCCCTTGGGTAATTAAAATTGAATTTATCCACCGAAATATCAGGATCCTGTATAATGTTTTGGATTTAGGCCTTAACATGATACGAGGACTGATCTTTAGAAAGCCTAGAAACAAAAAAATGCTTCATAGGTTTCGTAGGAGGAATGCCTTGGAGGGGCTTTGACACGCGAGGAGGTACGGCAGTCAAAGCTTTGACTGCCTTTACAGCTGACGTGGCATTTAATTTCACACTATTAGAGGCAGACAAAACAGGTGAGGCGGAAATTACACTATCAAGTGGGTTATGGTCTGTCCTAGCTTGCTGAGAAGTTGATGGCTGAGAGTTCAGCGGCGGCAGATCAGGGTCTAATAGCGGGATTGAAGTTGAGATCTGCGCCTGGCGCGGAGCAGAACTACTCTTTTTACGTTTCTTGAACAAGTTCTCCATATCCGAAAAGAGGACATTTGCCTTATGAAAAATTTTTGTGAAGTCCTTAAAACTAGCTCTAGTTCGCTCCATATATTCACAGCGCCATCTCAAGCCATTGTTCTTCTCAAGGCAATCTTTGACTTTAACCGTTATACCAACACACTTCAAGTGAAAAATCCAGTCACAAAAAAAGCAAGAGATAAATTCTTGTTTTGAGTCAGGTCCATGACACTTGTTATAAAAACAGACCAAATCGGATGTCATAGTAAATTATTATAGGGTATTTAGTAAACGATGCAAAAAAAAAAGTTATAATGGGAATTCTTAAACGAAATGCTAAGACAAAGCAAGATCACAGAGAACGACAATAACAATTTTTGGTTATAAGCCGCTGCAAAAAATGCAGAATGCAAGCTCAAAGCAACGCGAAAAATTGAGAGAGAGAGTAGGATAACGGAAAAATAACGCTAGCGCACAAACAATAACAAAGCGCTTGCAATGCTAAGTTGTTGTTAGATGAGAACGCAGATAAGCAACACTGAGAGCGAGAGAGAAAGTTAACAGATTCTATTAATATATCTCTAGAAAGGGAAACAATTTACTAATCCTTAATTATCGACGAATCGTTTTAATGGCAGCTATCATACATCTATATATAAAACTCTTTGTTCTGAATCACAGGATCACATAGAATCAACGGGTAGGCCAAACCGCTACAGGTAGAAATTTGCACACAACATAGCTGAGACAATTATATCGGGCAATAAGACGACGTTTTGCGTTTTTTTGATTTTTTGTATATATGGGACTGCCTGTTACATCCTGATCAAATTTGGTTGATATCGGATGACTATATCCTATAGCTGCCATAGAAACAATCGGTTGAAATTAAACTTAAGTAGTGAAAACTTTTTTGTTTCTTAAGAACTCTTAACCAAACGCACAGATTGTATATATGGGACTGCCTGTTATATCCTGACCTAAATTGGTCGATATCGGTTGACTATATCCTATAGCTCCCTAGAACCCTGCATGTGTGTGTGAAGTACAAGCACAAATATTCAAATAAATATTTGATTAATAAATTACACATTTTAACAGGCGCAAATTCTTTTGACGTAAACGTCTGATTTGCTCAGATAATTTATCAGCACTGTTATGTCGAAAAGCATGCAACACAACATAGGATTGATCTCAGACTACTATGGGGTATTTGACCAGTATTTGTGGCATTAATTAATATCTCGTAAACTACTCAAGATATTTTGATGCGGTTTTCTTTCTTGTGCTATACACACCCTAAGAAGTATTCTGGAAAAGTGGGCGTGTCACAACCCATTCATTATGTTATTCGATAGATTCTTTATTTGGCTTAACTGATCACAATATTTTACTTCAAACGGTGTTAGATTCATTTCATAATATTCTGGATGTGGATAATTTATTTGTCCTATGTGGCTGAGCCTCGACTCTTTAGCCGTCCCTTAGACCAATAGAGAAAGAAGTGAGAGATGCTATGGACAGAAAACTTTGGACAATTGTGGCAAGAGATGACAATACTTGGAAGAATATTCCAATCTCCAGATGCCACGTTCTTATAGATTCTATTAAGTCCCGAACTGTCTAAATGATCTGGAAAAGTGGTGGAGCTCCCTTTGTAGGCAACTAAGAGTATACTCATTTGTTAAAACTAAGGCAGGAAACGACAATCCGTTCTTTTCTTCTTTTGTTCTTATTATTTCGCACAGCTAAATTTTGACATAACCCAATAAACTTATCAGGATTGTAATATAAGGACTTGACAGTATATGAATTCTAACAAATATTGAAAACTTAATATATGAGCTAAAGAAATAATGTAAGGACTTGTTATAATTAAGCTATTTTAACACTTATTTTTTACCAAATTCAGTTTTCATAAATGCATTTGTTTAAAGGCATAGAAAAATGTGAACACCAAATACATTGCCTAGAGTTCAAGTGGCATAGAAATTTGGAAACACCAGTTCCATTGGCTGCCATACATTAGGTTCGGGAAACAAAAATCCATATTTTATACCCTATTTTTAAAATTAGTTTATAACGGCTTGGGTTGTCCGATTTAAGTAAAATTTTTCCATTTTGTTCAATGACTTGTTGCCATTTTGAGGATAGTTTTAAAATTCCACTCTTGAAGAAGCTCTGATCCTTGCTGTTCAAAAACTCGACTAATGTGGTTTCACAGTCGTCAATTGATTTAATTTTTTTATCGTTGAGAAAATTTTGGAAGAACAAAAGATCAAAATCCTTTGGTGCTAGATCCAGACTATACGGTGGATGCATTAAAAATTCCTATCGAAGCTCCCTAAGTTTGGTGCGCGTCATTATTGATGTGTGTGGTCCAGCGTTGTCCTGATGGAGCACAATACCTTTTCAATTGGCCAATTCTGGTCGCTTCTAGTAATTTTCCATCTTCAAACGGTCTAATTGTTGACAATAGAGGTCCGAGTTGAGTGTTTGCCCATATGGAAGCAGGTCATGGTAGATGATTCTCTTCCAGTCCCACCAAACGCACAGCATAGCCGTCCTGGCTGTTAGTCCTGGTTTGGCTACTGTTTGAGCTGATTCACCGCGCTTTGACCGGAATCTTTTTTTCACAACATTGTCGGGTGTGACCAATTTTTCATCACCAGTCACCATTTCAAGAAATGCGTCGATTTCATTCATTTGGCCAAAGAATCGCAGATAGAAATTCGATCCATTATGATTTTTTTTAGACAATTTGTGAGGCACCCATACATCTAGCTTCTATCTAAATCCATTATTTTGTAAATGGCTTTAAACTGTTTTGTGGTCAATGATAAGCTCTTGGACTATGCTACGGCTGCTGACATGCCGGTCTGCTTCAGTAATCTCCACGATATTATCAGAATTTTCGACGACGGGTCTACCGGCGTGAGGCGCATCATTAACGTCGAATTTTCCAGAACGGAACCTGCAAAACCAAAACCAGTATCGGGACCATAAACATCGTTCACAATTTCAGTCGCTTTGCTTGCATATTCGCCTTGTTAAAAATTAAATTGTAAAATGTAGCGACTTTATTTTTATGTACAAAATTTATCTCTCGATAAAAAGGAGCAATCTTACATCTTTTAAATTTAAAAAAAGAAATATATTTTAACAGAAATGTAGGAACTTACATATGTATGTATTTTATCGAGATAAACCTTATATTTGTATTACCTGTTTTTTAATTTAATGCCAAATTATATATTTATTTCTGTACCAGCTCCTGTACAGAATTTGAAAGGATTAATTTCGGTTAACGGATTCGGTCTTAATCCCTTGTACTTGTTTTTTGTAAACATTATGACGCTCTGTGACAAGTTGTGTTCGTAATAGTGTGACGCACAACTTATGTGACGCCAATTTGTTGAACTCTTTGACTTTATTAAGCCCATCGCTAAATTTTCAAGCAGCATTAAATTGTAGTATAAGCACTTATCGCCTTGAAATGAATTTTATAATTAGTTGATATTCATAGACAACAACTTATATGCCATATACGAAATTAATTTATAATATTAACATAATTAAGTGACAGCTATAAGACATAAACAAGTGGAACGGTCGAGTGTACTCGACAGCAAGATATCCTGAGCCTATATGTATATGCTTTTCGGCTTTTTGATGCCCTTGCAAATACCAGCAAGTTTTTATTTATTTTATTTTATTTTATTTATTTAATGTCAGGCTAAAAGCAGCCGACACAACAATTTAATTTAAAGTACATAAATTAAAAAATATATTTAAATTACAAAATAAATTACAGTTAAGTAAATTCTCTGGGGTATCTAAAATGAAAAAGAAATTTATTGGTCCAACATTTGTTGCAAGGATTGGGGAAAACCCAGAAAAACCCAATCAGACCAAAATAATATTAAAAAGTAGTTAGTTGGTTAGACTAGTTAAACATAATAATATAGAGGCTTTAATAGTGTGAGGAGAATGCTCAAAACTAAACGTACGGTACAGACTATTATAATCTGCACACAGAATACGAAGAGGGTTGTGCAATTCCCAGTTAGTTGAGCAATGCTGAAGATACAATGGAAAAAAGTTTCGAGTTCTTCTAGAAGGTACGTTAAAGATAATTTCCTCCAATAAATTAGCCGAGTCTATATGGCCCTGCAATAATTTGTGGATGAACATTACTCCAAGCATAATTCTACGGTTAGTAAGAGAGGGAAGACTGAGTAAGAGAAGTCTTTTAGAGTATGACGGCATCTGAATTTCTGAGTTCCAACCCAAGTCACGTAAAGCAAAAAGTAAAAATTGTTTTTGAACCGATTCTATCCTGGCACGATAGGATTCGTATTGAGGGGACCAAACACATGATCCATATTCAAGAATCGGTCGAACCAGTGAAGTGTAGAGTAGTTTAGTGGTATAAGGATCGTCAAATTCCTTGGACCATCGCTTGATAAACCCGAGAACTCCCATTACTTTATTGACAGATATAGCAATATGTTTATCAAATTTCAATCTGTGATCTAAAACTATACCCAAGTCATTAACTGATCTTTCGGAATCATTCAAGCATTCCAATATAATGCCATTAAGCGAATACTGAGAAATATGGCGTGAATATCTATAGAAGGTCATAACTTTACATTTCAAACTATTGAGATTTAATAAATTAGTTTGGCACCAAAGAAGAAATGCATTTAAGTCTGCTTGCAAGAGCCTATAAGAAAAAGGATCACTATACGATAAACAAAGCTTGACGTCCGCATACATAAGTGCATGGGAGTGAGATAAAATAGATGGAAGATCATTTATAAATAATGTGAAAAGTAATGGGCCAAGATGACTACCTTGCGGTACTCCAGAAGTAACTTTGACGGACTTAGAAAATGCGTTTTTGAAAATAACGCTTTGTGTTCTGTTAGATAAATAATTGGAAATCCAAAGAAGAAGGTTGTTCGGAAAACCAAGAAGATCAAGCTTTTTAATTAAAAGTGAGTGATTTACAGAATCAAAAGCTTTACTAAGATCCTTATAAATAACGTCTGTTTGCAACTTTTTCTTAAATCCTTTAATCACTAGAGAAGAAAACTCTAGAAGGTTAGTGGTTGTGGATCTATGTCTCATAAACCCGTGTGAGTAGGTGAGATAATAGAACTACATAAATGTTGAAGACGAGAAGTTATTATTTTCTCAAAAATCTTTGGAATTGCAGACAGCTTGGAAATACCTCGATAGTTCTGAACGTCGGACTTAATACCCTTTTTGTGAAGAGGGATAATATAAGAGTCCTTCCATAGCTATGGGAAAGAGGAGGAATTAACGGACAAAGTAAACAACTTATGTAGTGGTCTACATAAGGATTCCGCACAGTACTTTAGCACAGATCCAGGCACACCATCAGGACCTGGTGGATGTACTGACTTAATCAATTTAAGATCGCTAAGAAGCGATCTTTCAGTGATTAGGGGACTAAAAATACAGTTTGAACAACTTAACCTATAAGGATAAGGCTGTCCAACACGGAGACTACTCGTAGAGTATGTAGTTTGGAAAAAGTCAGCAAAAAGATCTGCTATGGATTGATCAGTATTAGCTTGAATATTGTTAAAGACAACCGATGATGGTAATGTTGCACCTCTACCTTTAGAGTTAACGAACTTGTAGAATTGCTTAGGATCTTTAAAGAATTCAAGCTTACAACGTTGTAAGTAATTATTATAGCACTGCGAGTTAAGTACTAGAAAATTTGAGCAGGTGATTACATATCGAGAGAAATCATAAGGATTTCCAGATTGTTTATATTTTTTGAATTGCTTGGATTTCACATTTTTTAAATGTGAATCCTCTAGAGAACCATGGAGGTTTTGTGGAGCTGATAGGAGATAAAAGCGGAACACAGACATCGAATAGAGAATTCAGAGTATTATAAAAAAGCTTAATGGCATTATCCAAGTCATAACATGTGTATAATTGGGACCAATCAGCACATGAAATTAGATTGTTCAACTTATTGAAATCAGTTTTTCTAAAGCATCGTATGCGCACAGTGGGTTGCGATGATAATACAACTGGCCACAAAGGTAAATTAATGCAAGCGTTAAGAGTTGGATGGTATGGATCTTCCGGCATAACCAATGGATCAATCCTAGATACTATACTATTGGTGGAGTCCAATACGAATAACAGGTCTAATGTCCTGTTGATAGAATTGCAAACAGGATTGATTTATACCAAAGAATGCTCCGAGAATCCATCAATAAATTCATGGGAATTATCAGGAAAAAGTGAATGCGAGTCATTGGGGGACATCCATCTAACATCGGACAAATTAAAATCACCTAACACAAAAAGCAAGTCAGTATCGAAAAGTAAAGATGATATAAATTTAATAGCAGTCAGGTAATTATCATAAACTATTACATCAGAAAGAGGTGGAATGTAAGAACATGTTAAGTAAATGGAAAATTTATTCAAAGAAACTTTCACAGAAATGAACTCAATATCAAAATTAAAAGTGGTCCACGGCCAACAGTACCCCACCTCCTTTACGAGATATACGATCGCATCTATATATGGAGTATTTAGAAGAAAGAATAGAAAAGTCTGATGTGGTAGGCTTGAGCCAGGTCTCAGTAAAACAGATGGCATCGAAATCAAATGAATGACTATTGAGGAATAGACTAGATAGTTTACTATTAAGGCCTCGTACATTTTGATAAGCTAGAGTGATAGAGGAAATTAGTTTTTTGATACTACATTTGAAGCTGAAGCAGATAGAGAAGAGCCATCACCAGAGATCGGGACCCGATCTCTCTTTCGAGTAGTATTTCCCTTATATTCGGCAACAAAGATATGTTCAGGCTGAAGTGTTGTTGACAAATCATATCAAAAACCTTTTCTGAACAGGATACTTTAAACGAAGAGATTTCTCTTGGGTAATTAAAATTGAATTTATCCACCGAAATATCAGGATCCTGTAAAATGTTTTGGATGTATGCCTTAACATCATATGAGGATTGATCTTTGGAAAGCCTAGAAACAAAAACATGCTTCATAGGTTTCGGAGGAGGAATGCCTTGGAGGGGCTTTGACACGCGAGGAGGTACGGCAGTCAAAGCTTTGACTGCCTTTACAGCTGACGTGGCATTTAATTTCACACTATTAGAGGCAGACAAAACAGATGAGGCGGAAATTACACTATCAAGTGGGTTATGGTCTGTCCTAGCTTGCTGAGAAGTTGATGGCTGAGAGATCAGCGGCGGCAGATCAGGGTCTAATAGCGGGATTGAAGTTGAGATCTGCGCCTGGCGCGGAGCAGAACTACTCTTTTTACGTTTATTGAACAAGTTCTCCATATCTGAAAAGAGGACATTTGCCTTATGAAAAATTTTTGTGAAGTCCTTAAAACTATCTCTAGTTCGCTCCATATATTTATGAACTTGCACCTCAATGTCCCGGCAAGTTTCACAGCGCCATCTCAAGCCATTGTTCTTCTCAAGGCAATCTTTGACTTTAACCGTTATACCAACACACTTCAAGTGAAAAATCCAGTCACAAAAAAAGCAAGAGATAAATTCTTGTTTTGAGTCAGGTCCATGACACTTGTTATAAAAACAGACCAAATCGGATGTCATAGTAAATTATTATAGGGTATTTAGTAAACGATGCAAAAAAAAAAGTTATAATGGGAATTCTTAAACGAAATGCTAAGACAAAGCAAGATCACAGAGAACGACAATAACAATTTTTGGTTATAAGCCGCTGCAAAAAATGCAGAATGCAAGCTCAAAGCAACGCGAAAAATTGAGAGAGAGAGTAGGATAACGGAAAAATAACGCTAGCGCACAAACAATAACAAAGCGCTTGCAATGCTAAGTTGTTGTTAGATGAGAACGCAGATAAGCAACACTGAGAGCGAGAGAGAAAGTTAACAGATTCTATTAATATATCTCTAGAAAGGGAAACAATTTACTAATCCTTAATTATCGACGAATCGTTTTAATGGCAGCTATCATACATCTATATATAAAACTCTTTGTTCTGAATCACAGGATCACATAGAATCAACGGGTAGGCCAAACCGCTACAGGTAGAAATTTGCACACAACATAGCTGAGACAATTATATCGGGCAATAAGACGACGTTTTGCGTTTTTTTGATTTTTTGTATATATGGGACTGCCTGTTACATCCTGATCAAATTTGGTTGATATCGGATGACTATATCCTATAGCTGCCATAGAAACAATCGGTTGAAATTAAACTTAAGTAGTGAAAACTTTTTTGTTTCTTAAGAACTCTTAACCAAACGCACAGATTGTATATATGGGACTGCCTGTTATATCCTGACCTAAATTGGTCGATGTCAAATGACTATATCCTATAGCTCCCTAGAACCCTGCATGTGTGCATTGAGGATTCCTACTCGCAATTGCAGAAACGACAGGTTCCACTGCTTACTATCGTTCATTTAGATAGGTGATTTCTCAGTCAGCAATGCCGTGTCAGTTGACTGGTGAGTATTCTAAGTCCATTCTTCCCAAATGAGATTACTTGCATGAACCGCTCTGGATTGTAACTACCTAGGAGTTGCTTGGCTTGTCTGAGACCTGTGGTCTCCGCCCAAGGCGACTGTTGGAGTCGTCTCTCCTCTTTACGTAGGTACTCCCGGATTGTGTGTCTTCCTATTCCACAAAACAGTTCGGGACCTATTAGGGGTCAGCTGCTTCGATAGTTGCGTTTGGTATAAAGGTCGGCACACCTCCCTATATTCAGCTTTGAAGATGCTGGTAATTGTTCCTAGAGATTCATGATATGATATCCGAGCGCCTACAACTCCAAGTCTTGTTCCTTGGTCCATGAGAGATCCATCGGTGTACCATTTTATGGTGTGTTGTCCCATAGGATGGACCTCATCGAGTGTTGTCCATTCCTTCTTGCTGCTCAGGTTCACTTCGAACTTCTGCTCGAACATATACTCGGCTATAATCTCATCCCTTGGTTGTACCAGTAGTCACATGATAACAGTTCTGCGTCTCTATGGCTGAGGATTCTGCGACTTCCGACCCCCTCCCGTGCTAGACTTAACAGAGTCGCTCTTCTTTGAAGTCCAATGAACACATGGAGTGGCGTGAGTTTCATTAAAACTTCTATGGTCGTTGTCATACAAGTAGCCCCCGTCATACACATACAGGCCATTCGTTGCAGTCTTAGCAACTGTTTCTGAAAAGCGATGAGATGCACTCTATCACTCCAGGCTATTGCTCCGTATGTGAGCATTGGCCTGATTACCATAATGTATGGCCATCTAACTATCTTTGGTAATGTGCCCCATGATCTCCTCTCTATACTGCTACATGCTTACAGTGCTCTAGAGCTCTTTGCTGTTGCATTCTGAACATGTGAGCCGAAGTTTAATTTACTGTCAAAAGTGACTCCTAGGTATTTAACCGCCTTACTAGTTTCTATTATGCTATGT
Organism: Drosophila rellima; assembly: GCA_035043635.1. Classification (NCBI taxonomy): domain Eukaryota; kingdom Metazoa; phylum Arthropoda; class Insecta; order Diptera; family Drosophilidae; genus Drosophila; species Drosophila rellima. Next base: position 105,089 of record JAWNMV010000022.1, on the reverse strand, counting down.
GATAGTCTTATTTGCCTCATATTCTGCAACTTAAATCTTTTGGTATAGGGAACGATGACTGTCTTGGCGGGGTTGAGATTTAGGCCCATCTCTCTACACCAATCACTCGTTATCCGTAAACCTAATTGAACAATGTCGCAGAGTCTTTTCTCGAATTTGCCTCGTGCTATGATCACAAATTGTAATCTGCAATATAAATTGTAATTTACAATATCATCGGCTTAGCCTTGATAAGTAAGTAGTTCGTCTATTAACAGACTCCAGAGTAGTGGGAACAGAACACCCCCTTGAAGACATCCTTTTGTGGTTGTGACTGTAACAGTGCAGTTTTGTACTGTAGCCATGGCTTGCCTAGACCCCAGCAGTGAGGAAATTGCTTGTGGTTATGTCTAGTCCCCTCCTGGTCAGGGCAGCGTGGACAGCATCATGAGAAGTGTTGTCGAAGGCACCCTCAATGTCCAGGAAGGCGCATACGGCCACCATCTTGTTGTCAACTCCTGTGCATAGGGTGCGGTTTAGTTGATATAGTGCAGTGTCCGTAGGTCGACCTTCTCTGTATGTATGCTGCGTTGGTTGTAGCGGAGTTTGCATCAGAAGCGTGCTACTTATCTCGTGGTCCACCAGCTTTTCCCACTTTTTTAACAAAAACGATGTCAAGCTGATGGGTCTGAAGGATTTGGGGCTGGTGATATCTTTCTTCCCTGTCTTGGGGATGAAGACCACCTTAGTATATACCCGAGTGCAGGGCTGCTAATCATGAATCGCAAAAATTTGCTAAACTTAAAACCATTATAGTATCCAAACGATAGAAGCTACAGATATGTTCTATAAATCGTTGAAAGGTATTTTGAGCATACCTTCAATCTTCAATCTGAGAAAATTTGATTCGGCAAGATTTACATATTGTCTGACTATCTAAATTCCTTAGCATTGAATGATGGCAGCAGCAACAATGCAATCAGTGCAAGCGGTGCAAAATAGAACCTACAGCTGACAGCTTTTTTCTTCAGTGTTGTCAGATAGTTTGTTTTTGTTTTGCAAGAAGGCGGTATTTAATTAATTCAAATGAGTTGGACTTGTAAGGTCTTCCTGGAACGCATTTTGATTAAATGTATTCTTATTTTCTTAATTAATTTTTTTTCATGGTACTTAGGCTTGATACAGGTAAATTTAAAAACATCTGATATCTTCTAAACAAACCTCTTCGATGTAAAATTCTTGTGCCGAAAACATTTCCATGCCCCAAAATTTCTGATTTCCAATTTTCTGACGAACGATATTAAATTGAATACACAAGTTATTCTTAAAAGAAAAGTTTGGCATTCGTCACTGCGCAAAAAAGTTATTTTTATTAAGTAAAAAGGATTTAGACTTTATTGCGCAATGTGCCGAACGCCAAACTTTACAGCAGCGGCTCCATATCACATGACGAGGGCGGCCGGGAAATCCGCTCGTCCGGTATCGATCTTGTTCTGACTTCTCAGCATAATCAACAAGGATTCGGTTGGCCGATCCGCACTTCTCGGACACTACATTTTTGCTCAGCTTGTTGAAGTCTGGCGGCACCAAATTACCTCTCCCAATCATCGAAGACAGCTTTTACATTGGAAGCAAAATTTAAAAATAAATGCAATACCTTAATATTTGTGATTCTTTTTGCAGGAACTGTTAAGATATAAATGCAATGATAATAAATATTTGGACGTTGATGTACTAAACGAACAGTACACTCAAGTGACCCAAACGACACCAAGCACAATCTAACTACAATCTAGCTAAATGGGAAATGATCAAAGCGTTAAGAGAAGGAATGAAAGAATTATTAGTTTTAACATAAGACAGATCGTTCTAATTAGAACATAGAACTAGGAAAGGGTTATGGATAGCATAGTTAGTACTACAGGAGTGAAGAGAAAGATGAAGCAGCAAAACTAATTTGGGTAATTCATTCAGACGAATCAATTTCACCATTAGTTAGCTTATGTAGAAAGACTACACCAAGCATTATTCTCCGATAAGAAAGAGAGAGGAGATTTAACAATAGAAGTCCACTTCGGTAAGAAGGTTAGTATTCCAGTTAAGAACCCGGAGGGCGAAGAAATGGTTTTTGTACCGATTCTTTTCTGTCCTGATGAATCTTATATTGGGGACTCCACATACAAGATCCATATTCCAAAATAGGTCGAACAAGTGACGTATAAAGCAATTTAGTAATATAGGGATCGTCAAAATCTTTCGACGAAGGCTTTATGAAACCCAAAACGCCAAAGGCCCGATTAGCAATAGAAGCAACATGCTTGTCAAACTTCAGCTTTGGATCTAGAAGAATACCCAAATCAGTAACCGACCTTATACGTTCAAGTGTCTTACAATTAAAAACATAAGTAAAAGTGGGCTCGCCTACTAAACGACGTAACCTTACATTTCCTATTTAAATGAAAACTTATTGAATATATGTGTGAACTAACGTACATATTAAATATTATCATTATTACCAATTCAGTGTTTTCAGTGTTGTAAAATTATCCGCCGTCTCTCCTGCAGGAGAATGGCATTTTGCAATGCTAACAAATATTTACAAATATATATTTTCAACAATCGTAAATGTGAACTTAAGCCATGTTAATATATTGTAATAGAGTATTGAACTCAAATGATATCGAATTCTGCATATCGCTCGTATTTTCGTTCGCACTCTTCGTACACGTGCTGATTGTTATGTTTTTTGTACAAACAAACGTACAAGTAAATGTTTTCCACCCTTCCTTAAACAGCAGCAATGATGTCTCCGGTCCAGCGGCGGATGGTGTTGTTGTTATATCAGCTGTTAGCATTATGAAGATTAGGGTGGAGGACTTGACTTTGTCCCCTTAATTGTAGTGTTGGCCTTGTGGCTCAACAATGTGTGATTAATAAATCAAATATTAACGGCAGCGTGCCGGAGTAAAATGCAAATTGAACTTTATTGTCAAACGTCTCACATAGAACTGATTATAAAAATGGAATGAATAAAAGACTAAGGCTGAATACATAAATGGAAATATGAATCTAAACCTAAATACATAATAAGTACATAAAAGATCATGCCATGGTTTCGTGGTCAGTAAAACCGACTCAGCATATTTCCGCTAAGAATTCAACGCTTGCGACACAACGGAAACGTCTGGTCGTTGCTCCGACCCACACTATTTTGGCTACGTTGCATACGTGGTTGGATACAGTAACGTTGTTAGCGCGCGGGTTGCTCGATGAATTCATTGCGAGGGTCGTTCGTTGACTTGGCTGTTAACTTACATATGCTACCTCGCACGCGCTCAATATGTCAATGATTTTGATTTAAGCGAATTAAAAGCAAAATTCGCCGATTCGCTTTAACCAACGGACTGTGGTTAGATTCCGTTGTGCTTTCGGTTCGCGCTCGCCCTCGCTCTCTATGTTTTTCTTTCGTTGCTGTTTGTTTTGTATGTAACAATTTAGCATCTTTAGTGATTAACCCTAGAGTGTCTCATATTTTTTTCGTTGAACAAATTTGTACAATTTTCCTCTAATTTTTTATTTTTTCCTTTTGTTTTATTTGTTCTTAATTTTTATTTATTTACAAATGGATGTCTGTAATAATAAAAATTTCCAGGTACGAGCAAATGTAAAGATGTTTTGTTTGCTGCTGGCTGTGTGATAATATTTCACATGAAAAGTGCGCTGGCCTTAACGGCCGAATTGTCGACCTAATTCAGTCCAATTCGGGCTTAAAGTGGACATGTGAATCATGTAGGGACGTTGAAAGGGATATAATGGGATTTATAAGGCAGACTAAGAGAGGCTTTGGGAGTCTTTTCGGACAGTTTAAAAAGCTGTCCGATAGCTTCTCAGCTTTGGATGCCAATTTTAAGGCATGAACCTCTTAAGCGCAAAAAGGCCAATTTTAGGCTGTCGATTGACCCAAATGAGCTTTCGGTTCCCCCATTTTCACCCACTTCATCCGCTCCTGCCCTCATTAATCTTTCCACCCCTTCTACTCATTCGACTGTCAGAAGGGTTGATAAAGATGCATTATCAATGCACACTGTTCCTTCTGATAGTGCTGTATTATCAATGGATGTTGCTCCTTCTGACACCGAAGAAGTTTCTGATTCGGTGGATGTCAGCGCTGTTCCACTTGACAGCGTTGATACCACTACTGTTTCAAATGGCGCTGTAGCGCTGTAGCGTCTGTTAATGTTACTGCTGCTGCTGATAAAAAGACCCTTGTAGGTGTTCCACCAAAAAAACAAATACTTGTTTCTAGGCTGTCCCCTGATACCACATCTGAAGATGTCTTGGCTTTTATTCATGCCAAATCTGATGCCAAAATTACGGTGGAGAAATTCAATTTTTCATATCTTTAGGAGATATCGTCGTTTAAAATATGTGTTCAGGTCAATCATTTTAACAAAATTTTTTATAAAGATTTCTGGCCTGATCACATAATTGTAAAGGAATACATTGTGAAAAAGAAAAATCGGACTCCGATTATATTGCCTACTATAATTCACCCTGCCAGCATGGGTTTGTGAAATATAGATCTACTACCACTAACTTATTAGAATTAACCTCATTTGTTATACAGGGTTTTCAGAATAAAATGCAAACTGATGTTCTTTACACTGATTTTAGTAAAGCATTCGACTCCGTTAATCACCATATTTTATTACGTAAACTCCATCTTTTAGGTTTTCCAAATAACCTAATTCTTTGGATTGCAAGCTATTTAAGTTTAAGAACCCAAAAAGTCTACTTTAATGGTTTAGTATCTAAACCTGTTCAAGTTTTTTCTGGTGTACCGCAAGGAAGTCATCTTGGCCACTTGTTATGTATGCTCTTTAAAAATGACCTGCCTTCTGTAATAAATCACTCTCGGGTTCTGATGTATGCCGATGACGTTAAGCTATGTATGTCGGCCACTGACAATCTGGTGTCAGGTTGCAAACTGATCTTGACAGTTTTCAGACATGGTGTAAAGTAAACTTATTAAATCTTAATTGTAGTAAAAGTAAGGTTATGTCGTTAAGTAGGCGATTTGGGTATTCTTCTGGATCCAAAACTGAAGTTTGACAAGCATGTTGCTTCTTTTGCCAATTGAGCCTTTGGCGTTTTGGGAATCATAAAGCGTTGGTCGAAAGAATTTGATCCCTATGTTACTAAGTTGCTTTATACTTCTTGTATATGGAATCCCAAATATAAGATTCATCAGGACAGAATAGAATCGGTACAAAAACAATTTCTGATCTTCGCCCTCCGGGGTCTTAACTGAAATACTAACATTCGCTTGCCTCCTTACAGAAGAAGACTTCTATTGTTAAATCTCCTCTCTCTTTCTGATCGGAGAATAATGCTTGGTGTAGTCTTTCTACATAAACTAATAAATGGTGAAATTGATTCGTCTGAATTAATTAGCCAAATTAGTTTTGCTGTTCCGATGAGAACTTTTGGAAATTTTCTTCCTCTTTCTCTTCACTCCTGTAGTACTAACTATGCTATCCATAACCCTTTTCGAGTTCTATGCTCCAATTATAACAATCTGTCCCATATTATAGCAAATAATTCTTCCATTCCTTCTCTTAACGCTTCAATAATTTTGCATTTAGCTAGATTGTAGATTGTTTAATGTTTTTGTATTTGAAACTAGTTTTAGTACTATGTTTAACTGTCTTTGTCTGTTTGTCCGCGCGTCAACAAGCCCGTGCTTGGTGTCGTTTGGGCCACTTGAGTGTACTGCTCGTTTAGTACATCAACGTCCAAATAATAAAAAAATCTAAATATCTTCTTTATTTATAAGACAATCGCTTTGAAACTTTCAGGGTCATTTAATAGGCTTACTTTTCATCTACCTGTTTAATTAAGAAGAGTTTTATTAAGACGTACGTCTGATAATAGTTTTATCCAGAAACCTTCATACCAAATTCGAAGTCTCTATCTCTTATAGTCTCTGAGATCCTTGCGTTCAAACAGACGGACGAACAGAGAAACGGACATGGCTCAAACGACGTTGATGCTGATCAAGAATATATAATTAAATACTTCCGATTATATATTTATAAAAAAATATAAGTCACAAGTGTTATTTAATAATTTGAGTTTATTGTGCAGAACTTATTCAGTTGCAGGGATCTTAAAACTAATTTTACAATTGATCAGAACTTAGCATTAGGCCTAAAAGCTTTATACGCGTGTTGAAATGTGGGGAGTTTTGTGTGGAGAGTTTTACAGCTTTAAGCTGCGACGGAGCTTTGGACTTTAAATTGCAAGATTGCAATTTTGGAGTCTACTATGATAGGGGAAGAATTTGTTTAGATGGGGTCAGTTTGTTTACTACTTGGCCGTCTAAGCCTGAAGGAAAAAAAATGCTGATCATGCATTATCGTGGGAGTGGGATCTGGAGTTGTTTATATTTGGGCTGTTTAGGTTTGAGATAGAAGAATGATACATATGTCAATATGTCACTCCCCCGCCTTTTAGATTGGAGCTTGTCCTCAAGCGGTCAAAGTAGGGTATAATTGTGGGGATGATTCTACAAGCTTAATTATTTGATCGAGCATTTCTGTTTCTGGCTCTTTTTCTATTTCTTGGTTATTCTTAGGGCTAGGTTTAGGTTTAAACTTCATTATAACTTGTTGAGTTGATGTTTTACATTTTCTGTGTAAATAATAAATGGTGACAGTAGCTATTATTACTAAAATAATTATTATTATGTTAAGTAGTTATTATTAACATAAATCATTTCATTAATTTCTATATGTGATATTGGTTCTAATCGGGTTACATTGTATTCGGTAAACATTATGATAGTGTATTATAAAATATTATTTGTTATTGAGACTTCTTTTAATTTAGCGGATCAGTTGTAAATTTTAATTATTTTATTTTTTTCTATGTAAATTTCTTGATTATTACAGTTTTGATATAATTTAGTTCTTGACATGTTCCATGTGATCAATAAGTTTGGTTCTATGCATTGAATACTGTTTTTTTTTCTGAATTTATGAAATGTACAGGTTGGTGTTTCATGTTTAATAATATTATCGATACATTGGTCCTTAACTATTTCTTTTGTTAAGTACTATTATAGTACTATTATTATGTAAATAAAATCTACCAGCGATGTTTTCGTTAATAATTTGTCCGTTGTTGTCAGAGTATGGTGTAATGATAAATGTAGGGGTTTCAATGGTTTGAGTGGGGATATGGGAAAAAGGAATATTTCGTTAGTAGCTGTGATGTACCATGCTGAAGTTTTGATGTTAGTTAATTTTGTATGGTCAATGTTGTTAAGGCTGTCGTGTTTCAACAGTTTTGGGTTAAAAATACCTAAACTGTGTGCCCATTTCGATATCCTCGATGTATTCGGTAAAGTGTTCTATGTTAAATATAAATCTTTATCGGCTTTGATTTTAGTTGATTTGCCCATATCATTAAAAATTCTCGTGAGAGCACGTTTAGCTTCTAACCAATCTCTACTGTTGGTCTTTATAAGGGATGCGAATTTGACTAGATATCAATACATGACAGATATTGTTCGTTGTCAATCGCATAAAAATCTATAACGTAAACTTCTCGGGGATTATTTATTTCTGGAGTTAGAGCGAATGGTAGCTTTGATGATATGTGCTCTGTTTTTGCAACGTTACAAATTTCACAATCATTAATAATATTTTGAATAAGATTCTGATAGTCAGGAAAATAGTGGGTTTCTTCTTGTCTTGTTGTTTTTTCAATGCCTGGATGTAATAGTTTTACGTGTTCTTTAATAATAAATTCTTTAAATTCAGGATAGGATTCGATATCTTTGAGTTTAACGTAACTTCTATCTACTTTTGTGTATTACTGTTTGAATTAATGATTGCTTGAAATGCGTTTTGAAAAATTATAAAGTCTTAATCGTTTTCCATATAAATGACGTTTGTATTATTTAAAATATGATTTATTATGATATCTTTGGCTTTTTCTGTTGTCATTTCCGTATATTTTATTATTATTTTTGATTTAGTAAAGTATCGTTTTGTTTCGATACTGTTAGTAGTATCCCTTATTAGTTCGATTTGTCTTTAATAATTATTTATTGGTTTTTCTGTTATCGGTATGCAATTTGCATTATCTTCTTCGGCGCTATGGATTGTAGCTGCAGTTGAAATATTATCGTCGTCTTCTTCTAACATATTTTCTTCAATTCTTTTACGTGATAATGCATCTGCAACGTGATTTAATTTACCTTCCAAATACTTTATTGAAAAATCGTACTCGCTTAGTTTAATACGCCAACGCTGCAATTTCGGGTTGGGTTCTTTGATATTACCTAACCAAACAAGTGGCTTATGATCGCTTAAAATATCAAAGTGTCTACCAAATAAGTATGGGCGAAAGTATTTTGTTGCCCAAACAATGGCTAATAATTCCTTTTCGATTGTACTGTAATTTTGTTCGTGGTCATTTAAAGTTCGACTAGCGAAGCTAATTGGCTTATTATCCTGTGATAATACTGCTCCAATTGCAAAATTGCTAGCATCAGTTGTTAACTGAAATTATTTTGTAAAATTAGGACTAATTAATATGGGGTAGCTCATTATTAATGTTTTTAATTTTTCGAAAGTTTTATTGTATTCGGTGTTTGTACAATCGATCTTTGATCCTTTCTTTAAATGGACAGTCTTTGCAATTTTTGCGAAATCTGGGATAAATTTACGGTAATAACCGCAAAATCCTAGAAATGATTTAATTTCTTTTAATGTTTTAGGTAAGGGAAATTCTTGAATTGCTTTTACTTTAAGCTTATTAGGTCTTATGCCGTTTGAACTTATAGTGTGACCTAAAAAGTCTGTTTCCCTCTTTAAAAATTCGCATTTATCTAATTGGAGTTTTAGATTAGCCTCTTTAAGTTTTTCGAATACCTTTCTCAGTGAGTCTAGGTGTTCCACAAGTGATGTCGAATAAACGATAACATCATCTAACAAAACGAGGCAGTGCTTGTTGATCAGGTCTTTTAGAACGAAGTTCATACAACGCTGAAATGTAGCTGGGACATTTTTAAATCCGAATGGCATTCGAGTATATTCGTAATGACCATGTTTTGTTGAAAATGCTGTTTTGGGTATGGAGTCATGCTCCATTTCAATCTGATAAAAGCCTTTGGCTAAATCGGTTGCTGTGAAATATTGACAATTTCCAAGTTTTCCTAGGATTTCATCCATGTTCGGAATTGGAAACTTGCCGTTTACTGTGATATCATTTAGACCACGGTCATCTACTACCAATCGAAATTTTTGTTTGCCAGAAGCATCTGCCTTCTTGGGACAATCCATAAAGGGCTGCAATATGGAGAATTACTTTGACGTATGATACCTTGCTGTAACATTTCGTCTATTTGTCTATTAACCTCTGGAGAGAAATTGTGAATGTAAAACTGTTGTGGTTGTTTAAACAAATTGTTCACTTTTAGATTCACAAATTTCGTTAATTTTGAAAAACCTGTCATACTTCGGACAATTGTCTGTTTTTCGTGTACTGGGAGAGTGTCTACTATGCACCTGTATCTATGTCCATTAAACATTATTTCTATGAACTGGTGTGTTCCGAGGCTTGTGCTGGAAAATTTTCAGATTGAAGTTGTTCTTCAGATTCTGATTCATAGGCTTGGTGACTTTCGTCAATTTGCAAACGCGACTGTCTGCTATTACTGTCTCGTGCACGTTTAAATGGTTGGTTTGGAATAGAACCAGCTTGACGATTTTGATTATTATATTGGGCTTGTTTTAAATTCTGTTGGAATTCCTGAAGTCCTCTATTTTGATCAAAGTTACTTTGTCTGTTAGTATGTCTGTTTTGCGAAGGTTGTGACTCGTTTTGTGAATTATTGTTAGTATAATGAGTTGGATTATACTGGTTAGTGTTTTGAGGAAGTGAATTTCGAGTATAATTAACGTTGCTGTTATTATTGCTCTGATTTTTGTTTTTATTGCTTTAATTTTTTGTAAAATCTGCTTCTTCATAATAGCCTTCCATTTGTGCCACTCTTCTTAATTTTGATATTGTGGATATATCATGTCTTGTTAAAGTCATAAAAAGCCTGTCGGGAAGTTTTCTTTGTATTAAATTTTTTACAGTGTTGTTCATTGCATTTATGTATAAAATGGAATTTTCAAGATTCCCTTCTAGTTCTAGCTTATTGCTAATGATGGTCATCTTTTCTTCAACATCTGTGCAGAACTTACTAAGATTGCCTTGTTGTAGTTGGTGTTGAACACCCTCCGTAGTAGCCCCTCCAGCATTGTTTGTGTTTTGTATTCCGAGATTAGGGCTTGACGAAGAGTTCTCCAGTCGTTGATGTGTAATTATTGCATAGTTCGCTGCGCCTCTCCGGATATCCGAAGCTCGATAGCTCCAAATATCACGTTTTGCTGCCTTTCGCTCGTTGTAGCGTAAAGCTGGATCAGGTAGTCCATACATCTTATAAACGGAGCTAACGTAGCAGGATCTCCCTCGAACTCAGGTACATTTCGTATCTGATGCAACAACTGACTTAGCGTCTGGTCAGTTAGTTGACCGACGGCAGGTAGTGTTAATAGTGATGGTGGTGTTGTTGGAACCAGGTTTTAAGTTTTAAATTTTGGTTCTGTTTGAGTCGTGGCTTATACCTTAAGTGAATTTCACTATTTAGCGGCGTTTTTTAAATTTTATTTAAGCACTAAAATAAAAATTTTGTTGTTCACAAGTGGCGGTCACGTTATGTTTCAACGGGCCACTATGTTTTATTTTAAAAACACGCGAGAGTTATTTTCGGATATCTTTGCGTCAAAAATCTTTCTTTTGCGGCAATTCGCGAGCTCAATCCTAAAGGATCACTTGGTCGTACAAGGATTCTTTAACACTGGATTGTAAAAAGATCACGGATATTACTATGACTTAGATATCCTACCGGCTGCGCCAATTAAATACTTCCGTTTATATATTTATAAAAAAAAAAAAAAAAAATCACAAGTGTTATTTAATAATTTGAGTTTATTGTGCAGAACTTATTTAGTTGCAGGGATCTTAAAAACTAATTTTACAATTTATCAGAACTCAACATTAGGCCTAAAAGCTTTCTACGCGTGTTGAAATGTGGGGAGTTTTGTGTGGAGAGTTTTACAGCTTTAAGCTGCGACGGAGCTTTGGACTTTAAATTGCAAGATTGCAATTAAGGAGTTTCCCATGATAGGGGAAGAATTTGTTTAGATGGGGTCAGTTTGTTTACTACTTGGCCGTCTAAGCCTGAAAGGGAAAAAATGCTGATCATGCATTATCGTGGGAGTGGGATTTGGAGTTGTTTATATTTGGGCTGTTTAGGTTTGAGATAGAAGAATGATACATATGTCAATATGTCACCATATATACTTTATAGGGTCGGACCTACTTTCTTCTGCCTGTTACATACATTTCACAAAACCATTATACCCTTTATGAACCTACATACCAAATTTGAAGTCTCTAGCTCTTATAGTCTCTGAGATCCTTTGACTCAAACAGACGGAAAGATAGACGGACAGGTCAAAAGTGTTTACATTGGCGGCACAACATTTGTGCGTCACACATTTGTGAGTTGCGAAATGAGAGCCTTTAATGTGAATACTGTCAGTCATTGTGACGGAGCGTCGCAAAACATGACAGGCCACCACAATGTTCACAAAAAGTAAACATTGAACAAGCTCCTGAGCAATTAGCAAGTTATAAAAAATGAGAAAAAGGCCATGGCACTGTGTTGGCCAAACGATTAAACCTAGAAAGCTTAGATTTTCACACAACATAGCTGAGAAAATAAGATGGCATTTTGCGAAATTCGACCTGTAAATGGGTCATATTCGGGGTAAAAGTTCAGGGAATTTCTTAGTATGAAAAAGTTTTTTTGACTATTAAGATATCCCAACCTATCTCACATGTCGTATATTTGGGACTGCCTGTTACATCCTAACCAAATTTTGTCGAAATTAAATTATTATATCATATAGCTGCCATAGGAATAATCGGATGCAAATCTGCCGAGTCTCCCGATAAAAGTGACATTTTTCATTAATTTAATTTTTCTGTTTTTTACAAAAAATTGTTATTTAAATCACTGCAGACCGCTCTGGTGATGAAATCATCACAAAGGGTGCGAAAGGCGCTAGCAATGTATTCAGAATTTGCTATGACTGTCCGATCAGATAGAAAGGTATAGCTCTACCTAACAAAAGTGCATACTAAGACTTTTGAAAACTCACCTGGTTCATCAGATAAGTAAGTGTAAATGGGAAGGGAAAAATTTAGATGATTGCAGCAAATGGTGCTATTGAAGCCTTTTGGTAAATTTTTTTAAATTATTTTAATTTTACTATTCTTCTTATAAATACGCTTCGAATGACACCTCAATCATCAAAATCCGACCAGTGGTTCAAACGCAATTAAATTTGAAATTTTAAGTGACCTTACAAAAATGAAATGAAAAGTCAGTTTGTCTGTTTGTATTAAATCGTTGATATAGCATAAATGTGTGAATGTGGATCCATCCCCAATCATAAAATTAGAAGCTTTTGTTCTACGACTTTTTCAAAAAAATCGCTAGTTTAGCGGGAAATTGCTACAGATATGTTCTATATATCGTTGAAAAGGTATTTTGAAGATCTTTTAGGTATACCTTTATTCTTTTTGTCTAGAGAACATAGGTAAAAAGCTACAGATGTAATAAGATTTCTTTGGCGATTTAAGAAAAATCTACACCTCAAACTACTATAAAATATGTTATATGTTATTGGCAATTAAATTCCGCGTTTAGACAAATATCACATCTGTGAAAACTCGTTTCTGCAATATATTACTAATATATATCACTGCGGAAATTACCAGTGCTGCCAGGTAGTTTAGTTTTGTTATGTAATAATGAGGACTTTAATTTATTGAAATTGAGCTAAGATTTACGGTCTTCCTGCAATTATTAATTATTATTATTGTAATAATGAGGACTTTAATTTATTGAAATTGAGCTAAGATTTACGGTCTTCCTGCAATTATTATTATTGTTAACTGATTAAGCTCAAGATAACCAGTGCTGCCAGACAGATACTTTCTGTTTTGCAGGAAGGCGGTATTTAATTTATTCAAATGAGTTGAAGTTTTAGGGTCTTTCTGGAACGCATTTTGATTTAATGTGTTCTTATTCTCTTTATTAATTTTTTTTGTGGTACCTAGGCATAATACAGGCAAATTAAAAAACGTCTGATATCTTCTAAAAAAAACCTCTTTACGACGTAAAATTCTAGTGACAAAAACATTTCCATTCCCCAAAATTCCAATTTAGTGACGAACGATATTAAATTGAATATATAACTTATTCTTAAACAAGGGAGCTAATTGTTCGTATTACAAATTACAAATTGCGAATCTATGAGTTTGGTTGAATTATCTCTAAAAACAACAATAATCTTCGTACTATATCTTAAAATTCGTTCCTATGGCAGCTATTTGACATCCGATTTTAACCAAACTTGTCCATCCCAAATGCGTATTCTGTTAGTTTGGTTGAGATATCTCAAACAACAAAAAAGTTTTTCATACTAAAACTTGATTTTCGACTGATCGTTCCTATGGCAGCTATGTCGCAGTTTGGCTGAGATATCTCAAAAAAAAAGTAACAAAAACGTTTTTCATACTAAAACTTGATTTTCGATTGATCGTTCCTTTGGCAGCTATATCACATAGTGTTTCGATTTTAACCAAGTTTAGTCAGGATATATGGAACTAACTAACAAAAAAAGTTTTTCGTACTAAACCTTGATTTCGACTGATCGTTCCTGTGGCAGCTATGTGATGTAGTAGACCGATTTCAACAAAATTTAGTCATGATGTATAGAACCATCCAAAATGCGTACTCTGTTAGTTTTGTTCAGATATCTTAAACAACAAAAAAGTTTGTCATACTAAAACTTGATTTTCGACTGATCGTTCCTATGGCAGCTATATCTTATAGTCTTGCGATTTTAAAAAAGTTTGGTCAGGATGTATGGGACCATCCCACATGCATATTGTGTCAGTTTGTTTGATATATCTGATCGGCTGATCGTTCCTATGGCAGTTATATGATATAGTGATCCGATCGAAATTTTAAAACAAACTTGATCTGCGCCCGGTATCCAGGAAGCCTTTAGCTATTATAGTCTCTGAGATCCTTTGACTCAAACACATGGACAGACAGACGGACATGGCTCAATCGACTCGGCTGTTGATCCTGATCAAGAATATATATACTTTATAGGGTCGGAGATGCTCCTTCTGCTTGTTACATACATTACACAGAACCATTATACCTATTTTGACCATTTTTAATGGGCACAGGGTATAAAAATCAGAACTATTAACACTGTCTGAAATTTAGAAAATAAACAAACAAAAATAAAAATAAATTTTTTTCATATACAATCATAAAACAAAACGTAACACTAACGGTATATCCCAGAGTGCTGCAACGGGTAGATTCAAGTTAAGTCGTTCTCCGTTGCCAAAAATCAAATCAACTCGAGTTACGGCTCGCCCTGCTAACGATCGTGTTGCGGGTACGATTTCTTACTCGTTGTAACAAACGGAACAGAAAACGAACAACAAATCGTATCACTATTCGAATCATGATTCGAGTTACTTGTTTTTAAAATGTGCGCGAGGGAGCGGGCAAGAGGGAGCTGCAGCAACCTCGCAAAAGACTACGCGAGAGTGTCGATCTACCCTATTGTGCGAGCAAAAAAAAAGGTCCACACTGAAAGAAATTATTGAGTAGCAGAATTATTATATTATAATATTATAATATTATAATAAACCGGCGCAAATTGCCCGGCGCACGCCCAAGCCGCGCCTTTGCTATTTTGGTGTTGTTAATTTTTATGACGGTCATAAATGAAAGGGTCGAAAATGCCTCGACTCGAATCGAAAGCTAGAGACTTCAAATTTGGTAAGTAGGTTGCTGGATAGCTGCCGAAGATCAAGTTTGTTTTAAATTTTAGATGCCTCTTTCGTTTGCCAATCGCAAAAAACGATTATCAGACGCGATCTGTAATAAAACACTTCTTAATTAAACAGGAAGACAAGAAGTAAGCCAATTTAATGACCCTGAAAGTTTCAAAGCGATTGACTATTAAATAGAGAAGATATTTCATATTTGCTTTTAATTCACATAATTCAAAATCATAGACATAGGCAAGTGCGAGCGAGATAGCATAATGCAATGCTTTAATATTTGTGATTCTTTTTGTAGGATATGTTAAGCATATAAATGCAATGATAATAAATGAAAGCCTATTGAACATATGTGCGAGCTTACTAGCTTATTATTAAACATAATAATTATTATAAATTCAGAGATTTCAGTGTTGTAAAATGATCTGTCGTCTCTCCTGCAGGAGAACGCATAGCACTCAGCTTTTGTCGATGTGCAAAATTATAAAGTGGCATTTATACATATCGTTTTTTGCAATGCATACTAATATCTATATACATATATTTTAACACAATCGTAAATATGTATTAACTTAAAACATGTTAATATATTTAAATAGGATAGAAATTGTAACCAAATGATATCGATAATTTTGCCTATCGCTCGTATTTGCGTTCGCACTCTTCGTACACGTGCTCACTGTTATGTTTTTGCACAAACAAATGTGCATATGCTATCTCGCTCGCACTTGCCTATGTCTATAATTTTGATTTATGTGAATTAAAAGCAAATTTGAAATATCTTCTCTATTTAATAGTCAATCGCTTTGAAACTTTCAGGGTCATTAAATGGACTTACTTCTTATCTTCCTGTTTAAATAAGAAGTGTTTTATTAAAGATCGCGTCTGATAATCGTTTTTTGCGTTTGGCAGGCGAAAGAGGCGTGGCATCTAAAATTTAAAACAAACTTGATCTGCGCCCGCTATCCAGCAACCCACATACCAAATTTGAAGTCTCTAGCTTTTATAGTCTCTGAGATCCTTTGGCTCAAACACACGGACAGACAGACGGATATGGCTCAATCGACTCGGCTATTGATGCTGATCAAGAAAATATATACTTTATAGGGTCGGAGATGCTTCCTTCTGCCTGTTACATACGTTGCACAAAACCATTATACCTTCTTTGACAATTTTCAATGGGCACGGGTATAAAAAAAAGTTTCGAAAGTCTTTTATTATTGATTAAAAAAATTAATGTTCGAAACTTATGTTTTTTGCTTAAAAATTTGATAAAAAAAAAAATAAAAAATATTTCGAAACTTAAATTTTTCTGCTCATTAATAAAAGTTTTTAAAGACTTATTCAAAAATTCTTTGAAGGTGTGTTACACGAGCATTTTTCACCGACACTTCTTGTTAAAAAGCGTCGATGAGAAACCGACGCTCATCGATAGAACACGTCCTATTCTATCGTGCCATTAACATCAATACGTTAAAATTGCACTTTTTGGGTATTTTTTTGTTACTTTCCGGAAAAAATAAAGTGTGTATGGATTCAGTATAGTCAGTATGATCAGCTTCCGTAAGAAAAAAAACCGACGGGATTTTAGTGTGAACCGATACGAATAGTATAAATGGCAAAATTCACCGATGGTGAAAAAGCGGCGGCGAAAAACGTTCGTGTAGCTCGGTCATTAAAAAAAACAGAAACAAGCGGTCTACGCACGTACGAGTAAAAGTTGTTCAGCGCGCCGAAGATCTGATGCCCTTGCAAAACGCTGCAAGTTCGATTAAGATATCTCAAGAAAGGGCAACAGTTTTTTTACTAATCCTTAATTATCATACATACATATATGATATAAATGAGTGACAATTACCTACTTGCACGATATTATTCAAAAAACATATTTTACATCCACCGCACCGGACTCGAACCCCTGTCTGATGTTTTGGCTGCCGACCACCAATCACTTTGACCACTCCGACGTTTAGACAGATGCTGGCTAACTCGATGTCATACATTCTGGCAGAGTAAATATAAAATGAATTATTTAACCATTAATTCTATTTGCTTGATGCCAATTAGAATGTGTTAATATCTTCACTATTTTTGGACCAATCGTGTTGAAAGTTGGTGATTAGATGCGGGGCATGATCCTACACCCGTTAGCATAAATTTTTTTTTAAAGATTTAACCTATAACCCTAAATTAAAGGTGATGTCAGGTTTTTTCGAATTACGCCTCCCACAGTGGGCGTGGCAAAATTTTAACATAAACTCGAGTTGCCTGACTTAATGGGAAGTCTATATTCCAAATTTGGTGGTCCTAGCCCTTACCATCTCTGAGATGCTTTTGTTTACACGGACAGACGGACAAGGGTATATCGACTCGGCTGTTGATGCTGATCAATAATATATATATTTTATGGTGTCGAAGATGCTTCCTTCTGCCCGTTACATACTTTTGAACAAACTTAATGTATCCGCTCAGGGTATAAAAACTGTGCCAGGAATTTTTATTTTACGTTTTAGTTCCTTGAGTATCCAGCAACGTAAACGAAATCCTCAAATTCATATTGATAGTTGGCATATCGATTGCGTTTGTGGACTGAGACTGAGCTGACACACAGCATAGTTTTAATTAACAAAAATGCTTACTAACACTTTTGGAAACTCACCTGGTTGGTGAGATAAGCAGGTGTAAGTGGTAGGGGAAAAATTTATATGATTGCAGAGCATAAGGTCGTTGGAGCCTTTTGGTGAAACTTACGCGTCGAATGATGCCTTAATCATAAAAATACGACAACAGGTTCATCTAATTTGGCGGGACATTGCTAAAACCCGCCAAAATAGAAGCTACAGATATGATCTATGTAACATGGGAAATGTATTTTGAAGGGTTCGTTGTCATTCCTTTCAGATTTTTTTTTAAAGAACATAGGTTACAGTTGAAAAATGTTTTTTATCCTAACTTTTGGCGATTTTAGAGAAATCTACTTTTATTAATTTTTAATAAGTCGTAATATGTAAATTTTTTTAGTATTGGTATATGATACATAACTTTTAGCCAATGGGTTGGGAAGATATTACCAGGTAACTTAATAAATAAATTTACACTGCTTGCTTCCATGTATGTCCATTGCTTGCAGCGTCGTGCGCGAGAATACTGCTTGCAGAGTGGTGATTTCTGCTTGCCGCAGATAAATCATTTCAGAAAAGTACAGCAAGATCGGTACATATTAAGAGTTGCTTTAATATTGTAGTCGAGCTCGAAAGTTTGGATAGTAATAAAATCGCAAAAATGGTAATATTCAATGTTGGATATTGTTTTGAATTTAAATTATTTAAATCAAACAGCAGCAGCTTTTACGCTTGGTATGAGTACAACGTTTAGGGACTTTCTGCAACTCACTTTGATTTAATTTGTTCTTATTCTCATTATTATCTTAGCCATGGTACTTAGGAATATTTCTACCAGCACTAAGTAAAAGTCCAGGGACGAAAACATTTCCATGCCACAAAATTTCTAATAACCAATTTTGTGACACGCAATATGATATTATTGTCCTTAACTATTTCTTCTGTTCAAATATTTATAGTACTATTGTAATGTGAATAAAATCTACCAGCAACGTTTTCATTAATAATCTGTCCCTTGTTGTCAGAGTATGGTGTAATGTCGAATGTAGGGTTTCAATGGTTTGAGTGAGAATATAGGAAAAAACGAGTATTTCATTAGTGTCTGTGTAGTATCATGCCGAAGTTTTGATGTTAATTAATTTTGTGTGATCAATGTTATTAAGGCTATCGTGCTTCAACAATTGTGGGATAAAAATTCCTAAACGTGTTAACTGTGCACCCATTTCGATATCCTCGATATATTCTGTAAAGTGTTCTTTGTTAAATATTAATAAGTTTAGTTTTTGTTAATTTTTATTCTACCCTGTGCCCATTGAAAATGGTCAAAAAAAGGTATAATGGTTTTGTGCAATGTATGTAACAGGCAGAAGAAAGTAGCTCCGACCCTATAAAGTATATATATTCTTGATCAGCATCATTAGCCGAGTCGATTGAGCCATGTCCGTCTGTCTGTCCGTCCGTCTGTTTGAGTCAAAGGATCTCAGAAACTATAAAAGCTAGAGATTTCAAACTTGGTATGTAGGTTAAAATTTAGATCGGACCCCTATATCATATAGCTGCCATAGGAACGATAAGTCGAAAATCAAGTTTTAGTATGAAACACTTTTTGTTGTCTGAAATATCTCAACCAAACTGACTGAATATGCATTTGGAATGGTCCCATACATTTATCATCGGTCAGTCGAAAATTAAGATTTTATATGAAAACATTTTGTTGCTTGAAATATCTCGACCAAACTGACATGCATTTGGAATGGATCCATATATTCTGATCAAATTGAGTTAAAGTCGGAACAATATAACATATAGCTGCCCTAGGAACGGTCAGTCGAAAATTAATATTTAGTATGAAATTGTTTGTTGTTTTTTGAGGTATCCCAACAGAACTCACAAAATGGGAATTTTATACGAACAATTAGTCGAAAATTTAGGGCCGCATCATCAAACCTTCGGCGTGCCTAACGGCTTGCAAAAAGGTATGGGGCTATCGGAGTGCCAGGGCACAGGATATTCTATAGTCGACCACACTCGACTGTAGCCGGAGCCCCCTTGTTTATACTGATTTTATTTATTTATATATTGAAAATGGTCAAAATGGGTATAATAGTTTTGTGCAATGTATGTAACAGGCAGAAGGAAGCATCTCCGACCCTATAAAGTATATATATTCTTGACCAGTATCAATAGCCGAGTCGATTGAGCCATGTCCGTCTGTCTGTCCGTCTGTTTAAGTCAAAGGATCTCGGAGACTATAAGAGCTAGAGACTTGAAACTTGATATGTAGGTTCCTGGATAGCGGGCGCAGATCAAGTTTGTTTAAAAATTTCGATCGGACCACTATATCATATAGCTGCCATAGGAACGATCAGTCCAAAATCAAGTTTTAGTATGAAAAACTTTTTAGTTGTTCAAGATATCTTAATCAAACTAATAGAATATCCATATAACATTTCTAACTCTCTGTGGTAAGTCGTGTTTTGCTGTGCTCCGTCAACTTAATAGTTTTAGTGCTTTCTTAACCCGTAATTTTTCAAATATTTTGTCCAGTTGTGATATTTACGCTATTGGTGTCTTGTAGGTGTTTTAATTGTGCATAAACAGTGATTGTTTTATTAAATACACCAGTTTAAATTTGCGTTTTCAATTTGTGCAGAATATTTGTTGTTGTTTGTATTACTTTTCGCTTTCCTTTTTGTACATTGTTTTTGTTTGGGCATTTAACATCTGATAACTTGCTCTCTCGCTCTCAGTGTTGCTTATCTGTTGCGCTTTGTTATTGTTTGTGCGTTAGCAATTTTTTTCCGTTATCCGACTCTCTCTATTTTTTGCGTTGCTTTGAGCTTGCATTCTGCAATTTTTGCAGCGGCTTGTAACCAAACATTGTTATTGTCGTTCTCTGTGATCTTGCTTTGTCTTAGCATTTCGTTTAAGAATTCCCATTATAACTTTTTTTTTTTGCATCGCCTACTAAATACCCTATAAGAATTTACTATGGCATCCGATTTGGTCTGTTTTTATAAAAAGTGTCATGGACCTGACCCTAAACAAGAAATTATCTCTTGCTTTTTTTGTGACCGGACTTTTCACTTGAAGTGTGTTGGTATAACGGTTAAATTCAAAGATTGCCTTGAGAAGAACAATGGCTTGAGATGGCGCTGTGAAACTTGCCGGGACATTGAGGTGCAAGTTCGTTAATATATGGAGCGAACTAGAGATAGTTTTAAGGACTTCTCAAAAATTTTTCATAAGGCAAATGTCCTCTTTTCGGATATTGAGAACTTGTTCAATAATTCATCATTATTGAAAGAGCCTCCTAAACGTAAAAAGAGTAGTTCTGCTCCGCGCCAGGCGCAGATCTCAACTTCAATCCCGCTATTAGACCCTGATCTGCCGCCGCTGAACTCTCAGCCATCAACTTCTCAACAAGCTAGGACAGACCATAACCCACTTGATAGTGTAATTTCCGCCTCACCTGTTTTGTCTGCCTCTAATAGTGTGAAATTAAATGCCACGTCAGCTGTAAAGGCAGTCAAAGCTTTGACTGCCGTACCTCCTCGCGTGTCAAAGCCCCTCCAAGGCATTCCTCCTCCGAAACCTTTGAAGCATGTTTTTGTTTCTAGGCTTTCCAAAGATCAGTCCTCATATGATGTTAAGGCATACATCCAAAACATTATACAGGATCCTGATATTTCGGTGGATAAATTCAATTTTAATTACCCAAGGGAAATCTCTTCGTTTAAAGTATCCTGTTCAGAAAAGGTTTTTGATATGATTTGTCAACAACACTTCAGCCTGAACATATCTTTGTTGCCGAATACAAGGGAAATACTACTCGAAAGAGAGATCGGGTCCCGATCTCTGGTGATACCTCTACTCTATCTGCTTCAGCTTCAAATGTAGTATCAAAAAACTGATTTCCTCTATCACTCTAGCTTATCAAAATGTACGAGGCCTTAATAGTAAACTATCTAGTCTATTCCTCAAGTCATTCATTTGATTTCGATGTCATCTGTTTTACTGAGACCTGGCTCAAGCTTGCCACATCAGACTTTTCTATTCTTTCTTCTAAATACTCCATATACAGATGCGATCGTATATCTCGTAAAGGAGGTGGGCTACTGTTGGCAGTGGACTCTAATCTGGCATCAGAACCGATCTCAACCACTTTTGTTTTTGATATCGAGTTCATTTCTGTGAAAGTTTCTTTTAATAAATTTTCCATTTACTTAACATGTTCTTACATTCCACCTCTTTCTGATGTAATAGTTTATGATAATCACCTGACTGCTATTAAATTTATATCATCTTTACTTTCCGATACTGACTTGCTTTTTGTGTTAGGTGATTTTCCGATGTTCGATGGATTTCCCCCAATGACTCGCATTCACTTTTTCCTCATAATTCCCATGAATTTATTGATGGACTCTCGGAGCTTTCTTTGGTACACATCAATCCTGTTTGCAATTCTATCAACAGGACATTAGACCTGTTATTCGTATTGGACTCCACCAATAGTATAGTATCTAGGATTGATCCATTGGTTATGCCGGAAGACCCATACCATCCAACTCTTAACGCTTGCATTAATTTACCTTTGTGGCCAGTTGTATTATCATCGCAACCCACTGTGCGCATACGATGCTTTAGAAAAACTGATTGATCTAATTTCATGTGCTGATTGGCCCCAATTATACACATGTTGTGACTTGGATAATGACATTAAGCTTTTTTATAATACTCTGAATTCTCTATTCGATATCTGTGTCTCCGTGTTGGACAGCCTTATCCTTATAGGTTAAGTTGTTCAAACTGTATTTTAAGTCCCCTAATCACTGAAAGCTCGCTTCTTAGCGATCTTAAATTGATTAAGCCAGTACACACACCAGGTCCTAATGGTGTGCATGGTTCAGTGCTAAAGTACTGTGCAGAATCCTTATGTAGACCACTACATAAGTTGTTTACTTTGTCCGTTAATTCCTCCTCTTTCCCAGAGCTATGGAAAGACTCTTATATTATCCGTCTTCACAAAAAAGGTTTTAAGTCCGACGTTCAGAATTATCGAGGTATTTCCAAGCTGTCTGCAATTCCGAAGATTTTTGAGAAAATAACTTCTCATCTTCAACATTTATGTAGTTCTATTATCTCACCTACTCAACACTGGTTTATGAGACGTAGATCCACAACCACTAACCTTCTAGAGTTTACTTCTCTAGTGATTAAAGGATTTAAGAAAAAGATGCAAACAGACGTTATTTATACGGATTTTAGTAATGCTCTTGATTCTGTAAATCACTCACTTTTAATTAAAAAGCTTGATCTTCTTGGTTTTCCGAACAACCTTCTTCTTTGGATTTCCAATTATTTATCTAACAGAACACAAAGTGTTATTTTCAAAAACGCATTTTCTAAGTCCGTCAAAGTTACTTCTGGAGTACCGCAAGGTAGTCATCTTGGCCCATTACTTTTCACATTATTTTTAAATGATCTTCCATCTATTTTATCTCACTCCCATGCACTAATGTATGCGGATGACGTCAAGCTTTGTTTATTGTATAGTGATCCTTCTTCTTATAGGCTCTTGCAAACAGACTTAAATGCATTTCTTCTTTGGTTCCAAAATAATTTATTAAATATCAATAGTTTCAAATGTAAAGTTATGACCTTCTATAGATATTTACTCCATATTTCTCAGTATTCGCTTAATGGCATTATATTGGAATGCTTGAATGATTCCGAAAGATCAGTTAATGACTTGGGTATAGTTTAAGATCGCAGATTGAAATTTGATAAACATATTGCTATATCTGTCAATAAAGCAATGGGAGTTCTCCGGTTTATCAAGCGATGGTCCAAGGAATTTGACGATCCTTATACCACTAAACTACTCTACACTTCACTGGTTCGACCGATTCTTGAATATGGATCATGTGTTTGGTCCCCTCAATACGAATCCTATCGTGCCAGGATAGAATCGGTTCAAAAACAATTTTTACTTTTTGTTTTACGTGGCTTGGGTTGGAACTCAGAAATTCAGATGCCGTCATACTCTAATAGACATCTCTTACTCAGTCTTCCCTCTCTTACTAACCGTAGAATTAAGCTTGGAGTAATGTTCATCCACAAATTATTGCAGGGCCATTTAGACTCGGCTAATTTATTGGAGGAAATTATCTTTAACGTACCTTCTAGAAGAACTCGAAACTTTTTTCCATTGTATCTTCAGCATTGCTCAACTAACTGGGAATTGCACAACCCTCTTCGTATTCTGTGTGCACATTATAATAGTCTGTACCGTACGATTAGTTTTGAGCATTCTCCTCACACCAACTAACTACTTTTTAATATTTTTTTGGTCTGATTGGGTTTTTCTGCGTTTTCCCCAATCCTTGCAACAAATGTTGGACCAATAAATTTCTTTTTCATTTTAGATACCCCAGAGAATTTACTTAACTGTAGTTTATTTTGTAATTTAAATATATTTTGTAATTTTTGTATTTTAAATTAAATTGTGTCGGCTGCTTTTAGCCTGACATTAAATAAAATAAATAAATAAAAAATAAAATAAGGTGGACCAATACATCCTGACCAAACTTGGTTAAAATCGGTCTACTACATCATATAGCTGCGATAAGAACGATCAGTGGAAAATCAAGTTTTGGTATGAAAAACTTTTTTGTTGCTTGAGATATGTCAGCCAAACTGAGACAATATGCATGTGGGATAGTCCCATACATCCTGACCAAACTTGGTTAAAATCAGAATACTATATAATATAGCTGCCATAGGAACGATCAGTCGAAAATCAAGGTTTGGTATGAAAAACTTTTTTGTTGCTTGAGATATCTTAGCCAAATTAATAAAATATGCATGTGGGATGGTCCCATACATCCTGACCAAACTTGGTTAAAATCGGTATTCTATATCATATAGCTGCCATAGGAACGATCAGCCGAAAATCAAGTTTTGGTATGAAAAACTTTTTTGTTGCTTGAGATATGTCAGATATGACAATATCCATGTGGGATAGTCCCATACATCCTGACTAAACTTGGTTAAAATCGAAACACTATGTGATATAGCTGCCATAAGAACGATCAGTGGAAAATCAAGTTTTTGTATGATAAACTTTTTTGTTGTTTGAGGTATCTCAGCGAAACTAACAAAATACGCATTTGGGATGGTATTCTACATCCTGACCTAGTTTGGTTGAAATTGGATATCAAATCGTTCCTATGGCAGCTATATGATATAGTGATCCGATTTCAACCAAATTTGATCAGGATATATAGGTCCATCCCAAATGCATATATTGTCAGTTTGGTCGGGATGTTTTAATCAACAAAAAAGTTTTTCATAAAACTTGATTTTGGGCTGAATGTTCCTATGGCAGCTATATGATAAGTGATCCGATTTCAACCAAATTTGATCAGGATATATAGGTCCATCCCAAATGCATATATTGTCAGTTTGGTCGGGATGTTTTAATCAACAAAAAAGTTTTTCATAAAACTTGATTTTGGGCTGAATGTTCCTATGACAGCTATATGGTATAGTGGTCCGATTTCAACCAAATTTGATCAGGATATATAGGTCCATCCCAAATGCATATCCTGTTAGTTTGGTCGAGATATTTCAAGCAACATACAAATTTTTTATACCAAAACTTGATTTTGGGCTGATCGTTCCTATGGCGGCTATATGATGTAGCGGTCCGATTTCAAGTAAATTTAATCAAGATGTAAAGGACCGTCCCAAATGCATATCCTGTCAGTTTGGTCGAGATATTTCAAACAACAAAAAAGATTTTCATACTAAAACTTGATTTTGGACTGATCGTTAATATGGCAGCTATATGATATAGTGGTCCGATTTCAACCAAATTTGATCAGGATATATAGGTCCATCCCAAATGCATATATTGTCAGTTTGGTCGGGATGTTTTAATCAACAAAAAAGTTTTTCATAAAACTTGATTTTGGGCTGAATGTTCCTATGACAGCTATATGGTATAGTGGTCCGATTTCAACCAAATTTGATCAGGATATATAGGTCCATCCCAAATGCATATCCTGTTAGTTTGGTCGAGATATTTCAAGCAACATACAAATTTTTTATACCAAAACTTGATTTTGGGCTGATCGTTCCTATGGCGGCTATATGATATAGCGGTCCGATTTCAAGCAAATTTGATCAGGGTGTATAGGACCTTCCTAAATGCATATCCTTTCAGTTTGGTCGAGATATTTCGATCAACAAAAAAGATTTTCATACTGAAACTTTATTTTGGACTGATCGTTCCTCTGGCAGCTATATGATATAGTGGTCCGATTTCAACCAAATTTGATCAGGATGTATAGGACCATCCCAAATGCATATCGTGCTAGTTTGGTCGAGATATTTCAGACAACAAAAAGTGTTTCATACTAAAACTTGATTTTCGACTTATCGTTCCTATGGCAGCTATATGATATAGGGGTCCGATCTAAATTTTAACCTACATACCAAGTTTGAAATCTCTAGCTTTTATAGTTTCTGAGATCCTTTGACTCAAACAGACGGACGGACAGACAGACGGACACGGCTTAATCGACTCGGCTATTGATACTGATCATGAATATATATACTTTATAGGGTCGGAGATGCTTCCTTCTGCCTGTTACTTACATTGCACAAAACCATTATACCCTTTTTGACCATTCAATGGGCTCAGGGTATAAACACGAGTAACCAAAACGAGTTTACAAAACGGATAACAAAAACGCACGCTCGCATTGTTTAGTGCCTTACATTGCAATGTATGTACTATATCAGCGGTAGGCACGCATGGCATTGGCGGGGTCGGGGCTAGGCTAGGTCGCACACACGACTCGAGTCGAGGCATTTTCCACCCTTTTCATTTATGACCGTCATAAAAGTTAACAACACCAAAAAAGCAAAGGCGCGGCTTGGGTGTGCGCCGGGCAATTAGCGTCGGTTTATTATAATATAATAATTCTGCTACTCAATAATTTCTTTCAGTGTGGACCTTTTTTTTGCTCGCACATTTGGGTAGATCGACACACTAACGTAGTCTTTAGCGAGGTTGCTGCAGCTCCCTCTTGCCCGCTCCCTCGCGCACATTTTAAAAACAAGTAACTCGAATCATGATTCGAATAGTGATACGATTTGTTGCTCGTTTTCTGTTCCGTTTGTGTCAACGAATCACAACGAGTAACAAATCGTACCCGCTACACGATCGTAAGCAGGGCGAGCCTCAACTCGAGTTGATTTGATTTTTGGCAACGGAGAACGATTCAACTTGAATCTACCCGTTGCAGCACTCTGGTATCTATCCGTTAGTGTTACGTTTTGTTTTATGATTATATATGAATAAAGTTTATTTTTGTTTTTTTATCTTTTAAATTTCTGACAATGTTAATAGTTCTGATTTTTTTAGTTTGAATTTGAACTTTGTAGACCTGTGCATTGTTGTTGCAATGTTTCGAAGTCTTGTTGTTTTTACAATAATAATAATTTTAATTTTAATTTGTAATAATTTTAACTGTTCTTTAATAATAAATTCTTTAAATTCTGTATAGGATTTAAAACCTTTGAGTTTAATGTAATTTCTTATAACTTTTGTATTGCTGTTTGAATTAATGATTGATTGAAACGCGTTTTGAAAAATTAAAAAATCTTGATAGTTTATAAATCACATTTGTGTAATTTAAAATATAATTTAATATGATAATTTTGCCATTTTCTGTTCTCATTTCCATATATTTTATTGTTAATTAAGTAATATATCGCTTAACTTTGATGTTGTTAACTATTGGTTTTCCTTATTAATTCCACTTATCTTGCAAACTGATTTATTAGATTTTCTGTTATCGGTATGCAATTTGAATTATCTTCATCTTTTATGCATGATAATACATCTGCAACATGATTTAATTTACATTCCAAATACTTTATAATATATAATATAATATTGTTGATATTACCTAACCAAGCAAGTGGCTTATGATCGCAAAATAAAATATCAAAATGCTTACCAAATAAGTATGAACAAAAGTATTTCGTTTCCCAACCAATGCCAAATAATTCCTTTTCGATTGTACTCTAATTTTGTTCATGGTCGTTAAGAGTTCGACTAGCAAAGCCAATCGGCTTGTTATCATGTGACAATACTGCTCCTATATCGAAATTGCTTGCATCAGTTTTTAACTGAAATTCTTTTGTAAAATTGGTTCTTGATTAACGTTCTTAATTTTTCGAAAGATTTAATATATTTGTTGTTTATATAATCGATCTTTGATCCTTTTTTTAGATATACAGTCATGGTTTTTTAAATTTTTGCGAAATCTGGAATAATCGGTAATAACCGCATAATCCTAGAAATTATTTAATTTCTTTTGATGTTTTACGTTAGGAAAATTCTTGAATTGCTCTAACTTTAAGCTTATTAGGTCGAATGTCGTTTGGACTTATAGTGTGACCTACAAAATCTGTTTCCTTTTTTTTTAAACTCGCATTTATCTAATTGAAGTTTTAGAGTAGCTGCTTTGATTATAGGGGTTCTACAAGTGATGTCGAATACACGATAAAATCATCTAAGTAAACTTGTTGATAAGGTCCATTAGGGCAAAGTTCATACAACGCTGAAAAGTAACGGGGGCATTTTTCAATCCGAATGGCATACGAGTATATTCGTAATGACCATGTTTTGTTGAAAATTCTGTTTTCGGTATGGATTCATGCTCCATTTCGTTTTGATGAAATCCTTTAGCTAAGTCGATTTTTGTAAAATATTGGCAATTTTCAAGCTTTCCTAGTATTTCATCCATATTAGGAACTTTTCGTTTGGGGTGAGATGATCTCACCCTATTGTTTTTTTTTTAGAATAAGTTTTTTATACAATTTAATATCGTTCGTCACAAAATTGGTTATCAGAAATGTTGGGGCATGGAAATGTTTTCGTCACTAGACTTTTACCTCGTAAAGAGGGTTTTTTACACTGGGTATAAAACATATAAGAGTTTAGATAACAGGTAAAATCTTCCAAGCACATCCGAAAAAACATTATGTATCAGTGTTCATATTAAAACATATTAAAAATTTAAACAAAATCGTTAGCGGCGTTGTTTCAAAAATCCCCAAAATGTGGGATAAAAAAGCTATTTTTACCTGTAGCCATTTACCTATATGCTTTAGAAAAATATATGCCTAAAAGCCCTTCAAAATACCTTTCCAATGAAATATAGAACATATCTGCTTCTATCCTTTGGATTTAGCAAGCTAAGCTAACGATTTTTCGAAAAAGTCGAATAACAAACATTTCTATTTTTTCGATGGGGAATCCACATTCGCAAATATAAGCTAATTCAGCGCATTGATACAAACAAACAAACTGACTTTTCATTTCATTTTGGGAAGGTGTCTAAATTTTTCAAATTTAAATATCTTTCGAACCAATGGTCGGATTTTGATGATCGAGGTGTCATTCGACGTGTATTTTTTATAAGATTAATAACAAAATAAAACAATTTACCAAAAAACCCCAACGTCCCCATTTGCTGCAATCATCTAAATTTCGACACTTACTATATCATATCATATATTCGATTAATCGATAATTATTTTTGGAAAGATCTCAACCTAACGCAACCATTGGGAATTTTCTATTATCTTTAACATTATGATCGAATTTGTTTTTTAATGGTACTGAGACTTGGTATAGACAATTAATAAAATTTCGGATATCTTCTAAAAAAAACCTCTTTACGAGGTAAAAGTCTAGTGACGAAAACATTTCCATTACCCAAAATTTCTGATATCTAATTTTGTGACGAACGATATTAAATTGTATAAATAACTTATGCTAAAAAAAAAACAGTTTGGCATTCGGCACTGCACAAGAAAGTTATTTTTATTAGGTAAGAAGGATCGGGACCTTATTGTGCAATGAGCCGAATGCCAAACTGTTTTTTTTAGCATTAAAATCGCTAGGATCTGAACGATTAGGCCGATCCCAAAATTGAATGTAAGAGAGCTGTAGAGGATTCAGATACCTTGATTTTGGGTGCTTGCTTGACTAAATCGGTTAAAAAAATTTGAAATTCGATTTTCGTGTTTAGGTGGCCAATGTCCATGAGAAAATCGCACTTCGATTTAATTCACAAAATGACTGTAAACTAGTGTTATTTAACTAACAGAACACAAAGTGTTATTTTTGAAAATGCTTTTTCTAAGTCCGTCAAAGTTACTTCTGCAGTACCGCAAGGTAGTCAACTCGGCCCATTTATTTTCACGTTATTTATAAATAATCTTCCATCTATTTTATCTCTCTCCCATGTACCTTTGTATGCGGATGATATCAAGCTTTGTTTATCGTATAGTGATCCTTTGCTCATAGTCTCTTGCAAGCAGACTTAAATGCATTCCTTCTTTGGTGCCAAACTAATTTATTAAATCTCAATAGTTTGAAATGTAAATTTATGACTTTCTATAAATCTTCACGCCATTTTTCTCAGTATTCACTTAATGGCATTATATTGGAAGGCTTGAATGATTCCGAAAGATCAGTTAATGACATGGGGAAAGTTCTAGATCACAAATTGAAATTTCACAAAAATATTGCTATATCTGCCAATAAAGCAATAGGAGTTTCCGGTTTATCAAGCGATGGTCCAAGGAATTTGACGATCCTTATACTACTAAACTACTCTACACGTCACTTGTTCGTCCGATTCTTGAATATAGATCATGTGTGTGGTCTCCTTAATTCGAATCCTATCGTGCCAGGATAAAATCGGCTCAATTTTTTTCTCTAAATGGCTTGGGTTGGAACTCAGAAATTCAGATGCCGTCATACTCTAGTAGACTTCTCTTACTTAGTCTTGCCTCTCTTACTAACCGTAGAATTATGCTTCGAGTAATGTTCATTTACAAATTACTGCAGGACCATATAGACTCGGTAAATATGTTGGATGAAATAATCTTTAGCATACCTTCTAGAATAACTAACTTTAATTCTATGTATCTTCAGCATTGCTCTTCTAACTGAGAATTGCATAAGCCTTTTCGTACTCTGTGCGCAGATTATTATAGTCAGTACTTTACGATTAGTTTCGAGCTTTCTCCGCTCACTATTAAAGACTCTATATTATTATGTTTAACTAGACTAACTTATTAACTACTTTTTAATATTATTGTGATCTGATTGGAGTTCTTGGGGTGTTCCCCAATCCTTGCAACAAATGTTGGGCCAATGAATTTTTGTTTCATTTATGCTCTAGCATATACTTAACTCAAATTTTTTTTTAATTTAAATATATTCTTTAATCTTAATGTTTATATAAAATTAAATTGTTGTGGCTGCTTTTAGCCTGACATTAAATATATAAATAAATAAAGGTCAATCTTTCACCTTCGGTAAATTGAAAATCTTTAAATTCATTCAAGTAACTCAATAACTTTTCCTTTTCTTAATAATTCATATGGAAAATACGATATTCATTTTCATTTGAAAGTTGGTAATTCATTGCATAATATACTTTTGTTGTATTGTTATCTTCACGTAATTCTGCTCTATATTTTTGTTTAAAATTTTTGTGTCGATTATTTCTTATTCTTTATGTAGGAACGTCCGTTGACTAATTTCAATAGTTTCATTTATGTAATCTACTTACTATTCCTTTATTTTGCATTAATATTTTTTTCTGCCTATTAGAATGTCATAAAATGGAGAGAAATTGTGTATGTAAAACTGTTGTGGTTGTTGAAACAAATTGTTATCTTTCAAACTCACAAGATTAGTTAACTTTGAATATCCTGTCAAACTTCTGATAACCGTTTTTTTTTCGTGCACTAGTGCTGAACATTTTTTAGCTTGAAGTTGTTCTTCAGATTCTGATTCATAAGACTGGTGATTTTAGTCAATTAGCACACGCAACTGTCCGCTATTACTACCTCGAGCAAGTTTATATGGTTGTTAACCAAATCTCTATTTTATGGGTATTTCGCGAGATCAAACCTAAAGGATCACATGAAGGATCGTATAAGGATTCTTTATCACTGGATTGTAATAGGATCACGGATATTACTATGACTTAGGTATCCTACCGGCTGCGCCAATTAAATATTTTGGATTTTATATTTTAATAAGAATAAATCACATTTTTGATTTAATGAGTTGAGTTTATTGATTAGCTCTTTAACATTTCAAGATGTCTTAAAAACAAATTTTACAATTGATCGGAACTTAACATTAACCCTAAAAGCTTTCAAAGCTGTGTTGAAATATAGAAAGATTATGTGGAGAGCTTCACAGCTTAAAGCATAGTACTGACAGTTAAAAAAAGGCCTCGTAGAAACCTGAACTCCATATAAAAAAAACGCTGGCGTAATGTGATAAAGAAGAACTTGACATTTAGCTACGCTAGTAGATCCTGAGACTCGATAAAAACGGAGTTGCCAGATAAGCAACTGGCGTTGTCCAGCACTGTTTGACAGGCCTTGAAGAACATCGAACTGCTTAGAGTTTTTCTAGGTATACATACATTAGAAGATGGGTGCACCCAATACGAGCTGTGCTTGCTTGCCATAGCATATTTCTCCTATATTAACATTAATTGACATTTTCCATTGCCTATTCTCTCCTCTTTTTACTAAAATCAGCTTTGCATGTTCAAATTTAAAACAAACTACGGTTGAGGTATAGAGTTACCACTTAACTTTTTGTTATTTGATCGTGATGCACTGGCAACACTGTCTTTCTGCTCGTTGACAGAAAAATATTGAGCATTTTACGCCGCTAAAAATTGTTTAAGTTTGAGTACTAAGCTTAAAGCTGCAACAGACCTTTGGACTTTGACTTGCAAGTTTGCAATTTTTGGAGGTTCCCATGATTGGGGACGAAATTGTTTAAATGGGTTCCGTTTGCTTACTGCTTGGCCGTCTAAGCCTGTTTTGTTTGTAGTTGCTGATTTTGCATTTTCGTGGAAGGGAGAATGTGCAATTGTTTATGGTTTGGCCAGCTTTAAAACGATCTTATTGAAAACTATCTACTTTAGGAGTCTTTGGGAGCTACAGATATGGCTGGCTGGGATGATGATGAAAATGCGAAATACTTTTGAAATATTGTGTCATAGCTATGTGTTTGTCAAAAAAATATTTTTTATTTGATTAAAAGCAATAATTACATGAACATGTTCGGTTGAAATTTGATACAGGGTGCTGCAAGAATATCAAATTCTGAAGATAAACTTTCTTTTGTGCCTTTGATTGATATTTTGCCAGTAAAAGGGAACTGTGAGAGCATCCTTTGGTGGTTGGGCTAATTTTCTGTGGCGCTCGCCAAGTGATAATGCACCTATTGCGACCTTACATCACGTTGTATCCAAAGACGTTAATAAAAATTCCGTATACCGATTGGCTTCAGCCACCTTCACAACTTCATAAATATTGACTTGGTGGCAACCAACAAAGATGACTAGAAAGAGGTGGAGAGAGATAGAGAGAAAATGAAAGCTAATGAGAGATGCATTAAATTAACTGTTTTATTCTTCATCGGATAATCTTGCTTTCCTTCTGCCCTGGTTTTTTGTTCTAGTCGACTAATAGGCCACAATTTTTGACTGGCTACAAGACGGTGGTGCCAAGAGACTTGAAAAAAATTTTAAGTTCGATTTTCGTGTTTAGGAGGCCAATGTCCATGAGAAAATCATCTTTCGATTTAATTTACATTTTTTTTTTATTTTTTAAACTAGTAAAATCATTTGCCTTTGTCTTTGCCAGGAAATGTGATATACATATGTACATACACACACAGAAAGTGACCGCACGTGGAACAGAAACGGCCAGCCATACTACTGTCGCAAAAGCCATACACATCGCTTGCCCGCTGTCACGGTTGCATTGCGGTTTGTCCTGTGACCCACACACTGGGAGACGCTGGACATAATCGTTCAATGACAGCAGCGTCAGTCGCTGTCTCTGCCGCGGCGCCGTCGTTTTCGTCGTCGCAGTCCGCTGTAAGCAACGGGCGCAGTTAACGCCAAATAGCTGCTGGAGAGTTTGTTTGTCCCGGTCTAAACAGGTGAGCTCAACAGTGCAAGTAGATAATTAGATTCGTAGGAAAGAAGGAGTGATTGTAAGTTTCAGTGAAATGAGCAGAAATAATCAAACGCATATTTTAGATTATGATTATTTCTGAGCTTTCCACTGATCTTCACAAACATCCCTTATTTATTGCAAGTCTAATTTAGGTTGTCGATTCAAAATTATCCATCTAATATCACTTTTTGCATTTCTAGGGAATTCTGTTTTTGACCACATTAATTTTAAAATTAAAAATATTTACGAAAACATAAAAAGTCCATTTCAAAATACAAAATCAGAACAAAATTAATGGGGCCTCACTGTGGCAGTGTGCCACAGTGTGATTTACATTACCGACATGGTGACCAGTGATGCAAATTTGGCCCTTTTACGAATAGATTTGTCCGGCTTTTAACTGTATCAGCCGGGAAAAATCTCAAATATCTCCTATCCGGAAATCTGGCAATTTTTTTCTGCTATCGAAAAATGATTCTATACTGCCAGTTTTGGAACTTTTTGAAATTGGTAACGATATAAAGATGAAAATAGTTTCCCAGTACGCCAACATTCACCTCATAAAATGGGAGAATGTTAAGATACGTCAAAGTTTTGGTCCGAAGCAAAAAATATAGAGACTCGGCTTGCAATAATCAGAACTGGTCTGAACTGACTCTTCTATCGTTGCCATGGTCAAATGCAGAAGTAGAGAGGGTTTTTAGCCAAGTTAGTTTGATAAAAACTAAATTGCGGAACCGTCTTAAAATAGAGACGTAAAATGCTATTTTGACTATTAAGTAAACGTAAATATTATAAAATCTTCAAGTTCGATTAAGATATCTCTAGAAAGGGCCATAATTTGAATACTAATCCTTAATTATCGACCAATCGTTTCTATGGTGGCTATCATATATGTACCACTAGCATGATATCATTAAATTTTTTAAATGCATTAAAAGGAAAAAATAAAAAAAAAATTTAAATTAAAAAATATTTGAAAGTCACAACCAAGACTCGAACCTCGATAGCCCACGCCCTCTATCGCACGGGCTCGTATCTTCACCATCGGACCCATGGACCGATTGTATTGACGCTGGCAAATGTGTTATACATACATTCAAGCAGACCGTTTAAATAAACGAAAATCATAAATTCCTGCATGCACCGCCCGGACTATTGCCGCTCACCTATTACTTTGACCATTGTGCCGTTTAGGCAGATGCTGGCTAACTCGATATATGTACATGCATTCTTCTTGCTGCCGCAAACTTGTTAATATCTTCACTATTTATGAACCAATTCTTTTGAAAGTTGGTGATTCGTTGCTGGGCATAATCCTACACCCGTTGACATAAAAACAATTTAAACAAGAAGGCGCCGGCTACAGTCGAGTGTGCTCGACTGTATAATACTCTGTGCCCTGGCTCAGGGTGTGTATTACATCTATGTGATCTAGTGAACCGATTTAAACCAAATTACAAGTTCTCAATCTGTGAGTTTGGGTGACTTATCTCTAAAAACAACAATAATTTTCGTTCCTATGGCAGCTATATGATATAGTGGTCCGATTTCAGCCAAATTTCATCAGTATATATAGGACCATTTCAAATGCATATCCTATTAGTTTGGTCGAGATCTTTCAAACAACAAAAAAGTTTATTTTCGACTGATCGTTCTTATGACAGCAATATGATTTTGTGGTCCGATTGAATAAATTGTATTTAATTTAATTAAAATAGTAAATCGTAAATCGTAAATCGTAATCGTAATCGTAATCGCTGAAATCGATGTTGCTCATGCCAAGAGTAGCCATTATCTAAAATTTGCTCAGCTTGTTGAAGTCCGGCAACACCAAATAATCTCTCCCACTCTTCTTAATCATCGAAATCAGCTGTTAAAGGCTGCTGCATTGCGCGCGCAATTTAAATTTAAATGCTATGCTTTAATATTTGTGATTCTTTTTGTAGGATATGTTAAGCATATAAATACAATGATAATAAACGAAAACCTATTGAACATATGTGCGAGCTTACTAGCTTATTATTAAACATAATAATTATTATAAATTCAGAGATTTCAGTATTGTAAAAGGATCTGTCGTCGAGGTGTCAAGGTGCAAAATTATAAAGTGGCATTTATACATATCGCTTTTTGCAATGCATACTAATATCTACATACATATATTTTAACACAATCGTAAATATATATTAACTTAAACCATGTTAATATATTAAAATAGGATAGAAATTGTAGCCAAATATCGATAATTTTGCCTATCGCTCGTATTTGCGTTCGCACTCTTCGTACACGTGCTCACTGTTATGTTTTTGCACAAACAAATGTGCATATGCTATCTTGCTCGCACTTGCCTATGTCTATGATTTTGATTTATGTGAATTAAAAGCAAATTTGAAATATCTTCTCTATTTAATAGTCAATCGCTTTGAAGCTTTCAAGGTCATTAGATTGGCTTACTTCTTATCTTCATGTTTAATTAAGAAGTGTTTTATTAAAGATCGCGTCTGATAATCGTTTTTTGCGATTGGCAGGCGAAAGAGGCGTGGCATCTAAAATTTAAAACAAACTTGATCTGCGCCCGCTATCCAGCAACCTACATACCAAATTTGAAGTCTCTAGCTTTTATAGTCTCTGAGATCCTTTGACTCAAACAGACGGACAGACAGACGGACATGGCTCAATCGACTCGGCTATTGATGCTGATCAAGAATATATATACTTTATAGGGTCGGAGATGCTTCCTTCTGCCTGTTACATACATTGCACAAAACCATTATACCCTTTTTGACCATTTTCAATGGGCACGGGTATAAAAATTAACTTATAACCCTAAATTAAAGGTGATGTCAGTTTTTTCGAATTACGGAGTGGCAAAATTTCAACATAACATCATGGTATTGCATGACTTAATAGGGAGTCTATATTCCAATTTTGGTGATTCTAGCCCTTACCATCTCTGAGATCCTTTTGTTTACACGGACAGACGGACATGGGTATATCGACTCGGCTTGTTGCCGCCAAAATTTCAATTTTTTATATTTATTTTATAGTTTAATGCTAATATAAATGTAACAAACACGATTGATGTTTGTCATAAATGTTGATATAAAATTAACATATGAATTTATCGAAATGTCGATTAGTCCGTTACTAGACGAAGAAGAGAAGAGGAGAAAAGATGAAATTCTGAGAATAAATGCCAAATACATATATAATATAAAAAGAAGTTATTCGTGCTCTAATAAATCGTTTAACATTTGTCTAGCAACACGGTTGTTGATGCTGATCAAGAATATATACATATACTTTATGGTGTCAGAGATGCTTACTTCTGCCCTTTCCCTGTTTTCTGTGGCCGTTTTGTCTTTTTTTCCGAAAAATTATTGGAATCATTGATGGTGACTTAAAAATAATGTAGTTAACCTGCTCGCCTCACTCGCGGGGCTACAGTCGTACAACATACACGACTGTCGGAGACCCCGTACTTACTATGAAAAAAGCAAACACTAGTTAAAATAAATAATATAAATCACAACAAAAATTAATTATAATTATGTACCAAATGTACTATTCGCCCAAATATATGGATGATATAATTCATTAGTGAAATTATAAAAAACTTATTTAATCACAGCATCAAATTTACAGACTTAAATGAATATATTTATATATGTACATATATAAAACTCTTTGTCCTGACTGACTGACTCACTGACATATCAATGTGTAGACCAAGCGGTGAAATATAGAAAGGTAAACTTTTATTTTTTTCGTGCAATGATTCGGCGTTTAGCTGCCATAGAAACAATCAGATACAAATTATCCATTAGTATGAACAAGCTTTTCGCCTCTTAAGGTATCCCAACCAAACTCACAGATTGTATATTTAAGACTGCCTGTTACATTCTGACCAAATATGGTAAAAATTGGATTACTATATCAAATAGCTGCCATAGGAACAATCGGATGCAAATTAACCTTTAGTATGGAAAACTTTTTTGTTTCTTAAGATATCCCAACGTAGCTCACAGGTTGTATGTTTGAGACTGTCTCTTACATCCTGATAAAATAAGGTCAAAGTCGGTTTACTATATCATATAGCTGTCATAAGAACAATCGCATGTAAATGAAACTTTAGTATGAAAAAAAGTGTTTCTTAAGATATCTCAACTAAAATCACAGATTGTATATTTGAGACTGCCTGTTACAGTCATGAAAAAAATAATAGAAACGACAGACACATTCACATTTGAAACCTAATTTCTCGTTTTTGAAGCAAAATTCATCCATGAAAACCACTGAGCTTGGTTTCAGGATAACGGTACTTTACTTTGGTTTTATTTTTTGGGTTTCTTTGGCAAGGATTATTAGGATATTTATATTTATAGGACGACCACGTTTTTGTCTAGGAAAAAAAATAGAAACGCACTGAAATTTTGATATTATCTTTTTCTTAAAAGTTGAAATCGAGAAATTGAGATAACATTCCGTAAACTAAAGATAAAAGCAGATATAAAATAACTTTTTGTTCGAATCCCGTTTACCTTTTTGTTGTTATTCGTTTCAGAATGGGTCGTGGCGTACATTGTAGCGATATTAAAAGGGAACATATCCTTAATTTAAGAAATGAAGGAAACACAATGACAGGTATTGCCACAATTCTTAATTGTTCCAAAAAAAGTGTTTTCGGCGATTCACTACAAGAAAGTGCAAGTGACCACGGAAGAAACCGCGCCACATCGGGGAAGTTCAACAACTTTATTGTCCGAAAGTAAAAAAAAAATCACTTTCTGTCATCGGAAGATTTAAAAAATAATTTGAATGCACCTGTTAGTATCCGCACTATAAGAAATAGGCTGGTTGATGTCGGTTTAAAAGGCCATATAGCTCGAAAGGTACCATACCTTACCAAAAAAATATTACCAAACGGGTAAATTTCGCGAAGGTGCATTTATTGCGCCAAAATTGGAAAAATGTGTTGTGTACAGACGAAAAAAAAAGTTCAATTTGTTTGGTAATGATGGAAAACCACAATAAAACGGTGAATCATGGTGGCGGAAACATTATGTTGTGGGGATGCTTTTCTCATACCGGTGTTGGTCCGATACATTAGAAAAAGGTAAAAATGTGTGCCCCCCACTATGTCAATATACTCGACAGTTTAATGCTACCATATGCTGAAGTGGAAATGCCATTAAAGTGGGAGTTCCAGCAGGATAATGATCCAAAGCGTTCTTAAAATCTGGCTAAGAAAGGGTTCCTCGACAACAAAGTTTCCTTGATGGAATGGCCTTCGCAGTCACCAGAGCTAAGTCTAATAGAACAGCTTTGGGGGATTTTACAGAAAAGGATTGGTGGCTATCTACCCAAAAATAAGGATGATGGATGGATGGATGATGGAAAAAAGGGAAGTCGAAATGGTACTCCATTGATCCTTCAATTTGTGCCAAACTGGTGGACTCCATGGGTCGTCGATGTGTCGAAGGCACTAAAATTCGAGGTGCCACAACCTAATATAATTATTAAAATGTAAAGCTTCAAGCTATTGAAGCTTACAAATTGTTTTTCCTATCCTTAAGCCCGGCGTTTCTATTATTTTTTTCAGGCCTAAAAAATTAAAAAATTAATTTTTGTTATATTAAGTTTTTTGAAAATTATTATTTTGTTATATTTTGATACATTACTGTATAGACTTTAAATGAAAATTATGAAACTTAAAAAAAACAAGGGGGCTGCGCCCCCTGCTCGCTTCGCTCGCGTGGAGGTGCGGCTACAGTCGAGTGTGCTTGACTCTTGAATACCCTGTGCCCTGGCACTCCGATAGCCCCATACCTTTTTGCAAGCCGTTAGGCACGCCGAAGGTTTGATGATGCGGCACTAAATTTTCGACTAATTGTTCGTATAAAATTCCCATTTTGTGAGTTCTGTTGGGATACCTCAAAAAACAACAAACAATTTCATACTAAATATTAATTTTCGACTGACCGTTCCTAGGGCAGCTATATGTTATATTGTTTCGACTTTAACTCAATTTGATCAGAATATATGGATCCATTCCAAATGCATGTCAGTTTGGTCGAGATATTTCAAGCAACAAAAAGTTTTCATATAAAATCTTAATTTTCGACTGACCGATGATAAATGTATGGGACCATTCCAAATGCATATTCAGTCAGTTTGGTTGAGATATTTCAAACAACATAAAAGTTTTTCGTACTAAAACTTGATTTTCGACTGATCGTTCATATGGCAGCTATATGATATAGTGGTCCGATTTCAACCAAATTTTATCAGGATATAAAGGACCATCCCAAATGCATATCCTATTAGTTTAATCGAAATATTTCAAACAACACAAAAGTTTTTCATACTATAACTTGATTTTCGACTGATCGTTCCTATGGCAGCTATATGATATAGTAGTCCGATTTTAACCAAATCTGATTATGATATAAAGGACCATACCAAATGCATATTCTATTAATTTGGTCGAGATATTTAAAACAACAAAAAAGTTTTTCATACTAAAACTTGATTTTCGACTGATCGTTCCTATGGCAGCTATATGATATAGTGGTCCGATCCAAATTTAAAAAAAAGCTTGATCTGCGCCCGCTATACAGGAAACTACATACCAAGTTTGAATTCTCTAGCTCTTATAGTCTCTAAGATCCTTTGGCTCAAACACACGGACAGACATGGCTCAATCGACTCGACTATTGATACTGATCAAGAATATATATACTTTATAGGGTCGGAGATGCTTCCTTCTGCCTGTTACATACATTGCACAAAACCATTATACTTTTTGACCATTTTCAATGGGCACAGGGTATAAAAATGTTTAGTGAGCAAAATTTTGATAAATTCGAGAAAAAAATGCAGTTTCTATTATTAATTAATTAAGGTAAAATAAATTATACCTTTCCAACGATGTATACTTAGATCATATCTGGAAACTATGGAGGTGTAAATTTTAGCGGATTTTCGCGATTTCCCGCTAAGCTAGCGGTTTTTCAAAAAGTCGTAGAGCAAACGTTTCTAGTTTTATGATCGGGAATAAGTCCACATTCAAACATTTAACATCTATCAACGCTTTAATACAACCAACCAGTCAAACAAAGGGACTGACTTTTCATCTCTTATCCCTTGAGCCAGTGTTCCAATTTGATAATGTCATTCGACTCGTAATTTCTATAAGAATAATTCACTTAAAAAATTTTACCAAAAGGCTTTAACTAAACCATTTGCTGCAATCATTTAAGTTTTTGCCCCTCCTACATACACCCCCTAATGCACTTTTATTAGTTTAAGCTATACCTTAATTTTTCCCGCTTCGTCGTGCTTTTTTATCACTGTCGAGCGAAGCAAGCAGGGGGCGGAGCCCTTTTGTTTTTTATATATAAAAACATATATACTTTTTCGTGCAACTAATACTTAATGTTTCTTTTTGACTTTGCAGTGGGCAAATTCATAGCCAAGTGGTGCACTTCTCTGTCAGCGATACAGCAAGTGCAAGTCTAGTTTCAAACAGCCTGCTCAAGTCAAGCCAAACCGCTCGCCGAATACTCGACGACTGTAACAGCTGCAATCGCAGCAGTATCAGTATCAACATCCGCAACAATCAGAAAACACCACTGAACGAGAAGCCAATTGAAGCCATTTCAGCAGCAATGGTGAAAACCTTTCAAGCCTACTTACCGTCCACAAATCGGACCTACTCATGTGTTCATTGTCGTGCGCATCTCGCTGCGCATGACGAGCTCATCTCAAAGTCATTTCAAGGCAGCCAGGGACCGGCGTATCTGTTTAATTCGGTAGTAAATGTGGCATGTGGCCAAACGGAGGAGCGTGTCTTGTTGACAGGACTGCACGCGGTCGCGGATATTTACTGCGAGTGCTGCAAGACGCCGCTGGGCTGGAAATATGAGCATGCATACGAGTCCAGCCAGAAGTACAAGGAAGGTAAATTTATCATTGAGCTGGCGCACATGATCAAGGAGAATGGCTGGGATTGAAAGTTGACAGTATGGGCGAGCGCGATGCATGTGGAGGCAGGCTTGGCAGCACGGGCGGCTTGGCAGCCCGGGCAGCTTGGGTCCCGTTAATAGCGGCAACAGCAACAGAAACGGTGACGTAGACGGCAACGAAAGCTGATGACAGTGCGAGTACAAGCGAATTGACGTTGTGCTAACAATGAGTGCGAGTGCAAGCGAGAAGGCGGCAGGCGAGCGACGGCGATCGGTCGAGTAAGTCGAGTCAACTAGAGAGTTTGATAGTTTTAGGGTACTACAACATATATATGCTATTATATAGTACATAACTCGTCGTATCTTATAGAACACGTAAACAAATACACGCACATACAACATCTATATCCTCCCATAAACAGACAGCTTCAAAGAACCGTTTCTTTACGGGCTTGGAGATTTCTTTGCGATGGACGCATCAGAGGAAGCAACTTGTACTATCACTCATTTTGTTTCAAAATGCTTGCATATTTATTTTATAATAAGGGTTTCTACTATAAGTAAACGACATTAAAATATATATTAGCATGTATATACAGTGTATAGGTCGATTGCTTTGTTGCGGTTTCGCTTCTCATTTTGATTCAAAATGCTTGCATATTTATTTTATAATAAGGGTTTCTACTATAAGTAAACGATATTAAAATATATATTAGCATGGATATATATATGTGATTATTGTATAATTGATTGTTAAAATTTCTTTTTGCAGTTTGAGTTTTTTGTACTCTTTTGTTGCTATCAACACAATATAAAAACACAAAGAACTTGCACTGCCAATAAAGGAGAAATTGATTGAACAGTTTTTGAAACACATGCAAAAGCAATAGACATAGGAAAAGCTCGAAATACAATGCGCACGGGATGGAAAATCAAAAT
This sequence comes from Drosophila rellima, assembly GCA_035043635.1. Lineage (NCBI taxonomy): Eukaryota > Metazoa > Arthropoda > Insecta > Diptera > Drosophilidae > Drosophila > Drosophila rellima. The sequence continues at coordinate 62,479 of JAWNMV010000022.1, read as the reverse complement.
TCACTCGATTATACAGAAATAAATCTACAATTCGACCTTCTCAATGTAGCAGTAAAAAAATATTTAATAATAATTTAAATAAATTTAGCTTGAAAATCTCAACAATTATTTGAAAAAAGACGCAAAGAAATTAATAATTAAATTTTTGATAAACTAAGCAATAAAATTTAAAAATATTGTAAATTCCCAAAAAAAAAAAAAAAAATTATATAATTGCAAGCAGAGCGAATAACCAAAAGAAAAGAAAAAACGAATCAGAACAAAAGTGTGTGCGATCCCAAGCCCAAGGTTATTCCAAATAAATTAAAATTGGTGTTTTCTCTAATTTTGTATTAATTATCTTATAAAAATACGTTTTACTGTAAAGTTTGGATCCGCGAGTGGAGTGTAGACAGGTTAAAGTGAAAGCAGTCAAACATGAGAACATACACAAAAAAATTATGAAATTGAAAATTTGAGAAAGACGTTATATGTATACAATATATAAAAAAGAATATACATATATAATATTTCGTATAGATGCTAAAAATATCGCAACTGAAACAATAAAAATAAAATGCAAAATCAAAGAAGCGCATATAGTGAAAGCTAAATTTAAAATTAACTTAATATGCAAAATAACTGCCAAGAACTATTTGAGCTAATGATGTGCTCCAAGTAGTCATACATGAATAACTATATATGTATATGGGAATATTTTTTGTGGAAGCAATAAATGCTAAAAATACATTAAAAAAAATTATATATAAAAAAATAAAATACAAAAAATAGCCTCCCTGATTGAGTAACGATCAACGTGTAGGCCAAACAGTTAAAGATAGAAATCTGATATTTCTCACATAGCTGAGACAATTTTATCGTGCATCAAGACGTCGTTTTGCGAAATTTGAGCTGTAAGTGGGTTAATTTCGGGGTCAAAGTTCAGGGAATTGCTTAGCATGGAAAACTTTTTTCTTTCTTAAGATATCTCAACTTTGGGACTGTCTCTTACATCCTGACCAAATTTGGTCAAAGTCGGATAGCTGCTATAAGAACAATCGGATGAAACTAGCCTTTAGTATGAAACTCGCAGATTAGCTCTTGGCAAATCTCGACCATTCCTCAAATTTAGCTGCTTCCCGCCAAATTTGACTAAAATCCGTGAAATCACAAAATATTAATTTTAGGCAAATTCCAATTGCAGGGAAAAAATAATTTTAGCAATGGACAGCGGGAGTTAAATTGTTACGTATTTTTTTCAAAAAATGTTATATTGTCAACATTTTTTATTCAGAACAATCTTGATTTATTTATTTATTTAATGTCAGGTTAAAAAGTAATTTGTAAATGAACATTGCTCTAAGCATAATTATACGGCTAGTAAGAGAGGCAAGACTGAGTAAGAGAAGTCTACTAGAGTATGACGGCATCTGAATTTCTGAGTTCCAACTCAAGCCCCTCGGAGCAAAAAGTAAAAATTGTTTTTGAGCCGATTCTATCCTGGCACGATAGGATTCGAATTGAGGAGACCACATACATGATCCATATTCAAGAATCGGACGATGAAAGTGACGTGTAGTAGTATAAGGATCGTCAAATTCCTTGGACTATCGCTTGATAAACCCGAGAACTCCCATTGCTTTATCGACAGCTATAGCAATATGTTTGTCAATTTTCAAACTGTGATCTAGAACTATCCCCAAGTTAATATCTGATCTTTCGTAAACATTCAAACATTCCAATATAATGTCGTTAAATGAATACTGAGAAATATAGCGTGAAGATTTATAAAAAGTTAAACTTTACATTTCAAACTATTGAGATTTAATAAATTAGTTTGGCACCAAAGAAAAAATGCATTTAAGTCTGCTTGCAAGAGACTATGAGCAAAGGATCACTATACGATAAACAAAGCTTGAAGTATTGGGCCACAAGGTAGTCTTGCGGTACTCCAGAAGTAACTTTGACGGAATTAGAAAATGCATTTTTGAAAATAACACTTTCTCTTCTCTTAGTTAAATAATTGTAAATCCAATGAAGAAGGTTGTTTGGAAAACCAAGAAGATCAAGCTTTTTAATCAGAAGTGGGTGATTTAAAGAATCAAAAGCTTTACTAAAATCCGTATAAATAACGACTGCTTGCATTTTTTTCTTGAAACTAGAGAAGTAAACTCTAGAATGATAGTGGTTGTGGATCTACGTCTCATAAGTCCGTGTTGTGATATAATATAACTACATAAATGTTGAAGATGAGAAGTTATTATTAATTTCTTAAACTACTTCGGAATTGCAGACAGCTTGGAAATACCTCGGTAATTCTGAACGTAGGACGTTTTCATTTGATTTCATTATACATTATTTGATTGTGGTGTTGTTTCTTATATTTAACAACTGTTTTGAGTGGTATGATTTTAAACTTATACCTAAAATATATTACTAGTGTGATTACAATAATTGAAAGTGTTCTTAAAGTAATAATTTTACATGTATTCTAGTGGTTTGTTTGCTGGTGTACAATTTCTTTTGCCTGTATATAGGAAAGTGGCTCTAGCTTAGTTATAGTATTGTTAACATAAGTGGTTTGTGTGTTATCTAACATCGTTTTTTTCATCTTTTTATTATATTTAAAATCTGTCCTAAGGTACAATCATTAAATTGTGTGGCTTTAAACTTTAGCGTATATATATATAACGTATATAGCGACCCAGCAACTGTGCTTTTGCTTGGGTTCATCATCATCATCTTCCTATAGTCGCCACAGCCCTTTAACCGCCAACGCAACAAGCTCAGCTTCCCCTCGGAAACCCATTTTTTCCAGAAAAATAAAAAATATTTTAAAGTTCCGAAAAACTACAATTAATATTTTTGCTTCAAAATTTATGGTGTCACAATGTTTAGGAAAACCTACTTGCTCGATGTGCTTCTCACAATGGGATTGGGTTCATTTAAACTGCTTCAACTTTAACAGCTGCTCAAATAATAAAGAAAATGTTTGGCATTCGGCACTGCGCAAAAATGTTATTTTTATTAGGTAAGAAGAATTGGGACCTTATTGCGCAATATAAATGTAATTGTAAATCCAAAGAAGAAGGTTGTTCGGAAAACCAAGAAGATCAAGCTTTTTAATTAGAAGTGAGTGATTTGCAGAATTAAAAGCTTTACTAAAATCCGTATAAATTACGTCTGCTTGCATCTTTTTCTTGAGCCCTTCAACTCTAGAAAGATAGTGGTTGTGGATCTACGTCTCATAAGTCCGTGTTGAGTAGGTGATATAATATAACTACATAAATGTTGAAGATGAGAAATTATTATTTTCTTAAACTACTTCGGAATTGCAGACAGCTTGGAAATACCCCGGTAATTCTGAACGTAGGACGTAATACCCTTTTTGTGAGGAGGGATTATATAAGAGTCTTTCCATAGCTTTGGGAAAGAGGAGAAATCAACGGACAACAACTTATGTAGTGGTCTACATAGGGATTCCGCACAGTACTTTAGCACAGAACCAGGCACACCATCAAGACCTGGTGTATGTACTAGAGGTCTGCATGGCTTCACTCACAACATACGTTGAATTGAATGGATTCGAATTGAATTGAGTTGAGTAAGTGCGAGGCACACAATTAATTGCTTGGGTATCAATATGAGTTCGTGCTGGGACTCATAGCATACGGCGTTCAGTGAAATGAGTGAGAATAAATGAAGAGTAAAACGGAATGAAAAATTTGGCAAAGCCGAAGACACTCGAGTTACTCAAGTTGTTCTGTGCATTCATTTCGTTCAATTTTAGGAAAAACGCAGGCAGCAGTAAAAAAAACAGACGACACATCGTCGCGACGAGGATGTGTGTATTTTGCATGCGTATTTTGTTGTTTATATTGTTGTTTTCTTTCGTATTTTTCCTTAAGCACTACAAGACAACAGCAATAAAAAGTCGATTTGGCATTCGAATGCATTCAAAACGCAACCTCTTTTTCTGACGCATTCCCACTCATTCAATTCGTTTGTTTTAGTTCGCATGTTATGCGGCCGAGTCTTACGTGAGCGCACTTTCTCACTCAAACGTTTTCGGCTTCGCATTCAAATTCACTCAACGCATTTTGAGCATTGTGCATTTGAACGTGGTATTTTTGCTATTCATGCAGACCTCTAGTGTGTACTGACTTAAACAATTAAAAATCGCTTACAACGTTGTAAGTAATTGTTATAGCACTGCATGTTAAGTACTAGAAAATTAGAGCAGGTAATTACATATCGAAAAAAATCAAGATTTCTGAAGAGAAAACGTGTTGGAGGCTATTATAGTTTGTGCACAAACACGAAAAGAGCTGTGCAAAGCGTAAAAAGTTGTGCATGTAGGTAAACATAAAGGCTGAAAGTTTCTAGTTGCTCTCCGGGGGACAGAAAAGGTGAGGCGTTCTAAAAGAAAACAGAAATCAATCTCACCAATAATCAATTTATGAAGAAACACAACACCAAGAATTTTTCTACGATTGATTAAAGACGGAAGATTGAGAAGAAGAAGCCTACTGGTTTCGAAGATTGGGATCCCAGTTTAAACCATGTAAGACAAAAAGTAAAAATTGCTTTCGAACGGATCCGATTCGATCCTGGTTAATATGATACTGCGGGCACCAAATGCATGAACAGTATTCCAGGATAGGACGAACTAAAGAGACATAAAGGAGTTTAGTGGTGAAAGGGTCATTAAATTCCTTCAACCAACGTTTAATAAAGCTAAGCACTTCATTAACTATGGTGGAGATGTGCAAATTGAAGTTCTATTTGGAATCGAATAAGACTCCAAGATCTTTCACCGAAGATATGCGTTTCAGTGGATTACTGTCAATCGTATATAAACCTAAATATGACCTATTACGACTAAAAGTCATAAGCATACACTTAGAACAATTGAGATGCAACTGATTGGCCGAGCACCATAGTTGCATAGCGTTTAAATCGTCTTGCAGACGATTACGAAGAAGGGGATCTGTGATGCACATAAACTTCAATATGAGAAGTTGGAGATATATTTGAGGAAGTGATGAAAATTGATCGATTTGAAAATGTTACTTTCACAGCAACAATTTCAACATCAGTGGGCACAATAAATGAGATACGTTCAGACGGAAGTGGCGATTTAATGGCGATTAATACACCACCACCTCGACGGATTGGTCGATCATATCTATATAAAGAAAAGTAATTTGACATTATTTCACCATCAGTTTCAGATAAAGCAATGTCAGATTCAAAAGGAAAACTACTCAAAAATAGATTTTTGAGTTTAGTTAGAATGCCTCTAAAATTCTGGTAATGTATTAGAGCAGAGTCTGCTGGTTGAAGCTTGTGGGACAGAAATATCGGCTGGTAAGGTGACAGGTTCTGATCTTCTTTTCGATTTAAACTCATGCGTAACCATATGTGGCGGCCAAATTTTTGGATCACATATGACGGCTAAAATGTTGTGAGGAGCACTTATTTTAAATTAGGCTATTTCTCGAGACGTAGAAAAATTGAATTTTGAAATAGAGACATTTGCAGGGGATTTACTTGCAATGTATGCCGCTATGGAATCAGAAGTAGTGTCCGAGGATAGCCAAGACACAAAAAGAGGAGCCACAAAATTGAGAATAGGGACTTTACTGTTGCTACTTTCTTTAGGGGCAGAATTACGAGGGGGCCTAGCCTTCCGACCAGATCCTAAGAAGACTCGATGATTTGGGCAGACTCTGTGTTCTGGGAAGAACCATCTCCTATAGATGGTGCAGGGGAATTGAATAAATCCGAAATGCCCGGAGAGAGCGGTGAAGACAACGTTGGCGTAGCGTCAAGGTCTTGACGAGATGCCAATGGAGTCGAAAGAGACTGGGTAACTGGTTTATTTGGGGGAACGGTTAAAACTTGGGACTCTGATTTAGAATTAGTTGATGAATTAAGTTTGAATTGACTGAGCAACTCGATACTAAAGTCGAAGTAGCTCAAAAGAAGTTTAGCCACCTTATTAAGTTTTAACTAGTGAGCGGTGCTACAGTCGAGCATACTCGACTGTCGGAGACCCCGTACTTACTATGGAAAAGCAACTCCTGGTTTAAAGAAAATAATTTAAATCTGTACATATATACAAGATTGTTTCACTTAACAGATATATAAGACAATAGAAAATTCCCAATCTGCGAGTCTGATTGTGGTATCTCCAGAAACAACAGAAATTTGCATACTCAGTATACATTTTCGAACAATCGTTCCTATGGAAGCTTTAACGGTCGCTCAACACACTGCGCCACAGAGCTATTTCATGATTAACTGTTTATTGTAGGTTTCATTATTACTGGACCATAAATCAATCTTCATTGTTATTGTTGTATAATTGTTTTGTAATTGTTGCTGTTAAGCTAAATCAAATATAGGCAAATTTAGTTGTTTAAAATCTTCGCTGTTTATAATCCGATCGCAATGAAATTTTCAGCAAACATGGCGGATAATATTGGCTTGGTCTGTGCTTAATAAGAACGGTCAATCTTTTAAATTGCCCTAATAATTTAGATTTGACTTTAAGGCGTTCAAAATCTAAAACAAACTTGATCTGCTTGCAACATAGACGGACCTACATACCAAGTTTAAGTCTCTATCTCATATAGTCTCTGAGATCTAGGCGCTCTTACAGACGGACGGACAGCCGGAAATGGCATTATCGACTCGGCTGTTGAAGCTGGTCAAGAATATATAAATTAACCGACTTCAAGGTTATTATTAATAAATGAGAAGACTTGGTATTTGAATTTACTGGCGAGGTTAACGTTAAGTACATTCTCTCTTACAATATAGCTAGCTCTGTCTCTAAAAGTGCTGATCAAGCGCCTCGTGCAGAGTGTTGGATGGCCGCTGGTATGTCACAAGGCATTTGCCTGCAACATTGTCGCTGACTCGAGTCGTTGGACAATATCCGCTGGCTGTTGGTGCTGACCTTGCATTTATGGCATGCCGACTAAGCGTGATTGGCTTGGCAACTTCTGTGTTGCTGGGTGATCGTGTTAACTCCTCCCTTGCTTAAATGGAGGACATCCTCGAACTTCTTGAAACCGTCGATGATGACTTGAAGATCGTGTTGGTGTCGAACCTTCTGGTGTTTCTGGTAGAGTTTGGAAGAAGTATAACAGATTACCACAAAGACGATCGCAGCTACTCCGGATATGATAGGTCGTTTTAAAAGTCCCTTTTCCATTTTGCCAATATAGCGGAAGTTTTCCACATTTAACTTCTGCAAGTATAGCAAGCTCAATATTTCTTGATGGCCTGTTATGTTAAGGAGCGTTGATGCGGCTGGCGCTGGGAATTTTTTAACGTAGCTCTTAGAGTTCCGGAATACAGAGTCGTTCACCTTTATTTCCTCGTCGAATGTAATGAGGAATGTTCCCGCTACCAGTTCTTCGTTGATTGTAGCTGTTCCGTCATTGATGATGATAACACCGTCATCGATGACTGTTAAGGGCTCAAGGTGGCTCGGACGAGTAGTACAGTGTGCAGTGCCTCCAGAGTGAAGTTGTTGTGCGCATGTTGTGTAGGGCAATTTTCTACAGAATATTGTTGTAAGGGTAGCGCTGCAATTTCCAATCGGAACTACTTGGTTACTTGGTTTAAGCAAAATTAAGAATAGTGCCGTTATGTTGAACAGGATGTAAGATTATTTTTTTACATGCCTAACTTAGCTTATGTAAATGTAAAAAATTATTGTTAATAGAACTTTAATTTGGGCCACTATAATTAGGTCAGTAACAGTAATTTTGGTAGAGTGTTCATTGATTATATTTTGTAAATCATTGGAGTCTAAACTTGTGGGATTGATTATTCTAATTTTTGTTAGTGTGACCGACAACATTAAGGATTCAAGTTCAGAAAAAATAATCCTGTTTCTTGAAAGCAAGGCTTCGTATAAATGTTCTGCATTAATTTGTTTTGCCTTTGCATTTCTATTAAAATATTTACTGTGTGTGTAAGTGCATTTATTTGTTCTTCAGTCTTTGTGTTAATATTTATCTTCTTACAAACCTCTTTACGAGGTAAAGTTCTAGTGACGAAAACATTTCCATGCCCCAAAATTTCTGATATCCAATTTTGTGACGAACGATATTAAATTGAATATATAACTTATTCTTAAAAAAAAAGGTTTGGCATTCGGCATTAGCTATTTCAACGCTTTGATGCAAACATAAACACAAGCAGACAAACTGACTTTTCATCTCATTTTGGGAAGGCTACTGAAAATTTCAAATTTAATTATCTTTTGAACCACTTAACAGATATATATGATTGAGGTGTCATTCGACGCGTATTTTTGATAAGAATCGTAGAAAGCTAAAAAAGTTTACCAAAAGGCGCCAATGGCCTCATTTGCTGCAATCATCTAAATTTCGCCCCTCCCATTTACACCTGTTTATCTCACAAACCAGGTGAGCCTTCAAAAGTCTTAGTATGCACTTTTGTTAGTTAGAGCTATACCTTTCGATAGGTATATAGCTCAATCTGATCGGACAATTATAGCAAATTTTCCATTCTGCCTGTATATATTGCTAGTCGCCTTTCGCACCCTTCGTGATGCTTTCGTCACTAGCGCGCACTGCCGTCCGCAGTGATCTGTCTGTTTTCTGATTCTATGAGCTCTTTTTATGTGAGTTTCAAGTTCTCGAAATCGGCGAAATCTGGAGTGCCGGCTACGAATTTTAATGCAGTGCCTATTAGGTTGATACTTCTAGCATGTCTATGATGGACGTTTTTCGTTGCTTTGAGAGTCTTTATGTGTCGTAAGTCTGAATCTAATATCTGTCTCATATGTGATTAGGGAAATGGTTTCTCAGTTGTTCCGTTTCTTTTACTATTGTTGAGTACATGGTTAGGTTAGTTGAGCGTTTTAAGTATTGCAAGTCCTTCCAAATAGTTACGTCTCCGTCCATAATCGGTATGTACTTTGAGCGGGTGTAGTCCGTTATTTTAGCTTCTATTGGTATGGCGAGAAGAAGTATTGTCCAAATCCTATTGTGTCAATAAAGAAAAAAAGGAAGAAAGATAAGCTTCCTGTTTTTACCCCAAGTTGTCTTTATGAACCACCCTCCCGTTAATTAAGACTGTGGTTCCTAAGTCCGCTTCCACTGTCTCCTCAGTGTACAAGGTCGTAAGTTTATTTCCCAATCTCTTGTTAGACTTTACAAGGACCTTGTCTCCTACATCGAAATTTCTATTCTGTCTTGTTTAATCTTTCAAACTGAATATTTTGTGCATTTAAAACTTTATTTTTAATTTCTGTGTTTAGTTCTGCGGTCGATGAAAGAATTATGTCAATAGGTATTTTATTTGTAACTAAGTGGATGGTTCTGTTGTATTCTATACTTGCGTGAAGCATAAGTTCGACTGTGTCTTCAATGCTTCTTTCGATCTTTAGGCAACGTGCGATCTCTACCAGGGTACTGTGGAATCTCTCTACCTGTCCGGTAGAAAAGCTACGTTAAATTGATTACTTAGAAGTGACTTGACTGTCTCGGATTTGATAGATGGCTCATTGTCACAATAAATAGTTTTTGTTCGTCGAAAGAAATTCATCAGCTGTAATATTGAAATTTTTATGTCTGCTATTTTTCTGGAAGCGATTGGTTGGACAATCGAAAATTTTGAGAATTTGTCTAAACAAGTGAGAAAATACCTTTTGTCGGTTGAAAATATATCGATATGTAATATTTCGCCTGTGTATGAAGGAATGGGTGTTTCTTCGAGAATCTGTTTCTGGGGGTGACAATCATATTTTGCTTTATGACAGGTTTTACAGTTTGCCACGATTTCGTTAGCCAAATGAGTCATTTTGGGGAAAAAATAGTCTTGCAAGATTTGTTTTACATTTTCCTGGGCGGCTCTATGAGCCCTAGTTATTGTGTTCTGTGATAGTAATTTCTTTCTGTTCGTTTGTGTCCAAAATGTCAGTTACAATGAGATCTGTTATAACGGAAAGTGGTTGTCGGGAATGTTTCTATTAATTTATTTTTAATTAATGACAGTATTGGTAGTTCGCATAAAATTGCATTGACTACGTCTTTCTTAACCACATCACATACTCTCTGAATGAGGGTTTCTCTGTCTAAGAAATATAAGAGATTTCGAGTTTTTTTTACCAAACATAATAACCGTTCTAACTGAGGCAGTTCCGCTTTCTTCTATTATTATCTGATTCCGAAAACAGTTGACCGGCTTATCTGTCTTTTCGATAGTGTAGGTAAGTGACAACTCGCTGTGTATCGTGGCAATGTCAGATTGTGCGTCGTCTTCTAATGTGTGGAGGTGATGTCGGGACGGTGCGTCAGCGACGTAGTTCTCTTTTCCTGGCTTGTAAAAAATCTGGGCATTGTGCTCGTCCATGAAAGCTTTCCAGTGCTTAATTTTGGCGATTGGATTGCGCTCTGAGACGGCAAAGGTTAATGGCTGGATATCCGTGAAAATATTTAAATTTTTCACGCCGTATAAGTAATTTCTAAGATTCTTTAAAGCCCACACTATGGCGAGAAGTTCTCTTTCGTTTGTTGCAAAATTTAATTCCCTATCCTTTAGAGTTCTTGATATCATGGTTATGGGTTTTCCGTCCTGTGATAGGACTGCCCCTAGACCAAAGGAAGAGGCATCTGTTGTCAAATCGAAAGACTTCTTGCAACATCACATTTTCAGACGCAAGAACCTCTTTAAGCTTCTCGAATGCCTGACGCTGATTTTCGTCAAAGTTGACTAGTATTTTTTTAGATTGTCCAGCGCTTACTTTTTCATTCTCGCCTTTTAGGATGTCACTTATAGGTCTTGCTATAGACGCAAAGTCTTTAATGAAACACCTATAGTAGTTTGCTAGACCCAGGAATGATCTTACATTAAATAGTGTGGTTGGTTGTTCGTAGTTACGGATTGCATCTACATTCTTGGGGCAAGTTCTTATTCCTCCGCGGGTAACTATGAAACCTAAATACTCGACGCTTTCCTTGAAAAAATGTGATTTTTCACGCGAAACCCTCATGTTGGCTTCGTACAATTTATCCAAGACCAATGCTATGTGTTTGACATGATCAGTCATGTTTTCCGAAAAAATAATTACGTCATCGACTTAGACATAGCATGATTTCCCTATCTGTTCCCTGAGCACAACATCGATGGCTCTTTGGAAAATACTGGGTGCGTTTTTTAACCCAAAAGGAAGTCTACAGAATTCGTATTTCCCATCCCGTATCTGGAGAAAACCATACTTTAAATCCAAGGTGGTAAAGTACTGTGCCTTGCCTAGGCTTGCCAAAATGATTGGGGATAGGATATTTGTCGTCGGTTGTTTTTAAATTGAGTTTTCTGAAGTCTATTACCAAACGTTTTTTATATGTCCTTGTTCGTCAGTCCCTTTTTTATCTACAACCCAAAAGGATTGTTATATGGTGACCGAGATGGATGGATAATGCCGTCTCTTAACAAAGCTTGTGTTTCTGAATTTACAAAATCAGAGACGCCCATCGGGTATGGGTACATTTTTGAATATATGTGGTCCTCGTTCTCTGTCCGGATAGTAGCAATGATATTAGTATTGTATGGAAGAGCCTCGTTTGGTTATGCAAATACACCTGTTCGGTTTACTAACATTATTTGAAAATTCCTTATTTCCTTAATATTTAGGGGTACTTCTATATCCTCAACATTTGTAAAATTTACGTTCGAACATTTTATAAATTTGATCGGTTCAGAGCCGTTGTTATTTATTAGATTTTTGTTTTTAAGGTCAAGTACAACGTCAGTTTGTTGAAGTAGGTCGAGTCCAATTATTCCGTCAAATGATGTGAGGTTTGGTAGCAAGAAAAATATCGTATTTTTAAAGAGGTGCATCACGCACTTTCTGTTAATGGTGTTATAACCGTGGATTGATTTTACATGGAATGGTTTATTTACGGGAATAATATTTTTTAATTCTTTAAATGGTTTGATATAGTTTTTGGAAGCCCCTATATCTATCAAAAGTTTAATTTTTTTTCCTGCGATATACCTATGGTTTAGCTCTAACTAACAAAAGTGCATACTAAGACTTTTGAAAGCTCACCTGGTTCGTGAGATAAACAGGTGTAAATGGGAGGGGCGAAATTTAGATGATTGCAGCAAATGGGGTCGTTGGAGCCGTTATTAAAAATACGCGTCGAATGACACCTCAATCTTAAATATCTGTTAAGTGGTTCAAAAGATAATTAAATTTGAAATTTTTAGTAGCCTTCCCAAAATGAGATGAAAAGTCAGTTTGTGTGTTTGTTTGTATCAAATCGTTGAAATAGCTTAAATGTGTGAATGAGAATCTATTTCCAATTATAAAATTAGAAACTTTTGTTCTACGACTTTTCGAAAAAAAGCTAGTTTAGCGGGAAATTGCTAAAATTTGCTAATCTTAAAACCACCCTAGTATCCAAACGATAGAAGCTACAGATATGTTCTATATATCGTTGAAAAGGTATTTTGAAGATCTTTTCTGATTCTGGAGTAAGAAGCTACAGAAGCTGCAGGTGAATTTAGATTTCATTGACGATTTAAAAAAAATCCGCACACAAAATCACTATGAAATTATTATATGTTATAGTCAGCTTATTTTCTCGTTTTTTGACATATAACACATATCTGTGAAAATTCGTGTCGGCAAGATATTACGTATTGCCTGACTATCTTAATTCCTTAGCATTGAATGATGGCAGCAGCAACAATGCAAGCATGCAAGCAGTGCAAGCGATGCACAATAGAACCCACAGCTGACAGCTTTTGTTTCAGTGATGCCAGATAGTTTGTTTTTGTTTTGCAAGAAGGCGGTATTTAATTTATTCAAATGAGCTGGACTTGTAGGCTCTTCCTGGAACGCATTTTGACTAAATGTGTTCTTATTTTCTTAATTATTTTTATACCCGTGCCCATTGAAAATGGTCAAAAAGGGTATAATGGTTTTGTGCAATGTATGTAACAGAGAGAAGGAAGCATCTCCGACCCTATAAAGTATATATATTCTTGATCAGCATCAATAGCCGAGTCGATTGAGCCATGTCCGTCTGTCTGTCCGTCTGTTTGAGTCAAAGGATCTCAGAGACTATAAAAGCTAGAGACTTCAAATTTGGTATGTAGGTTGCTGGATAGCGGGCGCAGATCAAGTTTGTTTTAAATTTTAGATGCCACGCCTCTTTCGCCTGCCAATCGCAAAAAACGATTATCAGACGCGATCTTTAATAAAACACTTCTTAATTAAAGATGAAGATAAGAAGTAAGCCAATCTAATGACCTTGAAAGCTTCAAAGCGATTGACTATTAAATAGAGAAGATATTTCAAATTTGCTTTTAATTCACATAAATCAAAATCATAGACATAGGCAAGTGCGAGCGAGATAGCATATGCACATTTGTTTGCGGAAAAACATAACAGTGAGCACGTGTACGAAGAGTGCGAACGCATATACGAGCGATAGGCAAAATTATCGATATCATTTGGGTACAATTTCTATCCTATTTTAATATATTAACATGGTTTAAATTAATACATATTTACGATTGTGTTAAAATATATGTATGTAGATATTAGTATGCATTGCAAAAAGCGATATGTATGAATGCCACTTTATAATTTTGCACCTCGACAAAAGCTGAGTGCTATGCGTTCTCCTGCAAGAGAGACGACAGATCATTTTACAACACTGAAATCTCTGAATTTATAATAATTATTATGTTTAATAATAAGCTAGTAAGCTCGCACATATGTTCAATCGGTTTTCATTTATTATCATTGTATTTATATGCTTAACAAATCCTGCAAAAAAAATCACAAATATTAAAGCATTGCATTTAAATTTAAATTCCGCGCGCAATGCACCAGCCTTTAACAGCTGATTTCGATGATTGAGAAGAGTGGGAGAGGTTATTTGGTGCTGCCGGACTTCAACAAGCTGAGCAAATTTTAGCAACATAAGCAACATCGATTTCAGCGCTTACGATTACGATTTACGATTTACTATTTTAAATAAATTAAATACAATTTATTCGATCGGACCACTACATCATATAGCTGCCATAGGAACGATCAGTCCAAAATTAAGTTTTAGTATGATAAGCTTTTTTGTTGTTTGAGGTATCTCAACCAAACTAACAGAATATGCATTTAGGATGGTATTCTACATCCTGACCAAGTTTGGTTGAAATCTGATATCAAATAGCTGCCATAGGATCGAATTTTAAGATAAAGTCCAAATATTATTGTTGTTTTTAGAGATAAGTCAGCCAAACTCACAGATTCAGAATTTGTAATACGAACAATTAGTCAAAAAGTTAATGCCGCATCATCACACCTTCGACATGCCTAACGTAACGCACATACGTATGACCTATCGGAGAGCCAGGGCACAGGATATTCTATAGTCGAGCACACTCGACTGTAGCCGGAGCCCCCTTGTTTATACTGATTTTATTTATTTATATATTGAAAATGGTCAAAATGGGTATAATGGTTTTTTGCAATGTATGTAACAGGCAGAAGGAAGCATCTCCGACCCAATAAAGTATATATATACTTGATCAGTATCAATAGCCGGGTCGATTGAGCCATGTCCTTCTGTCTGTCGGTGTGTTTGAGCCAAAGGATCTCAGAGACTATAAGAGCTAGAGACTTGAAACCTGGTATGTAAGTTCCTGGATAGCGGGCGCAGATCCAGTTTGTCTTAAAATTTTGATCGAACCTCTATATCATATAGCTGCCATAGGAACGATCAGTCCAAAATTAAGTTTTAGTAAAAAAAAGTTTTTGTTGTTTGAAATATATCGACGAAACTGACAGGATATACATTTGGGATGGTCTTATACATCCTGATCAAACTTGGTTGAAAGCGGACCACTATATCAAAATCAAGTTTTAGTATGAACAACTTTTTTGTTGTCTGAAATATATCGACCACACTGACAGGATATGCATTTGGAATGGACCAATATATCCTGATAAAATTTGGTTTAAATCGGAGAACTACATCATATAGCTGTCATAGGTCGAGCACACTCGACTGTAGCAGCACCTCCTCCAGCGAGCCTTAGTAATTAGGCTTGATACAGGAAAAATCAAAAAAGTCTGATATCTTCTAAAAAATACCTCTTTACGATGTAAAATTCTAGTGACGAAAACATTTCCATGCCCCGAAATTTCTGATATCCAATTTTGTGACGAACGACATTAAATTAAATATATAACTTATTCTTAAAAAATAAGTTTGGCATTCGGCACATTGCGCAATAAAGTCCCCATCCTTCTTATCTAATAAAAATAACCATTTTTGCGATTTATTCTGAAAGTTCAACTAACGCTAAGTACATTCTCGATAATGATTTTTATTGTGCCTGTTGGGGGAACTGGCAAGACGCCCCAGATGTTGCCTTTGTCGTTGTCAGTTAATCAATTGCGACAGCCGTCGTCTGCGAATTGCATAAAAATGAAGCGTAATGCAGATTTTATTGATATAGTTCTTGGAAGCCCCTGTATCTATCAAAAGTCTAATTTTTTTTCCTGCGATATACCTATGGTTTAGCTCTAACTAACAAAAGTGCATACTAAGACTTTTGAAAGCTCACCTGGTTCGTGAGATAAACAGGTGTAAATGGGAGGGGCGAAATTTAGATGATTGCAGCAAATGGGGTCGTTGGAGCCGTTATTAAAAATACGCGTCGAATGACACCTCAATCTTAAATATCTGTTAAGTGGTTCAAAAGATAATTAAATTTGAAATTTTTAGTAGCCTTCCCAAAATGAGATGAAAAGTCAGTTTGTGTGTTTGTTTGTATCAAATCGTTGAAATAGCTTAAATGTGTGAATGAGAATCTATTTCCAATTATAAAATTAGAAACTTTTGTTCTACGACTTTTCGAAAAAAAGCTAGTTTAGCGGGAAATTGCTAAAATTTGCTAATCTTAAAACCACCCTAGTATCCAAACGATAGAAGCTACAGATATGTTCTATATATCGTTGAAAAGGTATTTTGAAGATCTTTTCTGATTCTGGAGTAAGAAGCTACAGAAGCTGCAGGTGAATTTAGATTTCATTGACGATTTAAAAAAAATCCGCACACAAAATCACTATGAAATTATTATATGTTATAGTCAGCTTATTTTCTCGTTTTTTGACATATAACACATATCTGTGAAAATTCGTGTCGGCAAGATATTACGTATTGCCTGACTATCTTAATTCCTTAGCATTGAATGATGGCAGCAGCAACAATGCAAGCATGCAAGCAGTGCAAGCGATGCACAATAGAACCCACAGCTGACAGCTTTTGTTTCAGTGATGCCAGATAGTTTGTTTTTGTTTTGCAAGAAGGCGGTATTTAATTTATTCAAATGAGCTGGACTTGTAGGCTCTTCCTGGAACGCATTTTGACTAAATGTGTTCTTATTTTCTTAATTATTTTTATACCCGTGCCCATTGAAAATGGTCAAAAAGGGTATAATGGTTTTGTGCAATGTATGTAACAGAGAGAAGGAAGCATCTCCGACCCTATAAAGTATATATATTCTTGATCAGCATCAATAGCCGAGTCGATTGAGCCATGTCCGTCTGTCTGTCCGTCTGTTTGAGTCAAAGGATCTCAGAGACTATAAAAGCTAGAGACTTCAAATTTGGTATGTAGGTTGCTGGATAGCGGGCGCAGATCAAGTTTGTTTTAAATTTTAGATGCCACGCCTCTTTCGCCTGCCAATCGCAAAAAACGATTATCAGACGCGATCTTTAATAAAACACTTCTTAATTAAACATGAAGATAAGAAGTAAGCCAATCTAATGACCTTGAAAGCTTCAAAGCGATTGACTATTAAATAGAGAAGATATTTCAAATTTGCTTTTAATTCACATAAATCAAAATCATAGACATAGGCAAGTGCGAGCGAGATAGCATATGCACATTTGTTTGCGGAAAAACATAACAGTGAGCACGTGTACGAAGAGTGCGAACGCAAATACGAGCGATAGGCAAAATTATCGATATCATTTGGGTACAATTTCTATCCTATTTTAATATATTAACATGGTTTAAATTAATACATATTTACGATTGTGTTAAAATATATGTATGTAGATATTAGTATGCATTGCAAAAAGCGATATGTATGAATGCCACTTTATAATTTTGCACCTCGACAAAAGCTGAGTGCTATGCGTTCTCCTGCAAGAGAGACGACAGATCATTTTACAACACTGAAATCTCTGAATTTATAATAATTATTATGTTTAATAATAAGCTAGTAAGCTCGCACATATGTTCAATCGGTTTTCATTTATTATCATTGTATTTATACGCTTAACAAATCCTGCAAAAAAAAATCACAAATATTAAAGCATTGCATTTAAATTTAAATTCCGCGCGCAATGCACCAGCCTTTAACAGCTGATTTCGATGATTGAGAAGAGTGGGAGAGGTTATTTGGTGCTGCCGGACTTCAACAAGCTGAGCAAATTTTAGCAACATAAGCAACATCGATTTCAGCGCTTACGATTACGATTTACGATTTACTATTTTAAATAAATTAAATACAATTTATTCGATCGGACCACTACATCATATAGCTGCCATAGGAACGATCAGTCCAAAATCAAGTTTTAGTATGATAAGCTTTTTTGTTGTTTGAGGTATCTCAACCAAACTAACAGAATACGCATTTGGGATGGTATTCTACATCCTGACCAAGTTTGGTTGAAATCTGATATCAAATAGCTGCCATAGGATCGAATTTTAAGATAAAGTCCAAATATTATTGTTGTTTTTAGAGATAAGTCAGCCAAACTCACAGATTCAGAATTTGTAATACGAACAGTTAGTCAAAAAGTTAATGCCGCATCATCACACCTTCGACATGCCTAACGTAACGCACATACGTATGACCTATCGGAGAGCCAGGGCACAGGATATTCTATAGTCGAGCACACTCGACTGTAGCCGGAGCCCCCTTGTTTATACTGATTTTATTTATTTATATATTGAAAATGGTCAAAATGGGTATAATGGTTTTTTGCAATGTATGTAGCAGGCAGAAGGAAGCATCTCCGACCCAATAAAGTATATATATTCTTGATCAGTATCAATAGCCAGGTCGATTGAGCCATGTCCGTCTGTCTGTCCGTGTGTTTGAGCTAAAGGATCTCAGAGACTATAAGAGCTAGAGACTTGAAACCTGGTATGTAAGTTCCTGGATAGCGGGCGCAGATCCAGTTTGTTTTAAAATTTTGATCAGACCTCTATATCATATAGCTGCCATAGGAACGATCAGTTGAAAATTAAGTTTTAGTAAAAAAAAGTTTTTGTTGTTTGAAATATATCGACGAAACTGACAGGATATACATTTGGGATGGTCTTATACATCCTGATCAAACTTGGTTGAAATCGGACCACTATATCAAAATCAAGTTTTAGTATGAACAACTTTTTTGTTGTCTGAAATATCTCGACCACACTGACAGGATATGCATTTGGAATGGACCAATATATCCTGATAAAATTTGGTTTAAATCGGAGAACTACATCATATAGCTGTCATAGGTCGAGCACACTCGACTGTAGCAGCACCTCCTCCAGCGAGCCTTAGTACTTAGGCTTGATACAGGAAAAATCAAAAAAGTCTGATATCTTCTAAAAAATACCTCTTTACGATGTAAAATTCTAGTGACGAAAACATTTCCATGCCCCGAAATTTCTGATATCCAATTTTGTGACGAACGACATTAAATTAAATATATAACTTATTCTTAAAAAATAAGTTTGGCATTCGGCACATTGCGCAATAAAGTCCCCATCCTTCTTATCTAATAAAAATAACCATTTTTGCGATTTATTCTGAAAGTTCAACTAACGCTAAGTACATTCTCGATAATGATTTTTATTGTGCCTGTTGGGGGAACTGGCAAGACGCCCCAGATGTTGCCTTTGTCGTTGTCAGTTAATCAATTGCGACAGCCGTCGTCTGCGAATTGCATAAAAATGAAGCGTAATGCAGATTTTATTGATATAGTTCTTGGAAGCCCCTGTATCTATCAAAAGTCTAATTTTTTTTCCTGCGATATACCTATGGTTTAGCTCTAACTAACAAAAGTGCATACTAAGACTTTTGAAAGCTCACCTGGTTCGTGAGATAAAGAGGTGTAAATGGGAGGGGCGAAATTTAGATGATTGCAGCAAATGGGGTCGTTGGAGCCGTTATTAAAAATACGCGTCGAATGACACCTCAATCTTAAATATCTGTTAAGTGGTTCAAAAGATAATTAAATTTGAAATTTTTAGTAGCCTTCCCAAAATGAGATGAAAAGTCAGTTTGTGTGTTTGTTTGTATCAAATCGTTGAAATAGCTTAAATGTGTGAATGAGAATCTATTTCCAATTATAAAATTAGAAACTTTTGTTCTACGACTTTTCGAAAAAAAGCTAGTTTAGCGGGAAATTGCTAAAATTTGCTAATCTTAAAACCACCCTAGTATCCAAACGATAGAAGCTACAGATATGTTCTATATATCGTTGAAAAGGTATTTTGAAGATCTTTTCTGATTCTGGAGTAAGAAGCTACAGAAGCTGCAGGTGAATTTAGATTTCATTGACGATTTAAAAAAAATCCGCACACAAAATCACTATGAAATTATTATATGTTATAGTCAGCTTATTTTCTCGTTTTTTGACATATAACACATATCTGTGAAAATTCGTGTCGGCAAGATATTACGTATTGCCTGACTATCTTAATTCCTTAGCATTGAATGATGGCAGCAGCAACAATGCAAGCATGCAAGCAGTGCAAGCGATGCACAATAGAACCCACAGCTGACAGCTTTTGTTTCAGTGATGCCAGATAGTTTGTTTTTGTTTTGCAAGAAGGCGGTATTTAATTTATTCAAATGAGCTGGACTTGTAGGCTCTTCCTGGAACGCATTTTGACTAAATGTGTTCTTATTTTCTTAATTATTTTTATACCCGTGCCCATTGAAAATGGTCAAAAAGGGTATAATGGAAGGAAGCATCTCCGACCCTATAAAGTATATATATTCTTGATCAGCATCAATAGCCGAGTCGATTGAGCCATGTCCGTCTGTCTGTCCGTCTGTTTGAGTCAAAGGATCTCAGAGACTATAAAAGCTAGAGACTTCAAATTTGGTATGTAGGTTGCTGGATAGCGGGCGCAGATCAAGTTTGTTTTAAATTTTAGATGCCACGCCTCTTTCGCCTGCCAATCGCAAAAAACGATTATCAGACGCGATCTTTAATAATACACTTCTTAATTAAACATGAAGATAAGAAGTAAGCCAATCTAATGACCTTGAAAGCTTCAAAGCGATTGACTATTAAATAGAGAAGATATTTCAAATTTGCTTTTAATTCACATAAATCAAAATCATAGACATAGGCAAGTGCGAGCGAGATAGCATATGCACATTTGTTTGCGGAAAAACATAACAGTGAGCACGTGTACGAAGAGTGCGAACGCAAGTACGAGCGATAGGCAAAATTATCGATATCATTTGTGTACAATTTCTATCCTATTTTAATATATTAACATGGTTTAAATTAATACATATTTACGATTGTGTTAAAATATATGTATGTAGATATTAGTATGCATTGCAAAAAGCGATATGTATGAATGCCACTTTATAATTTTGCACCTCGACAAAAGCTGAGTGCTATGCGTTCTCCTGCAAGAGAGACGACAGATCATTTTACAACACTGAAATCTCTGAATTTATAATAATTATTATGTTTAATAATAAGCTAGTAAGCTCGCACATATGTTCAATCGGTTTTCATTTATTATCATTGTATTTATACGCTTAACAAATCCTGCAAAAAAAAATCACAAATATTAAAGCATTGCATTTAAATTTAAATTCCGCGCGCAATGCACCAGCCTTTAACAGCTGATTTCGATGATTGAGAAGAGTGGGAGAGGTTATTTGGTGCTGCCGGACTTCAACAAGCTGAGCAAATTTTAGCAACATAAGCAACATCGATTTCAGCGCTTACGATTACGATTTACGATTTACTATTTTAAATAAATTAAATACAATTTATTCGATCGGACCACTACATCATATAGCTGCCATAGGAACGATCAGTCCAAAATCAAGTTTTAGTATGATAAGCTTTTTTGTTGTTTGAGGTATCTCAACCAAACTAACAGAATACGCATTTGGGATGGTATTCTACATCCTGACCAAGTTTGGTTGAAATCTGATATCAAATAGCTGCCATAGGATCGAATTTTAAGATAAAGTCCAAATATTATTGTTGTTTTTAGAGATAAGTCAGCCAAACTCACAGATTCAGAATTTGTAATACGAACAGTTAGTCAAAAAGTTAATGCCGCATCATCACACCTTCGACATGCCTAACGTAACGCACATACGTATGACCTATCGGAGAGCCAGGGCACAGGATATTCTATAGTCGAGCACACTCGACTGTAGCCGGAGCCCCCTTGTTTATACTGATTTTATTTATTTATATATTGAAAATGGTCATAATGGGTATAATGGTTTTTTGCAATGTATGTAGCAGGCAGAAGGAAGCATCTCCGACCCAATAAAGTATATATATTCTTGATCAGTATCAATAGCCAGGTCGATTGAGCCATGTCCGTCTGTCTGTCCGTGTGTTTGAGCTAAAGGATCTCAGAGACTATAAGAGCTAGAGACTTGAAACCTGGTATGTAAGTTCCTGGATAGCGGGCGCAGATCCAGTTTGTTTTAAAATTTTGATCAGACCTCTATATCATATAGCTACCATAGGAACGATCAGTTGAAAATTAAGTTTTAGTAAAAAAAAGTTTTTGTTGTTTGAAATATATCGACGAAACTGACAGGATATACATTTGGGATGGTCTTATACATCCTGATCAAACTTGGTTGAAATCGGACCACTATATCAAAATCAAGTTTTAGTATGAACAACTTTTTTGTTGTCTGAAATATCTCGACCACACTGACAGGATATGCATTTGGAATGGACCAATATATCCTGATAAAATTTGGTTTAAATCGGAGAACTACATCATATAGCTGTCATAGGTCGAGCACACTCGACTGTAGCAGCACCTCCTCCAGCGAGCCTTAGTACTTAGGCTTGATACAGGAAAAATCAAAAAAGTCTGATATCTTCTAAAAAATACCTCTTTACGAGGTAAAATTCTAGTGACGAAAACATTTCCATGCCCCGAAATTTCTGATATCCAATTTTGTGACGAACGACATTAAATTGAATATATAACTTATTCTTAAAAAATAAGTTTGGCATTCGGCACATTGCGCAATAAAGTCCCCATCCTTCTTATCTAATAAAAATAACCTTTTTTGCGATTTATTCTGAAAGTTCAACTAACGCTAAGTACATTCTCGATAATGATTTTTATTGTGCCTGTTGGGGGAACTGGCAAGACGCCCCAGATGTTGCCTTTGTCGTTGTCAGTTATTCAATTGCGACAGCCGTCGTCTGCGAATTGCATAAAAATAAAGCGTAATGCAGATTTTATTGATATAGTTCTTGGAAGCCCCTGTATCTATCAAAAGTTTAATTTTTTTCCTGCGATATACCTATGGTTTAGCTCTAACTAACAAAAGTGCATACTAAGAGTTTTGAAAGCTCACCTGGTTCGTAAACAGGTGTAAATGGGAGGGGCGAAATTTAGATGATTGCAGCAAATGGGGTCGTTGGAGCCGTTATTAAAAATACGCGTCGAATGACACCTCAATCTTAAATATCTGTTAAGTGGTTCAAAAGATAATTAAATTTGAAATTTTTAGTAGCCTTCCCAAAATGAGATGAAAAGTCAGTTTGTGTGTTTGTTTGTATCAAATCGTTGAAATAGCTTAAATGTGTGAATAAGAATCTATTTCCAATTATAAAATTAGAAACTTTTGTTCTACGACTTTTCGAAAAAAAGCTAGTTTAGCGGGAAATTGCTAAAATTTGCTAATCTTAAAACCACCCTAGTATCCAAACGATAGAAGCTACAGATATGTTCTATATATCGTTGAAAAGGTATTTTGAAGATCTTTTTTTCTGGAGTAAGAAGCTACAGAAGCTGCAGGTGAATTTAGATTTCATTGACGATTTAAAAAAAATCTGCACACAAAATCACTATGAAATTATTATATGTTATAGTCAGCTTATTTTCTCGTTTTTTGACATATAACACATATCTGTGAAAATTCGTGTCGGCAAGATATTACGTATTGCCTGACTATCTTAATTCCTTAGCATTGAATGATGGCAGCAGCAACAATGCAAGCATGCAAGCAGTGCAAGCGATGCACAATAGAACCCACAGCTGACAGCTTTTGTTTCAGTGATGCCAGATAGTTTGTTTTTGTTTTGCAAGAAGGCGGTATTTAATTTATTCAAATGAGCTGGACTTGTAGGCTCTTCCTGGAACGCATTTTGACTAAATGTGTTCTTATTTTCTTAATTATTTTTATACCCGTGCCCATTGAAAATGGTCAAAAAGGGTATAATGGTTTTGTGCAATGTATGTAACAGACAGAAGGAAGCATCTCCGACCCTATAAAGTATATATATTCTTGATCAGCCGAGTCGATTGAGCCATGTCCGTCTGTTTGAGTAAAAGGATCTCAGAGACTATAAAAGCTAGAGACTTCAAATTTGGTATGTAGGTTGCTGGATAGCGGGCGCAGATCAAGTTTGTTTTAAATTTTAGATGCCACGCCTCTTTCGCCTGCCAATCGCAAAAAACGATTATCAGAAGCGATCTTTAATAAAACACTTCTTAATTAAACATGAAGATAAGAAGTAAGCCAATCTAATGACCTTGAAAGTTTCAAAGCGATTGACTATTAAATAGAGAAGACATTTCAAATTTGCTTTTAATTCACATAAATCAAAATCATAGACATAGGCAAGTGCGAGCGAGATAGCATATGCACATTTGTTTGCGGAAAAACATAACAGTGAGCACGTGTACGAAGAGTGCGAACGCAAATACGAGCGATAGGCAAAATTATCGATATCATTTGGGTACAATTTCTATCCTATTTTAATATATTAACATGGTTTAAATTAATACATATTTACGATTGTGTTAAAATATATGTATGTAGATATTAGTATGCATTGCAAAAAGCGATATGTATGAATGCCACTTTATAATTTTGCACCTCGACAAAAGCTGAGTGCTATGCGTTCTCCTGCAAGAGAGACGACAGATCATTTTACAACACTGAAATCTCTGAATTTATAATAATTATTATGTTTAATAATAAGCTAGTAAGCTCGCACATATGTTCAATCGGTTTTCATTTATTATCATTGTATTTATACGCTTAACAAATCCTGCAAAAAAAAATCACAAATATTAAAGCATTGCATTTAAATTTAAATTCCGCGCGCAATGCACCAGCCTTTAACAGCTGATTGAGAAGAGTGGGAGAGGTTATTTGGTGCTGCCGGACTTCAACAAGCTGAGCAAATTTTAGCAACATGAGCAACATCGATTTCAGCGCTTACGATTACGATTTACTATTTTAAATAAATTAAATACAATTTATTCGATCGGACCACTACATCATATAGCTGCCATAGGAACGATCAGTCCAAAATCAAGTTTTAGTATGATAAGCTTTTTTGTTGTTTGAGGTATCTCAACCAAACTAACAGAATACGCATTTGGGATGGTATTCTACATCCTGACCAAGTTTGGTTGAAATCTGATATCAAAAAGCTGCCATAGGATCGAATTTAAAGATAAAGTCCAAATATTATTGTTGTTTTTAGAGATAAGTCAGCCAAACTCACAGATTCAGAATTTGTAATATGAACAATTAGTCAAAAAGTTAATGCCGCATCATCACACCTTCGACATGCCTAACGTAACGCACATACGTATGACCTATCGGAGAGCCAGGGCACAGGATATTCTATAGTCGAGCACACTCGACTGTAGCCGGAGCCCCCTTGTTTATACTGATTTTATTTATTTATATATTGAAAATGGTCAAAATGGGTATAATGGTTTTATGCAATGTATGTAACAGGCAGAAGGAAGCATCTCCGACCCAATAAAGTATATATATTCTTGATCAGTATCAATAGCCAGGTCGATTGAGCCATGTCCGTCTGTCTGTCCGTGTGTTTGAGCTAAAGGATCTCAGAGACTATAAGAGCTAGAGACTTGAAACCTGGTATGTAAGTTCCTGGATAGCGGGCGCAGATCCAGTTTGTTTTAAAATTTTGATCAGACCTCTATATCATATAGCTGCCATAGGAACGATCAGTTGAAAATTAAGTTTTAGTAAAAAAAAGTTTTTGTTGTTTGAAATATATCGACGAAACTGACAGGATATACATTTGGGATGGTCTTATACATCCTGATCAAACTTGGTTGAAATCGGACCACTATATCAAAATCAAGTTTTAGTATGAACAACTTTTTTGTTGTCTGAAATATCTCGACCACACTGACAGGATATGCATTTGGAATGGACCAATATATCCTGATAAAATTTGGTTTAAATCGGAGAACTACATCATATAGCTGTCATAGGTCGAGCACACTCGACTGTAGCAGCACCTCCTCCAGCGAGCCTTAGTACTTAGGCTTGATACAGGAAAAATCAAAAAAGTCTGATATCTTCTAAAAAATACCTCTTTACGAGGTAAAATTCTAGTGACGAAAACATTTCCATGCCCCGAAATTTCTGATATCCAATTTTGTGACGAACGACATTAAATTGAATATATAACTTATTCTTAAAAAATAAGTTTGGCATTCGGCACATTGCGCAATAAAGTCCCCATCCTTCTTATCTAATAAAAATAACCTTTTTTGCGATTTATTCTGAAAGTTCAACTAACGCTAAGTACATTCTCTCTCATTATATAGCTAGCCCTGTCACTAAAATTGCTGATCAAGCGCCTCGTGCAGAGTGTCGGATGGCCGCTGGTATGTCGCAAGGCATTTGCCTTCAACATTGTCGCTGACTCGAGTCGTTGGGCAATATCCGCTGGCTGTTGGTGCTGACCTTGCATTTATGGCATGCCGACTAAGCGTGATCGGGTTGGCAACTTCTGTGTTGCTGGGTGTTCGTGTTAACTTATATACTTTATGGGGTCTGCCACGCCTCCTTCTGCCTGTTACGCCAATTTTTTTTTTTATGACAAAGTTTAAAATTGATTTCTCACAGAATTATACATATGTAATTGAGAAGTCAAATCGCAAGTCGGTGCATACAGGGCAACACCAATTCAAAGCCTCACACTCCTTTTTAGTAGTGGCAACGAGTCTATCACAATCTCGACCCGAGAGAACAGCACACTTAGCATGCATGATGTTGTCACACAACCAACAGTAAACGAACTGCGGTTGTGCAGACTCATCAGCACGCTTGAAAGTTTAGGTCTTCTTGCAGCATGATAAATTTCCAACAGGGGTCAAACTAAAAACTACAGACAAAACAAGGGGGCTACGCGCCCTGCTCGCTTTGCTCGCGAGAAGGTGCGGCTACAGTCGAGTGTGCTCGACCAGCACTGTGCTCGTCACATTTCAAGACAATGTCACTGCCAGCAGTGCAGAGAGTCAAACCGTCAGATTTATGTACTTAGTCACTTGTTTATGAAGTTGGCTTGTTAGACGATAATGATTTTTATTGTGCCTGTTGGGGGAACTGGCAAGACGCCCCAGATGTTGCCTTTGTCGTTGTCAGTTAATCAATTGCGACAGCCGTCGTCTGCGAATTGCATACAAATGAAGCGTAATGCAGATTTTATTGTTTTTATTGTTGTTGTTGACGTTGGTTGAAAGATAAAGCCAGTGTTGTCTACACGTATTTGCTATATATTGTAAAAATTGGTCTCTTGTATAAAGTTGTTGCACTGACACGTAGATTTCTATTGCGGTGCGTCAGCCATAAAATGTATGGTAAATACTTGTACATGTAAATTCATTAATATAGCAGTCTTTTCGGTAAGCATACATACATATTTCGGAATAAGCAATGTGAGTCTCTGACATTCGGATTTTTGAGGTACACGAAACAGATACTGAGCCAATACTTTGATAATACGGGTATTTCTGAAACAGATTAGGATTAGATCTTAAATAATAGGTTCGGAACGAAAAAAGTAAATGTTTCATAAATTTCGAATTTTTCTAATATCGCGCAACTATTTCACAGTTCGAATCAAAATCATAAAATAATAATTGATTTTTAAATCATTCAATGAAGTTATATTTTTTACAAAATTTTTAATTTATTATTAACCAATACAATTGATTTAAAAACCCAAGGAGAAAGGGAAACAAAAAACTTTATTTTTTTGTTAAATTGATCCAGCTTAAACCAAACCATTAGGTTCAGGGCATAAATAAATCGAATTGTGAACCGAACTTAATTCTTTTTGTAAAGGCTTGAATAACCGAACTGAACCTTTTTCAAAATCTTGATGGCTTGTAGCCTTTTAATTTTAAATATGTATACTAGCAATTTATGTTTATTTATTTATTTAATGTCAAACTAAGTACATTTTACCAAATTAGTACGAATTATATTTAAGTTTAATATTATACTGAAAGGATAAAGAAAATAAATTAAGAATCTAGGGGTATTCAACAAATTATTGCATGATCCAACATTTGTTGTAAGGATTGGGGAAAACCCAAAAAAGTGTTAGTAGTAGTAATTAGTGGTAGAACAAGTATTAGTATTAATAAGGTTAGGGATTTCTAGAAAAGGAATGATTTCAAGGAGGGGGAGTGAGTTCTGCAGATAAACGTGATAGAGGCTATTATAATCTGTGCACAAAACACGAAATGAGATGTGCAAAGCGTAATCTGTTGTGCATGTAGACACAAAAAGTGAGGCGTTCTAGAAGGAAACTGGAGTCAATCTCGCCAGTAATCAATTTATGAAGAACAAGGGGGCTCTGACCTCTGCTCGCTTCGCTGGCCTACCCCCGGCTCGCTTCGCTCGCTCCTTTTATTCTTTATAATTTTTACTCATTCTAAGAATATCTCTGACTTCTAGAAGTGTACCGTTATTTCGTTTTGCTATTTGCTTTGAAGTGAGACAAAAATGATTTCATTTTTTTTTTGCGACAGCCGATTAGCAGATTTTCGCTTTAGTGTCAATTTCTGCGTGTAAATTGTGGTTTTTGGCTGGTTCACATTACTATTTATTTATTTTGACAATTATCAATTAAATAAAGTAATAATGGGAAAAGTAAAATCGTTGGATGAGTCTGAAAAAGCCAAAATAAAGGCTTATAGCGAATGCGGTCACTTGATTCTTCAAATATCAAAAAATATTAAGCGCAGCCACAAAGTTATTACCTCATACTTGAGCAATGAGGATACCTATGGGAACAACATGAAAGGTCGGCCCTCAGCAGTAATTACAGCAGATGACAAGTGAATTATTTTAAGGCACGCATCTAATTCTCTCAACTCAGCCGCCAAAATAAAAGAAAAATCTGGTGTTTAATCGAGCGTTCGGACTGTACAAAGAGTAATTTCAAATGCTGAACATATAAAACGTCTAAAATTAATAAAAAAAAACACCTCTAAACCAACTTTGAAAGATGCAACGGCTTGATTTCTGTCGATCAAATATGACATGGATCAAGAAGAGGGAGCGTGTAGTCTTTTCGGATGAAAAAAAGATTAATTTGGAGAGTCCTGATGGCTATGCTTACTACTTTCATGATCTCAGAAAGGAAGAGCATAAGAGCTCGATTGCACAGCCATGGTGGTGTCATGGTGTGGAAAGCAATTACCTACTTTGGCACTATAGAACTGCAATTTCTCACTAGTCGTATAAATGCCATAGCGTACAATGGTGTACTGAAAGCGGCATTCCCTGCAATCAAGGATATTTTTGGATCCTTGGAATTTAAGTTCCAGCAGGATAACGCACCTATTCACATGGCCAGGATCGTAAAGTCCTGGATTGAAAGTTCAAAACGTGACATTGCTAACTTGGCCGCAATAATCGCCCGACCTGAATATTATAGAAAATGTTTGGGGATGGTTAGCACGCAAGGTGTACGAGTCCGGCAGGCAATATTCGACTGAAGCTGAACTCATTAAAGGAATAAAAAGCTCCTAGGAGGCAATATCACCCAATTACATAAAAAAATTATATGACTCCTTACCCAAGCGGATGTACGCAGTCATTCTTAACCGTGGAGGCTCAACACATTATTAATTCATTTACAAATAAGCTCGAAAGTATTTAAATTAATATTAAAAATAAATTGAATGTTTTACGAATTCATTTTCTTTTGTTATTTGACGTTTTCAACTGACTGTGCTAATCAAATGTCGCAAAAATTAAAGTCAATTTTGTTGTTAAGTTCGTTTAAATTCATTACAAATGTTATTAATAAAGTTAATATTCTATCTATCATTTATTTTCGTGTATAATTTTATATTCCTTTATTAAAAAAAATCATCTTAAAAGCATTATTCGTTTTCCTGATATTAAAGCTCCTACGACGCGGAGCATAGGGTATGCTTATCGGTTGTCGGGCAGACTATGATCTAGTGAGCCGAAAGATTTAAGCCAAATTCCAAATTCCCACTCTGTGAGTTTGGTTGAGTTATCTCCAAAAACGGCAAGAACTTTCAAACTAAATCTTAATTTTCAACTGATCGTTCCTATGGTAGCTATATGATATAGTGGTCTGATAATAACCAAATTTGGTCAGAATGTATGCTACCATCTCAGATGCGTAGTTAATCACTTTGGTTGAGATATTTTTAACAATAAAAAACGTTCTTTGTACAAAAACTTGATTTTCGACTGATCGTTCCTATGGCAGCTATATGATATAGTAGTCCGATGCTAACCAAATTTGGTCAGGATGTATAATACCATTACGAATACATATTCCGCCAGTTTGGTTGAGATATCTCAAACAACCAAAATGTTTTTTATACTAAAAGTCTGATTGCAATCTAATTTTTTCAGTATGTATGATACCATTCTGAATGCGTATTTTGTTAGTTTGCTTGAGATATCTTTAACAACAAACTAGTGGGCGGAGCTACAGTCGAACATACTCGACTGTCGGAGAACCCGTACTTACTATGGAAAAGCAGCTCCTGGTTTAAAGAAAATAATATAAATCTGTACATATATAAAACATTGTTTCAGGAGGTATAAGACAATAGAAAACTCCCAATCTGCGAGTCTGATTGTGGTATCCAGATATAACAAAAATATGCATACTCAGTATACATTTTCGACCAATCGTTTCTTTGGCAGCTTTATAATATAGTAGACCGATTTCAACCAAATAAAACAAAAAAGCTTTTCATAATAAAGCTGGATTTTCGACTGATTGTTCCTATGACAGCTATATGATATAGTTAACCGATTTCAACCAAACTCGGTGAGAAGGTATGAGATCACCCCAGATGCGTATTCTGTTGAATTGGTTGAGATATATAAATAAATAAAAAAGTTTTTCATACTAAAGCTTGATTTTCAACTGATTGTTCCTATGGCAGCTATATGATATAGTGGACCGATTTCAACCAAACTTGGTCAGAATGTATAGGACCATCCTATATGCATATCTTGTCAGTTTGGTCTGGATATTTCAAACAACAAAAAAGATTTTCATACTAAAACTTGATTTGGGACTGATCGTTCCTATGGCAGCTATATGATATAGTAGTTCGATTTAAACCAAATTTGGTCAGAACGTATAGGACCATCCCAAATGCATATTCTGTAAGACTGGTTGAAATATCTCAAACGAATCGCGATACACAATCTGAAGAAAATTAAAAATTAATTTAAAAAAAAACTATTTTTTTTTTAATTTTTGGGTAGTAATTTTAAAATATAAAAACTTTAAAATAAAAACATTAAAATAAAAAATTCTTTCAAAATATTTTTTTTAACTATCATAAAATTAATTTTTGTAAAAAATTTTGACTTTGGTAGCCTATAGGTTAGCTTCTAGAAAGCTCAGCACCATTTTCAAACATTAATTCTATAGGTTGAAGACTGTGACGCCCTATAAATTGCGCGCACAAAAAAACAGCGCAACGCGAGCAATGCAACAGGTATCGGCTACAGATTTGTAAGCAGCGGCGCTAGAAAAGGAAAACAAATATCAAAGGAGTGCAGCCGCGACAGCCACAAAGCGTAGGCAGAAACACACGCAGAAATAGTCCAACGCGGCAGCAACGGTGGTAAAGCAGGGACAGCAAAACTATTGCGTAGTTATTGAAGAGAGAGGGAGAGCAGCCAGCAGAGAGAGGAACTACGGCGCCGAAATAAGTCAGCGACGCAAAAAGGTCACGAGCTCACGCACACACCTACAAGAGAGTAACAGCGCATCGAAAATGGGTCAACGCAGCTGAGCAGCACAGCAACGAGAGAGAATGATTGCGTGCGATCGAGGGAGAACGCTGCCGCTGCAGCATGCGTGCAAAGGGGCCGACCTACGACAAACTTCGACGTCACTTCGAGCATCGGCAGCGACGTCGGCAGAGAAATTGCCGAATTAGAGGCTAGGCGTGCAATTAATTTTGTCGCCGGCATTAGTCTTCGAGGATCGCAAAAACCAAGCGGAGGTAGACAGTGTGAACAAAGTAAAATGAGAAGCAAAGTTAACCACGACCCGGAACATTTTTGGACAACGAGGTGAGCAGTGTGACAACGGAAAACAGAGTGCGGTATAGGCAACTAGCATAGAAAATTAGTGGCTTCTTTGTGAATTGCACATTTTCTACAGTAATTAACACCGAGACATAACAATAAATAAATGTTACTAAGTGGCCATTAAATTCGGCAAAACACGTGCAACTGTTTTCTTCTTTCAATCGTTTATGCTTAGTTTACTCTCGTCGCGGTTCTACCAGACTGAGTGATACTAGGTAGCATACGTCTCTCGTCGTGGTTTCTACCAGGCTGAGTGGTGTTAGACAAGGCAGACATTCCTTTCCTTTCTTTTCTCTGACGAATCTTGCAACGCGGTCATGAGTTGCTTTGCGACCCATTAGGACCGTCTTTCTCACTATTAGTAGTTCCAGTAACTTTCAAGAAATTTTATGTAAGTGACCCTGGCTGGACTGAGACATACCCCAGCCAAGAGAAAACATCCTTACAGATAGCGCCAGAACGCTGGTAGCTATTTTTTTTTACAAATTTTAAGAAAATTCCATAATTTATGGCTTAAAGCCCCATCCGTGCCAAAATCGTTAGGGAAAGAGACAAGCAATGCCGAAAGGCACATAGTCGCATACACATCGAGGGTAATCATCTAGGTAGAACACTGAACATAGACATAGCATAGGCATCGAAGCACAGACTACAAAAGCCACTACAGGAGAACGAGGGTCGCTTGCACTAGCCGCACACTCGACATAATGGGTGTACATTAGATCGCCTTCCGCCGCAAAAGCGAGCTACAAGCAATCCTGAAGGAATTGGGTCAGGAGACAGAAGGCACCGTCGAGGAGCTGAGAAGCCGGTTATCTAGCTTCGCGAGTCAGCTGGAATTGCCGAAAGCCGTCGTCCAACGACTTGCGGATCTGGAAACGACGCTGGGTTGTGCATCAACGCCAGATCCCAAGACCCGTTCCAGAACCACTATCCCTGTTCAGGGCGAGAATCAGCCAGGCGTGAACCAGCCGGGTGCAACCAACTTTGAGGCAACAGGACAAATGACATCCCATACGCTCACCGGCGACACCCACATAAAATTGTCAAGTTCCCCCTCGGATTGTAGCAACACCGGCGGAACCAGAACCCACGATAGTGGTTCAAATGGCTCCGGTCCGCAGAACGAACGCTTTTTACAACTCGATCTCGCGGACCGGTTGCGGAAGTGGGGCGTATTCTTCAGCGGAGAATCCGCTGACCCGTTGCGATTCATCGAGCATCTGGAGGATATGGTGGCGATATATCACTTGGATATACAACAACAGGACAGGCTGCCGATTGGTTTCGAGTCAGCGGGTTGCATGGAGCCACCTGAGAAGAATTCAAAAGGGAATTCCTCGACTTTTTCCTGCCGCCGAGGTGTTTTCAACGACTCGAGGATGAGTTCCGGGCCAGGACACAGCGAGTAGGAGAACCCTTCACGACCTATCTGATGCGCCGGGCTGCTTATAGCATGGATCAGGAGCTGGATAGGTTATACGACAGCCTAATTCCGGAGTATCATCTGCTCACTAGGCGACACGAATTCACCACCCTGGCACAGCTAACGAGACTGATCACCATCTACGAGGATACAAGGAACGAACCGGATCCCGTCCCGAACCTAAGGTGTTCCAGCCGGCACTCGCTGGACTATCGACTGGCACCAGGACAGACCACCAAACCGCGGAACAAACGAGGGAACAAAAAAGTTTTTCATACTAAAGCTTGATTTTCGACTGATTGTTCCTATGACAGCTATATGATATAGTTAACCGATTTCAACCAAACTCGGTGAGAATGTATGAGATCACCCCAGATGTGTATTCTGTTGAATTGGTTGTGATAAATAAATAAACAAAAAAGTTTTTCATATTAAAGCTTGATTTTCAACTGATTGTTCCTATGGCAGCTATATGATATAGTGAACCGATTTCAACCAAACTTGGTCAGAATGTATAGGATCATCCTATATGCATATCTGCTCAGTTTGGTCGGGATATTTTAAACAATAAAAAAAATGTTCATACAAAAACTTGATTTTGGACTGATCGTTTCTGTGGCAGCTATATGATATAGTAGTCCGATTTAAACCAAATTTGGTCAGAACGTATAGGACCATCCCAAATGCATATTCTGTAAGACTGGTTGAAATATCTAAAACGATCCACATTTTGAAGAAAATTAAAAATTAATTTAAAAAAAAACTATATATTTTTTTTTAATTTTTGGGTAGTAATTTTAAAATATAAAAACCTTGAAATAAAAACATAAAAAATAAAAAAATCTTTCAAAATATTTTTTTTAACTATCAAAAATTTTGACTTTGGTAGCCTATAGGTTAGCTTCTAGAAAGCTCAGCACCATTTTCAAACATTAATTCTAAAGGTTGAAGACTGTGACGCGCACAAAAAAACAGCGCAACGCGAGCAATGCAACAGGCATCGGCTACAGATTTGTAAGCAGCGGCGCTAGAAAAGGAAAACAAATGTCAAAGGAGAGCAGTCGCGACAGCCACAAAGCGTCGGCAGAAACACACGCAGAATAAGAAGGCGCCGGCTACAGTCGAGTGTGTATAATACCCTGTGCCCTGGCTCTCCGATAGGTCATACGTATGTGGCCCACGTTAGGTATGCCGAAGGTGTGTATTACATCAATGTGATCTAGTGAACCGATTTAAACCAAATTACAAGTTCTCAATCTGTGAGTTTGGTTGACTTATCTCTAAAAACAACAATAATTTTCGTTCCTATGGCAGCTATATGATATAGTGGTCCGATTTCAACCAAATTTTATCAGGAGATTTAGGACCATTTCAAATGCATATCGTATTAGTTTGGTCGAGATCTTTCAAACAACAAGAAAGTTTATTTTCGACTGATCGTTTTTATGACAGCAATATGATTTTGTGGTTCGATTGAATAAATTGTATTTAATTTAATTAAAATAGTAAATCGTAAATCGTAATCGTAATCGTAATCGCTGAAATCGATGTTGCTCATGCCAAGAGTAGCCATTATCTAAAATTTGCTCAGCTTGTTGAAGTCCGACAACACCAAATAATTTCTCCCACTCTTCTTAATCATCGAAATCAGCTGTTAAAGGCTGCTGCATTGCGCGCGCAATTTAAATTTAAATGCCATGCTTTAATATTTGTGATTCTTTTTGCAGAATTTGTTAAGCATATAAATACAATGATAATAAATGAAAACCTATTGAACATAAGTGCGAACTTACTAGCTTATTATTAAACATAATAATTATTATAAATTCAGAGATTTCAGTGTTGTAAAAGGATCTGTCGTTGAGGTGTCAAGGTGCAAAATTATATAGTGGCATTTATACATATCGCTTTTTGCAATGCATACTAATATCTACTTACATATATTTTAACACAATCGTAAATATGTATTAATTTAAGCCATGTTAATATATTAAAATAGGATAGATAGCCAAATATCGATAATTTTGCCTATCGCTCGTATTTGCGTTCGCACTCTTCGTACACGTGCTCACTGTTATGTTTTTCCGCAAACAAATGTGCATATGCTATCTCGCTCGCACTTGCCTATGTCTATGATTTTGACCTTTGTGAATTAAAAGCAAATTTGAAATATCTTCTCTATTTAATAGTCAATCGCTTTGAAACTTTCAGGGTCATTAAATTGGCTTACTTCTTATATTCATGTTTAATTAAGAAGTGTTTTATTAAAGATCGCGTCTGATAATCGTTTTTTGAGATTGGTAGGCGAAAGAGTCGTGGCATCTAAAATTTAAAACAAACTTGATCTGCGCCCGCTATCCAGCAACCTTCATACCAAATTTGAAGTCTCTAGCTTTTATAGTCTCTGAGATCCTTTGGCTCAAACACTCGGACAGACGGACAGACAGACGGACATCGGACATCAATCGACTCGGCTATTGATGCTGATCAAGAATATATACACTTTATAGGGTCGGAGATGCTTCCTTCTGCCTGTTACATACATTGCACAAAACCATTATACCCTTTTTGACCATTTTCAATGGGCACGGGTATAAAAAGTCCAACGCAGCAGCAACGGTGGTAAAGCAGCGACAGCAAAACTATTGCGTAGTTATTGCAGAGAGAGGGAGAGCAGCCAGCAGAGAGAGGAACTACGGCGCCGAAATAAGTCAGCGACGCAGAAAAAGTCACGAGCTCACGCACACACCTACAAGAGACGGCGGTCAGCTCGCTTACACACACACAGATGAGACTGCATAGCGGAATATGCAGAGAGTAACAGCGCATCGAAAATGGGTCAACGCAGCTGAGCAGCACAGCAACGAGAGAGAATGATTGCGTGCGATCGAGGGAGAACGCTGCCGCTGCAGCATGCGTGCAAAAGGGCCGTCCTACGACAAACTTCAACGTCACTGGAATGAGCATCGGCAGCGACGTCGGCAGAGAAATTGCCGAATTAGAGGCTAGGCGTGCAATTAATTTTGTCACCGGAATTAGTCTTCGAGGATCGCAAAAACCAAGCGGAGGTAGACAGTGTGAACAAAGTAAAATGAGAAGCAAAGTTAACCACGACCCGGAACATTTTTGGACAACGAGGTGAGCAGTGTGACAACGGAAAACAGAGTGCGGTATAGGCAACTAGCATAGAAAATTAGTGGCTTCTTTGTGAATTGCACATTTTCTACAGTAATTAACACCGAGACATAACAATAAATAAATGTTACTAAGTGGCCATTAAATTCGGCAAAACACGTGCAACTGTTTTCTTCTTTCAATCGTTTATGCTTAGTTTACTCTCGTCGCGGTTCTACCAGACTGAGTGATACTAGGTAGCATACGTCTCTCGTCGTGGTTTCTACCAGGCTGAGTGGTGTTAGACAAGGCAGACATTCCTTTCCTTTCTTTTCTCTGACGAATCTTGCAACGCGGTCATGAGTTGCTTTGCGACCCATTAGGACCGTCTTTCTCACTATTAGTAGTTCCAGTAACTTTCAAGAAATTTTATGTAAGTGACCCTGGCTGGACTGAGACATACCCCAGCCAAGAGAAAACATCCTTACAGATAGCGCCAGAACGCTGGTAGCTATTTTTTTTTACAAATTTTAAGAAAATTCCATAATTTATGGCTTAAAGCCCCATCCGTGCCAAAATCGTTAGGGAAAGAGACAAGCAATGCCGAAAGGCACATAGTCGCATACACATCGAGGGTAATCATCTAGGTAGAACACTGAACATAGACATAGCATAGGCATCGAAGCACAGACTACAAAAGCCACTACAGGAGAACGAGGGTCGCTTGCACTAGCCGCACACTCGACATAATGGGTGTACATTAGATCGCCTTCCGCCGCAAAAGCGAGCTACAAGCAATCCTGAAGGAATTGGGTCAGGAGACAGAAGGCACCGTCGAGGAGCTGAGAAGCCGGTTATCTAGCTTCGCGAGTCAGCTGGAATTGCCGAAAGCCGTCGTCCAACGACTTGCGGATCTGGAAACGACGCTGGGTTGTGCATCAACGCCAGATCCCAAGACCCGTTCCAGAACCACTATCCCTGTTCAGGGCGAGAATCAGCCAGGCGTGAACCAGCCGGGTGCAACCAACTTTGAGGCAACAGGACAAATGACATCCCATACGCTCACCGGCGACACCCACATAAAATTGTCAAGTTCCCCCTCGGATTGTAGCAACACCGGCGGAACCAGAACCCACGATAGTGGTTCAAATGGCTCCGGTCCGCAGAACGAACGCTTTTTACAACTCGATCTCGCGGACCGGTTGCGGAAGTGGGGCGTATTCTTCAGCGGAGAATCCGCTGACCCGTTGCGATTCATCGAGCATCTGGAGGATATGGTGGCGATATATCACTTGGATATACAACAACAGGACAGGCTGCCGATTGGTTTCGAGTCAGCGGGTTGCATGGAGCCACCTGAGAAGAATTCAAAAGGGAATTCCTCGACTTTTTCCTGCCGCCGAGGTGTTTTCAACGACTCGAGGATGAGATCCGGGCCAGGACACAGCGAGTAGGAGAACCCTTCACGACCTATCTGATGCGCCGGGCTGCTTATAGCATGGATCAGGAGCTGGATAGGTTATACGACAGCCTAATTCCGGAGTATCATCTGTTCACTAGGCGACACGAATTCACCACCCTGGCACAGCTAACGAGACTGATCACCATCTACGAGGATACAAGGAACGAACCGGATCCCGTCCCGAACCTAAGGTGTTCCAGCCGGCACTCGCTGGACTATCGACTGGCACCAGGACAGACCACCAAACCGCGGAACAAACGAGGGAACAAAAAAGTTTTTCATACTAAAGCTTGATTTTCGACTGATTGTTCCTATGACAGCTATATGATATAGTTAACCGATTTCAACCAAACTCGGTGAGAATGTATGAGATCACCCCAGATGTGTATTCTGTTGAATTGGTTGTGATAAATAAATAAACAAAAAAGTTTTTCATATTAAAGCTTGATTTTCAACTGATTGTTCCTATGGCAGCTATATGATATAGTGAACCGATTTCAACCAAACTTGGTCAGAATGTATAGGATCATCCTATATGCATATCTGCTCAGTTTGGTCGGGATATTTTAAACAATAAAAAAAATGTTCATACAAAAACTTGATTTTGGACTGATCGTTTCTGTGGCAGCTATATGATATAGTAGTCCGATTTAAACCAAATTTGGTCAGAACGTATAGGACCATCCCAAATGCATATTCTGTAAGACTGGTTGAAATATCTAAAACGATCCACATTTTGAAGAAAATTAAAAATTAATTTAAAAAAAAACTATATATTTTTTTTTAATTTTTGGGTAGTAATTTTAAAATATAAAAACCTTGAAATAAAAACATAAAAAATAAAAAAATCTTTCAAAATATTTTTTTTAACTATCAAAAATTTTGACTTTGGTAGCCTATAGGTTAGCTTCTAGAAAGCTCAGCACCATTTTCAAACATTAATTCTAAAGGTTGAAGACTGTGACGCGCACAAAAAAACAGCGCAACGCGAGCAATGCAACAGGCATCGGCTACAGATTTGTAAGCAGCGGCGCTAGAAAAGGAAAACAAATGTCAAAGGAGAGCAGTCGCGACAGCCACAAAGCGTCGGCAGAAACACACGCAGAATAAGAAGGCGCCGGCTACAGTCGAGTGTGTATAATACCCTGTGCCCTGGCTCTCCGATAGGTCATACGTATGTGGCCCACGTTAGGTATGCCGAAGGTGTGTATTACATCAATGTGATCTAGTGAACCGATTTAAACCAAATTACAAGTTCTCAATCTGTGAGTTTGGTTGACTTATCTCTAAAAACAACAATAATTTTCGTTCCTATGGCAGCTATATGATATAGTGGTCCGATTTCAACCAAATTTTATCAGGAGATTTAGGACCATTTCAAATGCATATCGTATTAGTTTGGTCGAGATCTTTCAAACAACAAGAAAGTTTATTTTCGACTGATCGTTTTTATGACAGCAATATGATTTTGTGGTTCGATTGAATAAATTGTATTTAATTTAATTAAAATAGTAAATCGTAAATCGTAATCGTAATCGTAATCGCTGAAATCGATGTTGCTCATGCCAAGAGTAGCCATTATCTAAAATTTGCTCAGCTTGTTGAAGTCCGACAACACCAAATAATTTCTCCCACTCTTCTTAATCATCGAAATCAGCTGTTAAAGGCTGCTGCATTGCGCGCGCAATTTAAATTTAAATGCCATGCTTTAATATTTGTGATTCTTTTTGCAGAATTTGTTAAGCATATAAATACAATGATAATAAATGAAAACCTATTGAACATAAGTGCGAACTTACTAGCTTATTATTAAACATAATAATTATTATAAATTCAGAGATTTCAGTGTTGTAAAAGGATCTGTCGTTGAGGTGTCAAGGTGCAAAATTATATAGTGGCATTTATACATATCGCTTTTTGCAATGCATACTAATATCTACTTACATATATTTTAACACAATCGTAAATATGTATTAATTTAAGCCATGTTAATATATTAAAATAGGATAGATAGCCAAATATCGATAATTTTGCCTATCGCTCGTATTTGCGTTCGCACTCTTCGTACACGTGCTCACTGTTATGTTTTTCCGCAAACAAATGTGCATATGCTATCTCGCTCGCACTTGCCTATGTCTATGATTTTGACCTTTGTGAATTAAAAGCAAATTTGAAATATCTTCTCTATTTAATAGTCAATCGCTTTGAAACTTTCAGGGTCATTAAATTGGCTTACTTCTTATATTCATGTTTAATTAAGAAGTGTTTTATTAAAGATCGCGTCTGATAATCGTTTTTTGAGATTGGTAGGCGAAAGAGTCGTGGCATCTAAAATTTAAAACAAACTTGATCTGCGCCCGCTATCCAGCAACCTTCATACCAAATTTGAAGTCTCTAGCTTTTATAGTCTCTGAGATCCTTTGGCTCAAACACTCGGACAGACGGACAGACAGACGGACATCGGACATCAATCGACTCGGCTATTGATGCTGATCAAGAATATATACACTTTATAGGGTCGGAGATGCTTCCTTCTGCCTGTTACATACATTGCACAAAACCATTATACCCTTTTTGACCATTTTCAATGGGCACGGGTATAAAAAGTCCAACGCAGCAGCAACGGTGGTAAAGCAGCGACAGCAAAACTATTGCGTAGTTATTGCAGAGAGAGGGAGAGCAGCCAGCAGAGAGAGGAACTACGGCGCCGAAATAAGTCAGCGACGCAGAAAAAGTCACGAGCTCACGCACACACCTACAAGAGACGGCGGTCAGCTCGCTTACACACACACAGATGAGACTGCATAGCGGAATATGCAGAGAGTAACAGCGCATCGAAAATGGGTCAACGCAGCTGAGCAGCACAGCAACGAGAGAGAATGATTGCGTGCGATCGAGGGAGAACGCTGCCGCTGCAGCATGCGTGCAAAAGGGCCGTCCTACGACAAACTTCAACGTCACTGGAATGAGCATCGGCAGCGACGTCGGCAGAGAAATTGCCGAATTAGAGGCTAGGCGTGCAATTAATTTTGTCACCGGAATTAGTCTTCGAGGATCGCAAAAACCAAGCGGAGGTAGACAGTGTGAACAAAGTAAAATGAGAAGCAAAGTTAACCACGACCCGGAACATTTTTGGACAACGAGGTGAGCAGTGTGACAACGGAAAACAGAGTGCGGTATAGGCAACTAGCATAGAAAATTAGTGGCTACTTTGTGAATTGCACATTTTCTACAGTAATTAACACCGAAACATAAAAATAAATAAATGTTACTAAGTGGCCTGTGGTAAAAGATTTTCTTTTATTTATTTGTATCTTCTTTTCATTATATTGCAGCGAAGGTGCCGCTTTTTTTATGTTGCTCTAATTGCCTTTAGTGTAGCCATATTTTTATACCCGTGCCCATTGAAAATGGTCAAAAGGGTATAATGGATTTGTGCAATGTATGTAACAGGCAGAAGGAAGCATCTCCGACCATATAAAGTATATATATTCTTGATCAGCATCAATAGCCGAGTCGATTGAGCCATGTCCGTCTGTCTGTCCGTCTGTCCGTCTGTCCGAGTGTTTGAGCCAAAGGATCTCATAAACTATAAAAGCTAGAGACTTCAAATTTGGTATGAGGATTGCTGGATAGCGGGCGCAGATCAAGTTTGTTTTAAATTTTAGATGCCACGCCTCTTTCGCCCGCCAATCGCAAAAAACGATTATCAGACGCGTTCTTTAATATAAACACTTCTTATTAAACAGGAAGATAAGAAGTAAGCCAATTTAATGACCCTGAAAGTTTCAAGGCGATTGACTATTTAATAGAGAAGATATTTCGAATTTGCTTTTAATTCACATAAATCAAAATCATAGACATAGGCAAGTGCGAGCGAGATAGCATATGCACATTTGTTTGCGCAAAAACATAACAGTGAGCACGTGTACGAAAAGTGCGAACGCAAATACGAGCGATAGGCAAAGTTATCGATATTTGGCTACAATTTCTATCCTATTTTAATATATTAACATGGTTTAAGTTAATACATATTTAAGATTGTGTTAAAATATATGTATGTAGATATTAGTATGCATTGCAAAAAGCGATATGTATAAATGCCACTTTATAATTTTGCACCTCGACACCTCGACGACAGATCGTTTTACAACACTGAAATCTCTGAATTTATAATAATTATTATGTTTAATAATAAGCTAGTAAGCTCGCACATATGTTCAATAGGTTTTCAATTATTATCATTGTATTCAAATGCTTAACAAATTCTGCAAAAAGAATCACAAATCTTAAAGCATAGCACTTAAATTTAAATTTCGCGCGCAATGCAGCAGCCTTAAACAGCTGATTTCGATGATTAAGAAGAGTGGGAGAGATTATTTGGTGTTGCCGGACTTTAGCAAGCTGAGTAAATTTTAGACAATGGCTACTCTTGGCATGAACAACATCGATTTCAGCGACTACGATTACGATTACGAATTACGATTTACTATTTTAATTAAATTAAATACAATTTATTCAATCGGACCACAATATCATATTGCTGTCATAAGAAAGATCAGTCGAAAATAAACTTTTTGGTTGTTTGAAAGATCTCGACCAAACTAATAGGTAAAAATTGGGTTGAAATCGGACCACTATATCATATAGCTGCCATAGGAACGATCAGTCCAAAATCAAGTTTTAGTATGATAAACTTTTTTGTTGTTTGAGGTATCTCAACCAAACTAACAGAATACGCATTTGGGATGGTATTCTACATCCTGAACAAATTTGGTTTAAATCTGATATCAATAGCGTAGTAACGAATTATCATAGTAACGAATTTTAAGATAAAGTACGAAAATTATTGTTGTTTTTAGAGATAAGTCAACCAAACTCACAGATTGAGAATTTGTAATTTGGTATAAATCGGTTCACTAGATCACATATGTAGATGTAATACGAACAATTAGCGAAAAAGTTAATGCCGCATCATCACACCTTCGGCATGCCTAACGTAGCGCCCCTACGTATGACCTATCGGAGAGCTAGGGCACAGGGTATTATACAGTCGAGCACACTCGACTGTAGCCGGCGCCCACTTGTTTCTTTATAGCCTTAAGACAAGTTTTATACCCGTGCCCATTGAAAATGGTCAAAAGGGTATAATGGTTTTGTGCAATGTATGTAACAGGCAGAAGGAAGCATCTCCGACCCTATAAAGTATATATATTCTTGATCAGCATCAATAGCCGAGTCGATTGAGCCATGTCCGTCTGTCTGTCCGTCTGTCCGTCTGTCCGAGTGTTTGAGCCAAAGGATCTCAGAGACTATAAAAGCTAGAGACTTCAAATTTGGTATGAAGGTTGCTGGATAGCGGGCGCAGATCAAGTTTGTTTTAAATTTTAGATGCCACGCCTCTTTCGCCTGCCAATCGCAAAAAACGATTATCAGACGCGATCTTTAATAAAAACACTTCTTATTAAACAGGAAGATAAGAAGTAAGCCAATTTAATGACCCTGAAAGTTTCAAAGCGATTGACTATTAAATAGAGAAGATATTTCAAATTTGCTTTTAATTCACATAAATCAAAATCATAGACATAGGCAAGTGCGAGCGAGATAGCACATGCACATTTGTTTGTGCAAAAGCATAACAATAAGCACGTGTACGAAGAGTGCGAACGCAAATACGAGCGATAGGCAAAGTTATCGATATTTGGCTACAATTTCTATCCTATTTTAATATATTAACATGGTTTAAGTTAATACATATTTACGATTGTGTTAAAATATATGTATGTAGATATTAGTGTGCATTGCAAAAAGCGATATGTATAAATGCCACTTTATAATTTTGCACCTCGACACCTCGACGACAGATCGTTTTACAACACTGAAATCTCTGAATTTATAATAATTATTATGTTTAATAATAAGCTAGTAAGCTCGCACATATGCTCAATAGGTTTTCAATTATTATCATTGTATTCAAATGCTTAACAAATTCTGCAAAAAGAATCACAAATATTAAAGCATAGCACTTAAATTTAAATTGCGCGCGCAATGCAGCAGCCTTTAACAGCTGATTTCGATGAATAAGAAGAGTGGGAGAGATTATTTGGTGTTGCCGGACTTCAACAAGCTGAGCAAATTTTAGATAATGGCTACTCTTGGCATGAGCAACATCGATTTCAGCGATTACGATTACGATTACGATTTAAGATTTACTATTTTAATTAAATTAAATACAATTTATTCAATCGGACCACAATATCATATTGCTGTCATAAGGAAGATCAGTCGAAAATAAACTTTTTGGTTGTTTGAAAGATCTCGACCAAACTAATAGGATATGCATTTGAAATGGTCCTAGATCTCCTGATAAAATTTGGTTGAAATCGGACCACTATATCATATAGCTGCCATAGGAACGATCAGTCCAAAATCAAGTTTTAGTATTATAAACTTTTTTGTTGTTTGAGGTATCTCAACCAAACTAACAGAATACGCATTTGGGATGGTATTCTACATCCTGAACAAGTTTGGTTGAAATCTGATATCAAATAGCTGCCATAGGAACGAATTTTAAGATAAAGTACGAAAATTATTGATGTTTTTAGAGATAAGTCAACCAAACTCACAGATTGAGAATTTGTAATTTGGTATAAATCGGTTCACTAGATCACATATGTAGATGTAATACGAACAATTAGCGAAAAAGTTAATGCCGCATTATCACACCTTCGGCATGCCTAACGTAGCGCACCTACGTATGACCTATCGGAGAGCTAGGGCACAGGGTATTATACAGTCGAGCACACTCGACTGTAGCCGGCGCCCACTTGTTTTTATTTGTAATTCATTATATATTTTCATTACTTCATTTTCGTAATCAAAATAATTATAGGGTTATTTTTTTTTCAATGTTGTTTGTGCTCTTTTTTTTTTTAAATTAAATTTTGTCTAGATCATTTGCCTGGCTCATTTATTTCTTTTTTAAACATTTGTTATGTAATTTATATAGTTTATAAAAACAATTTGCGCACATTATAACAACAATTATTATTAACAGTGTGTGTATTAGTTCTAAGTCATTATTATTTGACTCTACTTTATTAATGACATTAGCAGTGGAGTCCACTGACTT
Source organism: Drosophila rellima (assembly GCA_035043635.1). Lineage (NCBI taxonomy): Eukaryota > Metazoa > Arthropoda > Insecta > Diptera > Drosophilidae > Drosophila > Drosophila rellima. The sequence continues at coordinate 17,650 of JAWNMV010000022.1, read as the reverse complement.
AACGTCTACTATTGCCATTTTGGGCGTATATATTTTTAAATTGTATTTATAACTATTTGTTGTTACTTGTTATTTGTTGTTTGCATTTACGTCAACAAGTTTTTCTGCCTATTGTTTTGTATAGCTTTACGGGCTATACTTCTAATTGAGCACAATTTTAAAAATTTTATTATAATAATGTTAACTGTTGCTCCAGATGTCCTCCGCGTCAGCTGGTCGTCGCCGGTTTGGCTATGCTGACGCTCCTTCGTAGGCGAAAGTGGCGGAGTGCCCCTCGCGCTGTTGTCTTTACTGCTGCTGATGTCCGTGGCATATTGGCTCAGGCAGGGCCGGTCCCAAGCATGTGGATTTGCATGCTGAAGCGTATAGTGGTCCAGGGCAGTCGTTCGGGCAGACGTTAGGTTTTTTCGGCAACGGCTTTGGAGATGGTGGTTTTTTAATTAGTTTTTCATTTATAACTTTGATATTTGCTAAGTGACTTGCGGTATTTAGCTTTCTTTGCTGGAGGCTTTCTTTCAGAAAATCAAGTTCGGCAGTTAATTTTTGTGCTGTTGCCCATGTGGGCGGCGTACTCGTGTATAATAGGCACCTAATGTGTGCTATTCTTTTATTTATTTTGTTTTTCTGGCCTCCGCGTCTGCCCATTACTCGCACTCTACTCACTCAGACTTTCGGTTTTTCCTTCCAATCTCTGGGTCTCCCGCGCTGGCGTAAGGGACGGATTGCCTCTCACACTTGTTGCTTGTTGTTGTTGTTATTCCAGCCCTCTCACTCTTGCGTTTTATTCCATCGTACTGCGTTTTATTCCGTACGTACGGACTGCCACTTGTACTTGTAGACTGCTGGTCATCACTTGTAACACTTTTTATTTTAATTTTTGTATAGTTGTTTTTTTTTTTTGGGCCATGTCACGGTCGCCATGTGGTAAAAGATTTTCTTTTATTTATTTGTATCTTCTTTTTATTATATTGGGAGCAGCGAAGGTGCCGCTTCCAACGTTCAGTTGAATCTGGTTTTTAAATTTTTCCTTAGGTTCTAAGTAAGCCTAAGTCTCATCGCTGCGCTGCTCACAGTTGGTCAGCAGAGAGACGGTTATGTATATTCTATATATTATATGTATGTAATTATGCTCTCTTAAGCTGGAGCGTTAGGGTATATGCATGCACTTGAGTTCGGTCAAGTGGTCGGCGCGTCTAACAGAATGCTGACACTTATGACCGGGGTTTTGTTTATATAAACACTGCAACAAAGTGTTACAGTGTGTTCACTTTAAGTACCCTTGGTACAGTAGATATTCAATATATATGCATACTACATCTGCTGTTGCTGTTGTTATTGTTGAAGTTTGTTGTTGTTTGTTGCCAGCCTTCTTGGCTGCCTTTCCACTAGTTTTTGGGATGTATTTTCACAAATAGTATTCACTTAAAATTTAACTCACTGCAGGTTAGTGAGACCATGCTCACGGTCGCCATGTAAGAATAACAACGGTAATGGTTTTGTAGTTGGTCAGATTCAGAATGAATTCCTCTCTCTTTATTTAAAATGGACTTAGCCTAAAGTACATAATAGAGTTTGGAGTTCTGTCGCTCAAAGCAGCGGCAGAACGGGAGTACATAGCATGCCATATGTATTTGTATATATGTTGTTATATGTACATGCAGAAGGCATATACATTGGAATGCGCTTGGGACCGAACGGTCAAAACGTCATAGTGCTTACGCTGCAGATCTCACGCTGCAGGCCAGTCCACGTATAAGTGGCTAATCATATTACGGCACTTGGCGGTAGTTGTATTATGTAAACAATGCGCTTGATACTCTAACTTTGAGATTGAGCATTTGACCACTTTATCTATTGTATACACTGCAATATGGTGGGCATATGTTTATTTGCACGTATCATGCTACAATATACTTGGCGTGTGAGTAATTAGTCACACGCGCTGCCGCACTTGCATAAATAGAAATAGCAGAAACCCGAATCTGCGGAAGACAGACAAAACGGACCAAACTATTACTACGTGTCTTTCTAAAGGTAATGCCAAGTGGCGTAAATATTAAAACTTAAAGGTAAAGCCTAGTGGCTCAAATGTTGAAACTTATAGTTAAATTCAAGATGCATAGAATCGATGTTTTATTTCAGCTCTCGCCCTACTTAAGGTTGTCCTTGTGGACCACCCTCTCTCACATAAGAGAGTGAGTTTATTGTCAAGCCTGCGGTTTCTTTTTACTAGGACTTTTTCGCCTACTTCAAAGACTCTATTCTTTCGCTGGTCGTTCAGCCTAGCCCGGAGCGCATCTTGTGCACTCCTTAACTTTGCTGATATTTCCCCTTCGGGGCCTGAGGGCATCAACAGGTCTCTTGTTGATGACCGAATGTATTGACTTGTTATACTCAATCGTGGCTAGCATTATGACTTCAACTGAGTCACTGATTTTTCTCTCCAGCTTGAGGCAACGTGCAAGCTCGGCTAGAGTGCTATGGAAGCGCTCAACTTGGCCATTGGAGGTGCTATGCAGCGGCGGCGCATTAACAATATGGACTCCGTAGTTGTTTAACAACAGGGTCTTTATCGTTTGAGAATTCATCGAAGGCTCGTTGTCGGAATAAATTGTTCTGGCTCGTGGAAAGAAAATCATGAGCTGCAGTAGTGGAGCTTTTAAGTCCTCTATAGTACGCGACTGAATTGGTTGTACGACTGCAAATTTAGAGAACTTATCAACACAGGTAAAAAAAAATTTTTTCCGTGGAAAAAATATCAATGTGTAGAAATTCCCCAGGAATCTCAGGGATCGGAGTTTCTCCCAGCTCCTGTCTTTTTGGGTGCCTATCGTACTTGGCTGCTGAGCAGATTCTACAACTTTCCGCAATTTCCTTAGCCAACTTTTAGGGAAATAGTATTCTGATAACACTTGCTTAACATTTTCTTGAGCTGCTCTGTGCGCTCTATTATGTTCGGCAACGAGAATTTCTCTCCTCTCGTCAACGTTGAAGACATCTGCTACTCGGTTTTTGCAGTGCCAGAACTTTGTGCCCGGAAACAAGCGAAATAAGCCATCCTGCACCTGTGCTAGTCTGTGCAGTTTGCAATAGAGGGCATTAACTGCATTTGGATTAATCAAGTCAAGGAGTTCACCTAGAAGGGCTGTGCGATCAGTGAAGCTCACTTTATGATGCCTCTTGTCCCCGAAAAGAATGAAGTTGTGTTTGGTGGGGACGCGTGCCTCTTCAATGACAATTTGATTTTGGAAACAATTAAGTGGCTTTTCGGTTGACTCAAATGTATAGGTCAAGGACAGCTCGCTGTAGACTGTGGCTGCGCAGGAATCAGTATTCAGCTCGTCAAGAGCGTTGAGCTGTTGTCGCGATAGCGCATCAGCAACTAAATTCTCCTTGCCTGGCTTATAAGATATTCGCGCATTCGTTTCCTCAATGCGCGCCTTCCATCTTTTAATTTTGGCGTTCGGGTTTGACTCAGAAACGGCAAAACTTAACTGTTGGTGGTCCGTGAAAATGTTAATGTCTTTTACCCCATATAGGTAGTGACGTAGCTTGCTAAGGGCCCAAACTATAGCCAAAAGTTCCCGCTCGTTGGTGGCGTAGTTCACCTCCGGGGGTTTTATCATTGATATGGGGCGACCTTCTTGAGAAAGCACTGCCCCTATGCCGTAAGCTGAAGCGTCTGTCGTTAGATCAAACGGCTTCTGAAAGTCAGGGTATCTGAGCATGACGTTTTCTGATGACAAAATGTTGCGTAGCTTTTGGAATGCGTGACGCTGAAGCTCAGAGAATTCTACCGGGATGTTTCGCGATCTATGTTTACTTACTGACCCATTCTCGCCCTTTAGAAGATCAGAAATGGGATTTGCTATTGAGGCAAAGTTTTTGAGGAAACACCTATAGTAACTAGCCAGTCCTACAAATGATCTGATATCGAATATATTCTTTGGTTCAGGGAGCTCCTGAATCGCTTTGACTTTTTCAGGGTCCGTTGTAGCTCCATTACTGGTTACCACGAAACCAAGAAAACCTACGCTTTTCTTAAAAAAACGCGATTTTGCCTTGGAGATTCTCATATTTGCCTCGTACAGGCTCTTTAAGACCCACTCTACATGTTGGACATGAGAATTTTCGTCTTTTGAGAAGACGATGACATCGTCAACATAGACATAGCAACAGTTCTTTGGAAGATGCTGGCCGCATTATTCAACCCAAAAGGAAGTCGACAAAATTCGTACTTCCCCCCGTTACCTGCAAAGGCTTTTTTTTCACGGTCACGCTCTGCTAGCGTGATCTGGTGATAGCCGGATTTTAGGTCCAGTGACGAAAAGTATTTAGCTTTTCCAAGACTCCCCAAAATCATTGGGATTTTAGGCATACGGAATCTGTCTGCGATGGTTTTCTCGTTAAGTTTGCGAAAATCCATTACGAGGCGCATATTCTTGTTACCAAACTCGTCCGTCCCCTTCTTGTCCACCACCCAAATGGGGTTGTTGTAGGAGGAAACAGACTTTTTGATGATACCGTTCTTCAGAAGGCTTTGAATCTCTTTATTAACGAATTCCGCTGCTCCCATGGGATAGGGGTACAGTCGGACATAAACTGGTTGTTCATCAGTGGTCCTGATAGTAGCTACCACTGATGTGCTATAGGGAAGTGCTTCTTCCGGATCCGCGAAGGCCTTATGTTTGCTTTTTAGCATGTTTAGGAATGCATCTTTTACAGCATCGGGCGCTTCGGCGCAGTCAACATTGGTAAAGTTAACATCCGCGCACCTGTGGAATTCGATTTGTTCAGTTTCTGCACCACATTTGAGTTGCCCAGATGAAAGACAAAGCGACACTCCTGCTTGTGTGAGCAAGTCGAGCCCCACAATTTCATCAAATGTGAACAGGTCTGGGAGTAAGAAAAATGTGGCAGTTTTGCCGAACAGAGATATAAGGCACTTATGAGTGATCTTCGTGGTGCCGTGTATAGAATGGGTATAGAAGGAAGAATTTACTGGGCACACACCTGTAAGATTTTTATGTGGCCTGATATAATTCTTGGAAGCGCCCGTGTAGATGAGAAATCTCATCTGGATCCCTGCTACTCTTCTACTGATTTAGGGCAGCAGGGAGCTTCCCCTAAACAATTGAGAGTGTCTGAGTCATACCCGCTACCATTGCCGTCGGCAATTTGCTGTTCTGCTGCTGCAGCAGAGCTAGCATACGAACCTGAATCTTGATCAGGCTCGTGAGCTGTGTGATTGACTCTCTGCCTCCTCTGTCCGCTTAAACGCCCAGACGTGGCCGTTCTTTTGTAGGCTTAAGGAGCGCTAGAGTTAACGTAGGCTGGTGCCTGCGATGGTTGTAGAATTTTTGACACAGATGGTTCGACGTCCATTGGTTCCTGTGACCCGCCACCTTTGTTCCACCTGCCACTCTGTTGCTCAAATTGACTTTGTTGCTATTTCTCTTGTTTAGTGAAGTGAGGATTTTTGGAGCCGCTGGGTTGCGGATCCCCCTGCTGTTGACCCCTATCTTGCTGACGGACCTGCGGCCTCGGGGTCACTTTTCGTTCCCTATCTTCTTGTCCTTTAGCGAAGCTAGCGCTAGAGCTAGGGCCGACGGTAAGTCCTTAGGCTTTGCCGCGAACAGGACATCCGTCAGGCTACGCTTTAGGCCTGAGACAAAAACACGCAACGCACCATCTCTAAACTTCGTACAGATCACTTGTGCCATGCTTGGTTCATAGGACATGTTGACCTTATTGGTGAGAAGAGTAAGCTTTTTCTCAACCTCGTCATAGTATTGTAAAATTGTTAATGAGCCTTTAGGGTGCTCATCTCTTGCTCTATGACGTGAATGCCTCTCTTATCCCTGTATGTGAAATCGAGACGGTTTATTATAGCATCAAAATTCATTACTGTGCCAAACTGACCCAAAACGCCGTCAGCTGCCCCTCTAATTTTGCTCTTAATAATAATAACCGCATGGTAGTGGCGTGAGCTGCCGTCGTATGGCTTGTAAATTTTATATGCCGCTATCGCAGCTTGTCTCCAAGAGGCGTACGTCTCTGGCACCCCCGTAAGTTCTGGTAAGCATTTAACGGCGTCCAATGGTTCATTACATTGGACGTCGTTTCTAATTTCCACCGGCTCAAATGCCTGGACCGGCGGTGTTTCTATACTACTGGCAGATATTCTGCTTGCCAATTCTTGTATCCGAGCGTTTAAGGAAGCCCTCAGTTCTGCATCTCTTTGCTTCAATACTGCGCTCTGTGCTTCTAAGGCGGAGGCCACTGCGGCCTGCACCAAAGCCCTAAGCTGCTCAGGCTCCATTCCCATTTTACACCTGTTGTTAGCGATTTTTTGCGGGACGGCTTCTCTATCTAAGGAGGTGGAGTCGTCTGACTCAGATCCCCTCGCAGAGCGGTCTCTGTACCTTCAGAAACGAGCTGTTCATGGACTATACTATCTACAATAATAACAACACAATTTCAAGGGCAAATCAACAACAGTAAATTAAATAAATGCTGACAGAGAAGAGTTTATTGAAAATTGATGGATGCAAAATTGTGTTACTCAAAGTTAGTTGGGAGCACAATTACTGCAATTTTTTATATTTCACACTTATGTATTTTTGGATTTTATTTTAAATAAATCACGCAAATTGAAAAAAGTTTGTGCCAAATGATGGCCCACTTACATTTTATTTGATCCTACAAGGGTTGTATACTCTACGTCTAAAACTACTGCTTCCCACGCTGCAGTCGCGAATGCTTTTTTATGATCCCTCGCTGAAGTCTATGGGTGTTGGTTTACTTCGCTGCCCAAACCCGCTTGCGCGCTGGTTTGGTGACAAGTCGCTGCCCGAAGAGCTCCAGCGGCTTCGGTGTATCAAATGGCTTTTTATTGGGCTTGTGCCACTGACGTAAATTGATGTAGGTCAGGCACAGCTTTTATTGTTTGCACTGGTAGGTTTGGTATTGCTATTACACAGCGCGAAGTGTCTTGTACTGGTAGATTAGTTCTTTACACTGCACTATGGGGTATTTGACCAGTATTTGTGGCATTCATTAATATCTGTTAAACTACGCAAGATATTTTGATGCGGTTTTTTTTCTTGCGCAGACACACCCTAAGAAGTATTCTGGAAAAGTGGGCGTGTCACCACCCCCGCCCCGGTGGTGACACGCTTACTTTCGCAGAATACTTCTTTGGGTGTATATAGCACGAGAAAAAAAACCGCATCAAAATATCTTGCGTAGTTTACGAGATATTAATTAAAGCCAACGAAAACAGGCCGAATTCCCCATACAGCAAGCGAACAAATCGGCATATGAAATTGTCAGGTTAGCTCCTAAAAAATTTAAATTCTCAAAAAGTGCAAAAAAGGGCACCTTGAGACTAACTGTTCTGAATAGAGAATTAATTAATAGATTTACAGATAACACTTGATAACAATTTGTTTAAACTCATTGCAAAGTTCAACTTTCCTTTGAAAAATCAGACATTGATACCAATTGCTAAATACACAAATTATTAAAAAGACAAGTACAGAAACAACAACATATAAGCAGCAACACGTTTTATAAGCCCAAACTGTTAATATCTAATGGAAATTTTAATGTTTTAAATGATTTTCTTTTGCTCTGTTTCAATTTGAAAATGCACTTAAAACTAACACTTAATGATAGCATGCGGTCATCGGTTGCAACAGCTGACTTTAACAGCTAATATTTTAACGTTCGACTGTTATGTTAACATTTCTGGTATGTAACATAACAGTTTGATGTGTTTATAATGGGTTAGCGTTGAAAAATTATAAATTTGCATACTAGTGAAAATTGAATTAATGCCACTAAAACTGGTCAAATACCCCATAGTGCACTGCACAGCACAAAATAGTTATAACACAAAATGGTCCGAAGAACGTTGGGCGCCAATTAAAATTTAAATAAGAAGACCTCGCGGATTTTCGTTATAAGACTTTATTTTGTTTATTTTATTATTTGGATAACACAAAATTAATTAATGTTATATGGTTTATAAAACACTAGGCCGATACGCCGTAGTGAGTGAGTTAATTTATGCGCGAAGTCGCTGGGCCGATTTGCCTCAGTGAAAGCCGAATTAAAAACAAAATTTACAAAAGATTGATCAAAATTACCTAAGCTATTGTGTGCTTTTCACAACGGCCGCTTAGCTTGCGCATCGTGCGCTGCCGTCGTGCAAGAACATCCGGCCCAGAGCTATGTCAGCATCTGTGGCTGGTGTTATATTGCATTTTGCTGACCCCTGTTAACTCGTAAGAACATCCGGCCCAGTGCTATATCAGCATCTGGAGCTGGTGTCGTTGGCCTCTGTTAACTTATAGAATTAAATTTTTTCTTTTTTTTATGTGTGTTACAGTATTCTACCTAATTGTTCGTATAGCTTTAAGGGCTATACTGCTATTGGGCAGATAAGGTTCCGCTCAATTTTACAATATTTTCTTATATATATAATTTTAAATTAAGGTTAAATTGTTGCTGCTTTATATTTTTCTTCTGTGTGTCTTCCTTCTTCGCTGCATCAGCTGGTCGTCGCCGGTTGGCTCGCTGATGCTCCTTCGTAGGCGTAAAAGGCGGCCTGCCCTTCACGCTTGTTGACTCTGCTGCTGTTGTCCTGGGCCTATGAGCTCAGGCGGTACCGGTGCCTGTCATCGCACAGGTTTCCTCGCGCATGTAGCTTGACAAAATGCGCTTTCCAATGGCCCTGGGCAATCTCTCGGACACTCTTTTTGTTTTCTTGGTAGTTCCTTGGGGAGAGGAGGTGTTGTTTTATTCGATTCGGATGTAATTTTCTTGATTTCTGAGTGAGCTGGAGTTATTGGCTTTCTTTGTTTAAGGCTTGACTTAAGAAAGTCAAGCTATTCTTGTAATTTTTGGGCAGTTGCCCAGGGGGGTGGAGTTTGATTTGTAAATAGCAGCCACTTTATGTGCGCTATTCTTTTCTAAATTTTCTTTTGCACTTCCCCACGGCTTGCCAGAACTCTCTCTCTACTCACTCAGTTTTTCCATTTGTTTTTTTTTCCAATTGCTGTTGTTGTTGTTGTTAATCCAGTTCAAAATTGTAAAATGATGTCACTTTTTAGTGATTGCAGGTTTCCGAAGATTGCAAGTATCCGAAGATTGCAAGTTTTTGAAGATTGCAGGTCACGGTCGCCATGTAATTATTTAATATTTCAAACAAGACAGAAAGCATGTCTGATATCTTTTAAGTGCATTTATTCAATTAATCTTTGTTCTCTTACATTCGAATCATACAGCTAGAGACCGCGTAACTGCGCTGCCAGTGACGCTGGCAGAGGAGCGGTCAGCTTATGTATAAATGTTCATATATATATATTAAGGCTGGCGAAGAGTCGCCGCGGCAGAGAGGAAGTATTATGTTCAAATGGTGACAGACCCGTCGCGCATGTCAAATATGCCGACTCAGAACTGTCCAGTCCCATTGCATTAAAGAGCGGTCATATTACCCAAAATGCTTGGGACTTGAATTTGTATATATGAAAGTTGTGGCCAAGTGCTACAATGTATTTGAAATAATATTTATGCATACCACTGAGCACAGTGAGCATTCGATATGTGAACATACTAAAGGTGACACAAAAATAGTGCTTCACACAATTGTGAAAAGCCTTGTGAAGAACCTTCGATGTGAACACTGCCAATCAATGTGACAGAGCATCGCAAAACATCACAAAGAATCAAAATGTTCACAAAAAGTAGAAATTGAACAATTAACAAATTCCACAAAATGAATAAAAACAAAGTAATGTCACTTTGCCCATTGTCATTCAGTCTAAAAGGTTGCATATATTTGATAAATTTTATAAATATGGAACAAATTTCAAATAGTGGACGCCGTGTCACCAAACAGTGGCATTCTGAATCCATACACAAACTAATTACACCTGTGGAGGAGTCAGAATGTCTCTTGAATATATGTTGCGGAGATAATAAAAATCGTGATGCCAAAGATGCCAGTTGGAGCACCATTGCTTCAAACCTTGAAGTGTGCAAGAAGGAGGCCCTGGATAAGTGGAACAGCTTGCGAAATACATATCGTGTAAGTATAAAATTCATGACAAAAACTACGCTAGTTTTCTAATTAATATACATTTATTGCAGTCTGCAATTAAGGCTAATTCGGCAACAACAGGCGGGCAGAGTGGCACTACAAAAAAGCGAAGATTTGCATATTATAAGGCAATTTCTTTTCTGCAACCGATAATGAATATAGACAACAAGCAAAGAACTGCATCTGTGGTAATATTCTTTGAAATGTGTTTTATTTAAAAATCCTTTCATACTGACATGGATCAGCACCATGTTCAGAATTAAAGTAGTTCATGAAACTCAGACGAACATTGCTCACGGTTTCGCTGGGTCGGCCAGCATTTATTCTAGGAAGAGAAAAATCTAATCCTGTACTATCTCCATCCACCTCGTGGTCGTCAAATTTGGCTTGCAGTACACTTTTCCATAAAAAAATTATTCAAAGCACGAATAGCCAACACAATTTTAACCACTTTTGGAGGCTCAACATCAATTGGCTTTCTCAAAATCCGGAATCGAGCAGCGCATATCCCAAACGTATTCTCAATTATGCGCCTACTTCTCGAAAGCCTGTAATTGTAAATACGCTACTCCTTAGTTAAATTCCGGAATGGGAATGCTTCGGCCACATCGGCCACAATAACATACGGTGTCGGATCTTTCTCGATTGGTAGGGGTTTTAGTGTTGACATATTAATAGTATTTGCGGCAAGTGCTTTTGAAAGAGTGCAACTGAAAAACGAACAAATTATCGATTGTTTATTTATATGCTTATAATATTACCTTGAAAATACTCCACCATCGGAATCCCTACTATATGCTCCCACATCAATATAAGTAAACTTGTAAGTTGAATCTGCCAACGCCATTAATACGATGCTATTTGATTTTTTATAGTTGAAAAACTCAGACCCTGAATTATGTGGTGCTTGGATATTAATGTGTTTTCCATCTAAAGCACCAATGCAATTGGGAAAGTTCCACCTTTCTTCGTGCCCCTTAGCAACATGAAGCTAGTCAGCAGCTGTGTCCGGAATCTATTATAAAAATTAATATATTTTTAATTATTTTCAGGGCGCATCTTTGTCATGTTTAGCAGATGTGGATGACCCAAGGCTTATTTGCTCTGCTGATTTGGAGGATTCTTCAGATGCATCAACGTTTTCCGACACTCGGACACCGAAACGACGTAAAGCGGAAGATAATATGCGCAAGCAAGCGCTAATAAAGTCAGTTTCGGATGCAGTAAATGTCCTCACCGAGAGGCGCATTTTAGAAAAAGATCATACCGATCTTGCGTTAGAGCTACTAATTGTCGTCAGCGATGTTCAGAAGGAGGTTTTGCTTCGAATTACTTCCGCCGCACGGCCAACCAAGGCAACTTAAGATGAAAAAATAAAAATAAACAAAACTCAAATACCTTTAAGTACTCGTCTTTCAATACTTTGTAAATAGCATCGCATGTTTCGGGAAGAATTGCAGATATTACGACCTTCGACATTCTGAACTCGTATGAAAGTCTAGTCATGCTTGATCCAGAAGCTAAATACCGCAGAGTTACCGCAAGACGCTCGCCTGGTGAAATTGGCTCGCGAAAATTTGTGGTCTTTTTAGACCCCGTACTAAAAAAAAGTACAGTGGTCTATTAACTTTGTCATAAAAAAAAAAGTGCGTAACAGGCAGAAGGAGGCGTGGCAGACCCCATAAAGTATATATATTCTTGATCAGCATCAACAGCCGAGTCGATATAGCCATGTCCGTCTGTCCGTCCGTCTGTAAGAGCGCCTAGATCTCAGAGACTATAAGAGCTAGACACTTCAAACTTGGTATGTAGGTCCGTCTATATTGCAAGCAGATCAAGTTTGTTTTAGATTTTGACCACGCCCACTTTGCCGCCCACAATTTAGAAATATCTTATTTTAAATGACAATTTACAGGATACCTCAACCAATCTAACAGAATATGCATAAAGGATAGTTATATACATTCTGAACAGGTTTAGTTGAAATCGGTCCGCTATATCATATAGCTGCCATAGGAACAATCAGTCGAAAATCAAGCTTTAGTATGAAAAACTTTTTTGTTTATTGAGATAACTCAACCAATTCAACAGAATATGCATCTGGGGTGATTTCATAGACTCTGACCAAGTTTGGTTGAAATCGATCCGCTATATCATATAGCTGCCATAGGAACAATCAGTCGAAAATCAAGCTTTAGTATGAAAAACTTTTTTGTGTATTGGGATAGCTCAACCAATCTAACAGAATATGCATCTGGAGTGATTTTATACATTCCGACCAAGTTTGGTTGAAATCGGTCTTCTATATAATATAGCTGCCATAGGAACAATCAGTCGAAAATCAAGCTTTAGTATGAACAACTTTTTTGTTTTATTTGGTTAAAATCGGTCTACTATATTATAAAGCTTCCATAGGAACGATTGGTCGAAAATGTATACTGAGTAGGAAAATTTTTGTTGTTTCTGGAGATACCACAATCAGACTAGCAGATTGGGAATTTTCTATTGTCTTATACCTCCTGATACAATTTCTTATATATGTATATATTTATATTATTTTCTTTTAATCAGGAGTTGCTTTTTCATAGTAAGTACGGGGTCTACGACAGTCGAGTATGCTCGACTGTAGCACCGCCCTAGTTTATAAGTGGAGTGACCCAACTTGTGAGCTGGTCGAATGTTGCTGCGCCCATCCGCAAATAGTTTTTAAACTTGTGCGGAAGACTTCGCAGCTCTCCACTTAACTTTGTATACATCCCCTCTTTCTCTCGAGTCAAATTTATTTTGTCGACCTAGCAACTGCACTTTGCCTTGGGTTCATCATCGTAATATTCTTGTAGAAGACACAGCCCAATAGCCGCCAACGCAACAAGCTCAGCTTCCTCGTCAATCCATTTTTTTTTTCCAGAAAAATCGCAAAGTCCCGAGAAAACCAAATATTATCTTCACAATGTGAAGAAAAACAAACTTGCTCGATGTGCTTTTCACAATGGGATTGACCTAGTTTTGATGGTGACCCTTCTATCTTCCTGTACCTCTTCTGATTTGAATCTCGGCTTTTCTTTTGTTTTGATCTGCTTGTTGGCCACAAAAACTTTGTCGCCCTGGCTATATGAAACAGACTCATCTCTTTTCTTGTTCCTATTAAGGTTGGTCGAATTTCGTTTAAACTGTATAGTTTACCTCCTCCATGGTTTGTTGTTTAAAATTGGCAAGGACTTGATAGTTTATTCTAGATAACCGATCGAAAAAGATATCTACTGGTTTCTTGTTAGTGACTGAGTGGACCGAGTTGTTGTATCTGTCTACAGCTATTGAAACCAGTTCCGTACTCTTGAGTGTGGGGTATTCTGTTCTTAGACACTTATAGATTTCTAAGAATGTGGAATGAAATAATTTGTCCTTTGACATCACTTTTCTGCATTGGGGTGTAATAAAGTTTGATACCCAGTGTTTGTAGGTAATTAAGAACGGTTGGGCACAAGAGACCCCTTTCATTATCAGAAACTATTGTCTTTGGGACTGTAAAGTAGTGAAGCACTTCCACTAGTCTTTCCCGCAAATGAACCGAAGATTTAGATTCCAACGGAAAAAGTTTTGCGAACTTAGTGAACTTATCCATACAACTCAAGTATATTTTTTTCTCCAGCATGAAAACATCGATGTGAAGTATTTCACATGGATAGCCTGGGATTGGCGTTGGCTATAGTCTGTTTTGACGGGAGGAAGGATGCAAAAAAGCTAAAAAAATGTAAAAAAAAAGCCAAAAATAAAGCTAGTTTTTCAATTAATTTAGTTTTTGTATTTTCTCCCGAGAGGGGAAGAGTGAGCGAATAAATTCAGTTGCTCAGAAATAAACTAAACAATTTGAGCAGCAGCTGTTCTGTTATTCATAAAATTTGAATAATTTCGTCAATGTTTTCCTCCTGATTCTCTTGATTTTCGTCATTATATAATACTGCCGTTCCTATCATCCGTAGGAATTTATTGGGCAGCTTATAAGTGTAGCAGCACTTGTCGCGTCTGCGCAAGCCATATCTGTAAATTCATATTAAAATATATTATTTGAATTTATAGTAGCAAACAATTAAACCAATTACCTTACATAAAGTACACTGTTAAGTGTACTTAAGTGTAACTTATTTCGCAATTTTGATTTTACAAGATTGACTTGGCTAAATATGCGCTCCACTTCGGCGTTGGACCATGGCAACGATAATATAGCAATGGCAACCTTAGCCAGCCAGCAAAAGAATTATTTCCGCCAGAATCTTTATATGAATTGACTTCAATCCAAAATGTTGCAGTGTTGTCATTATTTTGCCATTTCACGAAGTGGATTTTTCTATACTGGCTTTTAATTTTCTCTATATTTTGGCAGTTAAGGCCTTCCAATAAGGGAATAATGTTCTTTTTTATTTTGGCGCAATACATTGTTCACAGAAAAAAATATCCACCTGCTTTAATGTATTATAATTATCTGGAAGCCTTAAAATAAAAACAAAAGATATTTGTTTAATTATACTGTACCATTTTAAGGTTAGTTACCTCTGTTTTACTTGCTTAATAAGCTCTACCAACAATTTTGAGCAGCAGTCTCGAATCTCTTTTTCAGAAGATGGATCCAATTTTATTAACTTGATATGTTTTTCAAATTCATATCCTTTGTTGAGATCTTCGTGGACATATTTTTCGATATTGTCTGTTGCCAATACATCAACATCTATTTAAGGTGAAATTATGCCCTTTTTCAAAGATTGAAAGGCCAACGTCAAAGCATTTAAGGCATTTGTGTTGTTGCTCTGAAAACACTTGTTCACTCCTTGCATTTCGGCAAAATTGGATTTAAAAAAAGTAAATATAAATAGTTTTGATCATTAAACATTTTATGCAAGAGTTCAGCTTTATGACATTTTTCCTTGCGTGCTGCCAAAATGGAGTTTCAGCTCTTCCCATTGCTGTAATATCCGTGACACCGCACACTCAATTGACAGCCATCTTGTGTCGCACATTTTTGCGATCTTTAATGGAGCCTTGAAGAAGTATATTTCGAAAAGTTCTTAGGTTTTAATTTGAGTCCCCAATATCGCTTCGCAAGTCCTCTGAAAAGTGCGGTCCCAAAACATTTTTAATGATGTTGGTGAACTTTGCCCTGTATAGACGTATGCGACTCGCGTTGTCACCTTCAAAGCATGGGCGCGCAAACCAGAAAGTTTTGCGGTGATTGTGCATTCGCAGTAACTGCACAAAACTCTCCTTTCGTCCGTGTCGTCCCTACGTACCCAAGTCTTGAATTCGTCGCTTTTTAGCCAGGCGTCCCGACATTTCTGCTTATAGTCTTTTGGCATTATTCTTATGATTTATCAAATGAACTGACTAAACATACGAAAGAGACGCCATTATAAAAATGGTCTAATCGATGCTCTTTGACGTTGTTTCATAACACTATACAATAGATATGTTACAAAAGGTGTTGGCAAGCATCGACAAAACAGTGTCAGCAATAATTGTTTCATAGTTTTGGGCATATACAAAAAAGACTGAAAAAAGCATTTAAAAAAAAAAACCAGAATTTCCGCTGCCCGCTGTTTTCAAATTTTTCTAGCAAATGGCCTTTTAAAAAAGCCAGATTTGACGGGGAAAAAGCGAATATGGCACCACAGCCTGTTATGCCGGTTTATTGGGATGTCTGTCGTATTTGAATAGCTTGCAGCATTCACACGAAGACACTTGAGCACGAATTGTGCTCACCTCTGTGAGCCCTACGATGTTCTTTCTCAATTACTCTAGAAATTTCTTCCTCATCGGACAGATCTGTGATCAATCTTTGGGTAATACGCATTTTAAAAAGTTTAAAATTATCGAAACATTATGATTGAAAAAACTGCAAGTATGGCTTAGGCATTTTTAAGCCATTAATAATAGAAGGATTTAAATATTTCTGCAAGGAATTTGTTAAATTTAAAACTGTTTGATTATTTAAAGTATATTTTTATTTATTAATAATAGAAGGATTTAGGTATTTCTGCAAGGAATTTGTTAAATTTAAAACTGTTTGATTATTTATAGTATATTCGATATGAGGCTGTTCGCAGGAATATTCTGTCAAATCTTGACAGAATATAAGCTGATTTCTAAATACGTTAATAGGTACCCTAACGTGCGTTGTGATGCGCGAAAGAGCATCAGCGACAACGTTTTACTTTCCCGGCATGTAGATAAGCTCACAAGGGGCTGGTTAAATATTTGTTAAATCGTGACTTTTTGGGCCTACCGAGCCTCCAGGCTTTTGGCTTAGACCCGGGCCCGCACGAAAAAAAACCCGTTTTCGATTTTCATGCACGAAGCCCGGGGAATTTTTGAAGAGGCCCGCACAGGCACGTGCCCATCTCTAGTTTAGACCTTGATCGCCTTTGCGCCGTACAAATATGATCGGAGGTTATCTAATGCCCAAACTATTGCAAGGATTTCTTTTCCAATTGTGGCATAGTTTTCCTCTGTTTTGCTCAAAGAGCGTGAAATGGGTCGGTCTTTTCTTTGGTCGTCCTGTGAGGGGACTGCTCCAATGGCGAAGTTTGACGCGTCTGTTGTTAAATGGAAGGGTATGTCCAAATAGGGAAACGCTAATACTTCGGAGGACGCAAGGATTGATTTGAGGTTGGTAAAAGCTTGAAAGCTTTTTCATCTAACTCGGCCGGAACTTTCTTGAACTGAGACGACTTTACTTTAGCGTACTCCCCTCTTGTTAAGTTAGTTAGGGGTTTGGCAACATTTGCATAGTCTTGTATGAACTTCCTGTAGTACGACGTCATGCCTTAAAACCTTTTTAACTCTTTCACAATTGTAGGAGGATCTATTTTAATAATCGCTTCTACCTTTTTGACGACCGCCTTAATGCCTTCTGATGTAACAATATAACCCAAGAATTCAACTTGCTTGAAAAAAAATGGGTTTTTTCTGGTTTTACTTGAAGGTTCGCCTTTCCCAAACTCTCAAAAACTAACCGGAGATTTCCCAATGACTATCATAGTCTTTACTGAAGACGCTGATGTCATCGATGTATATGTAGCAGATCTTCCCGATGTGCTCATGCGTTGAAAAATTGACGACGCGTTCTTCAAACCGAACGTCTGCAAAAACTCGTATTTTCCATTCAATGTGGAAAAGCGGTTTTGGGAATGCCCTGTTCTCTTATGTGGATTTGGTAGAAACCCGAGGTCAAATCAAGAGTGGTAAAGTACTTGGCGTTGCCAAAGCTAGCCAAGGTAGAATTAATGTCGGGTATCGGATATGGTGACGGCGCTTAACCGCTTAAAGTCAATCACCAACCGATACTGTTTTTCACCGTTTGGCTTCGGTTTTTTGGGCACTATCCAGAGAGTAGAATTGTAAGGACTTCTGGAAGGTCTAATTATGTCTTCGTTTAAAAGTTACTCTCTCTGGGTTTCTACCACTCCCCTCATATTGGCAGGGTATGGATAGTTTTTTGTGTAAATAGAGTCGTGTGTGCTAGTACGAATATCTGCTCTAACGACAATATTT
>JAWNMV010000020.1:0-178989 GCA_035043635.1 Drosophila rellima | reverse complement strand
TAGTTCTCCTCCGCCGAGCCAAGCGGCAGTCCCAATCAACAATATGGACTTAGTTGCTTGGCTCAGGATTCCGGACGTGATTCGTTTCCTGCCTCCCTATGACGGCAACCCGAAAAAACTAAGCGACTTTATCAACATCGTTAAAGAAATCCTCCTCCTTATCAGGGGAACGGACAAAACCCCTTACGGGCAAATGCTATTGAGGGCGATTAGGCAAAAGTTAGAAGGCAAGGCCGATGATACGGTTCACGCAACTGGTGCCGGGACGAAATAAAGGAGGCATTAATTCTGCATTGTTCCGACAAACGGGATGATCAAGCCCTCATAACCGAATTACAAAACTTCGCATATGGACAGTACTCAATACAAGTCTTATTCGATAAAATCTACGAAATCAGATCGACTTTCTTCAAACTAGTTGATTTTAAATGGGCGACCCGATATCTATCAGGACCAAGAACGATTTTTTCGCAGATACCTGTCCAACTACGTTTTTGACAGGTATCAAAGGCCCACTCGGGCTAGCAGTGAGATCAATGAGATTTACCAATCTTCAAGAAGCCTACGAATGGGCCATTAAAGAAGGGGATATATACTTTCAAGAAAATAGGAAGAAGACAGAATACAGAGTAGTCAGTCGAACGGACAGCAAAGAGGATACCAGGGCGATCAAGATATTGCCTATAAACCAAGAGACTATGGGAAAAAGAGGGACTATCGACAGTACGCCCCTGACGAAAAAGACAACTACCAAAAAGAATAACGTAGCGGCAATTATGCCAAAAGAACAACAAACTAACCGTCACAACAGAAAGAAAAGCCACGAGAACTCGAACTTTAACAAGACCAGATGCTCCGTTCATAACATTGAACACACTTCTACCGAATTTGCGCAGAGTCCTCAACTCCACAATATAGATGAAGACTCAAATTTTCCACGAAATGCCTCGAAAGACAAACAGGATACTTAGTGAAAGAAAAGCCAGGGTCACTCTTACCTTACGTTGTAATCCATCTAAAACCCTGACACCCTTTGAAATTTTTAGTAGATACAGGGGCAACCTTGTCATTCATTGACCCCAAATATGTCACCGATTCAGACCAAATCAACTTAGCAAATCCAATTTCAATTAAAACAGAACTCAACGTACATAATCTACATCAGAAGACAGTACTACCTTTGTTTAAAAAATTTTCAGATAACACACGTTATCAACTAATCTTATTTCAATTCCATCCATACTTCGATGGATTAATCGGAATGGATATCTTACAACAATTAAAGGCCATAGTCAATATTTCAGAGTTAACACTGGATACCCAACGTTTCAGTATTAGGATGTGCATAGAAACAAACACAACTTCAGAACTCCACATTCTAGACGAGAACTCCAAAAACGTAGTGAAGTTACCCGTGAGCATCGCCAACGGCACATTTTGGTGCGAAACAACACAAATTTCCGAAAATGTCATCATATCAGGAGGATTGTACCAAGCCAGAAATAACATTAGTTTCATGGAAGTAGTTAACTTCTCACAAGATAAACAGAAATTGTGCCTCGACGCAGAATTACAAGTCGAGAAATACACCGGAAACGATTACATTGAGATAAATGCTATTTCCGAAATTTTTAGTAACGAGCCAAAAAACAAAGCCGATATTCTGACACAACTACGGACAAACCATTTAAGTGCAGAAGAGTTAACAGCATTAAAAAACCTTTGCAGAAAATTTCCGAAACTGTAGAAAGACAAGAAATACATAGACAAATCGCCAAACTTTTAGAACAAGATATTATCAGACATAGCCACTCGCCCTGGAGCGCTCCAATTTTCCTAGTGTCAAAAAAGCCTGACGCTTCAAATAAAAAAAAATTGGAGATTAGTGATTGATTATAGGAAATTAAACGAAAAAACCGTTAAAGATAAATATCCGATACCAAACATCAACGACGTCCTAGACAGGATAGGCAAAGCTAAATATTTTACAGCCTTAGACTTAGGAAGCGGATACCACCAAGTTGAGATGGATCCAAAAGATATTAGCAAAACTGCCTTTTCGGTAATAGGAGGGCATTTTGAATTTGTGAGAATGCCTTTCGGGCTTTCCAACGCCCCGGCCACCTTCCATAGAGTGATGGACAACATTTTGGCAGACCTTAACGGTAATTGTTGTCTTATCTATCTCGACGACATTATAGTTTTTTCATCATCACTCCAAGAACACGTCAACGACCTAACTGACTGATTCCGGTATAAAACCCAACCCCAAGAAACTTGTGGCCATCAAAGCATTTCCCATGCCAAAGACCAGAAAACAGATCAAGTCTTTCCTAGGATTACTCGGGAACTATAAGAAATTCATTAAAGATTTCGCAGCAATCACTAAACCCTTGACACAACAACTGAAAGGCAAAGCTACAGCCAAAATAGATGAGGAATATATTAGAGCATTCGAAACTTGTAAAACGTTACTATGCAACGACCCGATCCTTCAATATCCGGACTTCAACAAGCCCTCTATACTAACTACGGACGCAAGCAATTTCGCCATTGGGGCAGTCTCAAGGCACTCTTAACCACGACAAACCTGTGTCCTTCGCTAGCAGAACGCTATCGGACACGGAAATAAACTACTCAACCGTAGAAAAGGAAATGTTAGCCATAATCTGGACTACGAAACATTTTCGCCCCTATTTGCACGGACAGAAATTTAAAATTGTTACGGACCATTGGCTATTGACTTGGCTCATGAACTTCAAGGAACCAAATTCGAAATTAGTTCGATGGAAACTTCAGTTACTTGAGTATGACTACGAGATAGTCTACAAGAAAGGACCTCTAAACGTAGTAGCAGACTTCTATGCCTTTCAAAAACAAAATGAGAAGAACGATATCAGAAACACTCTACGACAAGGAAAAAGTAACTAACATCTTAATAAAGAATCTTAGACCGAACAAAACTTTCGCTATTTTGGCACCTGACGAAATTTTCAAAATTATTGAGAAGACATTAAAAGAGTATTTCCTACCAACACAACTATACAAAGTAATTAGGTGCGTCACCCTACTGATATAATCGACCCGGACGAACAAGAACTAGAGATACGTCGATATCATGTGGCAAACAACCACAGGGGGATAGACGAGACGGTAGCTCATCTAAAACGATTCATATACCTTCCATTATTAAAAATCAAAACCTCACAGGTTATTAATGACTGCGACATTTGTCAAACACTCAAATACGACAGGCAACCACAGAAACTAAAATATTCAGTAACCGAAACCCCGTCATGCCCTATGCAGATTATAAACACAGACATTTACACGATTAACGGAAAGACCATATTGACTATCATTGACAAATTTTCCAAATTTGCTTCAGGTTATACAATTCCGGCCAGAGACAGTTTAAACATAGTCAAGTATATGAGAAATTTTCTTTCCACTTTCGGTATTCCGAAAAAACTCATCTGCGATCAAGGTTCTGAATTTACAAACAAACTTTTTAAAGATTTTTGTGTACATTATAATATAGTTGTGCATTTTACGTTATTCCAATAATCCTCGAGTAATTCTCCAGTGGAAAGACTCCATTCATCGCAAAAGAAAAACAGAAAGACTCTCTTGCGACCATGAAGACATTTTTTTTTAAACATTGACAACTTATAACAACTCAATCCACTCAGCAACGAAATACACACCTTTTAAGATATTCCACGGAAGACCCCATCTACTAACTGAGGACACTTCTCCTAACAGCGAACACGATTACCTCCAAAAACATAAAGAATTCCGCAATACTATCTACCCTGACATTAAAGAAAGAATGGATAACAGAATGAAAGACAGAACAACCAAGAGCAGCGAAAATAGAAACTCCCCAGAGACTCTCAGGGTAGGCGATACAGTCTTTAGGAAAGAAAATAGGAGAAATACACTTACACCGCGATTTACAAAACACAAAGTAAAACAAGACAAAGGGGTAACCTTTTTATCGCACAGGGATCAAAAAATACACAAATCGAAGATAAGACATAGAACCAGAACTAACAATACTACTGACTAACTAATTTGATAACACTTGCAGATTACCGCTCGTAGTCGGGCAATCACTCAACATTCAACGACTCGAGCATGGAAACCCCTTAGCGAAGCTAGAATTAGGTACGGCCAGGATAATTAATTCTTATAAAATCCTTTCACACTGCATCCAAACTCAAGATTTCAAGAACATCATCCAACAATTCTAAAGCACACGAAAAGAGGTCTAGTTAATGGCCTAGGGACCATTATAAAACAAATTACTGGAAACATGGACGCGGGAGACTCAGACAAAATAAACAAAGACGTTAGAACGGTCCAGGAAAACATTATAGAATCAGCAAATAACGTCCAAGAATTGAATGCGGAAAACCAAGAGACATTCATCAGATTCCAAAATATCACTGAACATATTAATCAGGAACAAGAAATAAAAAAACCTATTCTTAAGATATTATAAAAACGAAATATTCAAAAAACTAAGTGTTGAGCATAATGAGATCCACATGTTACAATATATTAATAGAATAAGCTATAATATCGATGTACTATACAATCATTTAAGCAGCACACTTGAGAGCATATTGTTAACTAAACTAAATATTATACCGAAATTTATTCTCTCTTCTGAGGAAATTACCAGAATTGAACAGATCTTTGCTAAACAAAACATGCCGATAAAAACAAACGAACATTTGTATAATCTTTTGGAAATGACTACTTCAGTCAACGATACAAACATTATTATACCCGTGCCCATTGAAAATGGTCAAAAGGGTATAATGGTTTTGTGCAATGTATGTAACAGGCAGAACGAAGCATCTCCGACCCTATAAAGTATATATATTCTTGATCAGCATCAATAGCCGAGTCGATTGAGCCATGTCCGTCTGTCTGTCCGTCTGTCCGTCCGTCCGTCTGTCCGTCTGTCCGTCTGTTTGAGTCAAAGGATCTCAGAGACTATAAGACCTAGGGACTTCAAATTTGGTATGATGGTTGTTGGATAGCGGGCGCAGATCAAGTTTGTTTTAAATTTTAGATGCCACGCCTCTTTCGCCTGCCAATCGCAAAAAACGATTATCAGACGCGATCTTTAATAAAAACACTTTTTATTAAACAGGAAGATAAGAAGTAAGCCAATTTAATGACCCTGAAAGTTTCAAAGCGATTGACTATTAAATAGAGAAGATATTTCAAATTTGCTTTTAATTCACATAAATCAAAATCATAGACATAGGCAAGTGCGAGCGAGATAGCATATGCACATTTGTTTGCGCAAAAACATAACAGTGAGCACGTGTATGAAGAGTGCGAACGCAAATACGAGCGATAGGCAAAGTTATCGATATTTTGCTACAATTTCTATCCTATTTTAATATATTAACATGGTTTAAGTTAATACATATTTACGATTGTCTTAAAATATATGTATGTAGATATTAGTGTGCATTGCAAAAAGCGATATGTATAAATGCCACTTTATAATTTTGCACCTTGACACCTCGACGACAGATCGTTTTACAAAACTGAAATCTCTGAATTTATAATAACTATTATGTTTAATAATAAGCTAGTAAGCTCGCGCATATGTTCAATAGGTTTTCAATTATTATCATTGTATTCAAATGCTTAACAAATTCTGCAAAAAGAATCACAAATATTAAAGCATATCACTTAAATTTAAATTGCGCGCGCAATGCAGCAGCCTTAAACAGCTGATTTCGATGATTAAGAAGAGTGGGAGAGATTATTTGGTGTTGCCGGACTGCAACAAGCTGAGCAAATTTTAGATAATGGCTACTCTTGGCATGAGCAACATCGATTTCAGCGATTGCGATTACGATTACGATTACGATTTACGATTTACATTTTACATTTTAATTAAATTAAATACAATTTATTCAATCGGACCACAAAATCATATTGCTGTCATAAGAAAGATCAGTCGAAAATAAACTTTTTGGTTGTTTGAAAGATATCGACCAAACTAATAGGATATGCATTTGAAATGTTCCTATATATCCTGATAAAATTTGGTTGAAATCGGACCACTATATCATATAGCTGCCATAGGAACGATCAGTCCAAAATCAAGTTTTAGTATGATAAACTTTTTTGTTGTTTGAGGTATCTCAACCAAACTAACAGAATTTTAATCCTGAACGAATTTTAAGATAAAGTACGAAAATTATTGTTGTTTTTAGAGATAAGTCAACCAAACTCACAGATTGAGAATTTGTAATTTGGTTTAAATCGGTTTACTAGATCACATATGTAGATGTAATACGAACAATTAGCCAAAAAGTTAATGCCGCATCATCACACCTTCGGCATGCCTAACGTAGCGCACATACGTATGACCTATCGGAGAGCTAGGGCACAGGGTATTATACAGTCGAGCACACTCGACTGTAGCCGGCGCCCACTTGTTTTTCATGTAAAAATACTTATCTTTGAACAAACAATGTACAACATTGCCAACATTATTCCTCTACCGTTAAACAGCTCGAAATTTCTAAAAATTCCTAAATACATAGCATTTAAAAATACCAATAATATTAAAGCCTTTAGCAATAAATGTACATTTATTCATAATGATTATATATGCAAAACACAAGATATGTCGGCGCCACGTGGCACATCACCTGCCTTAAAGGAATATTGAATGGAGAAATAGAAACCTGCGACATAACCGAAGTCGGCACATTTGAGCAAATATTCAAACCGATAAAAGGATTTATCTACATCTTCAACGGAAAAAATACCACGATATCTGCAGATTGCTACCAACCACTTATCATCAACGGATCAGCCTTACTAACCTACAGTAACTGCAAAATCACAATTAACAAACTGAGATATGATGATATTGACCTTGTACAACAGGAAAAAATTGGGATTACAATTCCATTATTGAGAGAACTAAAAATTAACAGCACAATTGAGGAAATCAATCTGGAGAAACTACATTTGGAAAACAAACACAGTCAAGAGAGGATCTTAAGGATCACCAAGCTGACCTTCACACATGGCTCTTCATTTCGGCGATCTTGATATTTCTAACATTATATTTTGGAAAGAGGAGCACTACCTTTACTCCCGAAATATTACCAACCAACTCCGTTCAGTTCATACCATCGTTATGGCCCTCACTTCATTCCAGGGGGGAGGAGTTACTTACTCGGTACCCCTCACTTCTCCTCCTCCCAAACCGCAGCATTTGCACTAGTACGTTTGACACATTTAGACATCCTGTCTAAATGCTGACTACGCTACTCGTGCTGAATGCTGCACAGCGGCTCAGATGTCATCGACCACCGGGGACCCACTCAATTGTTTGGGCTGCAATTTGTTGTTGTATTGAAACACAATTTGTTTAATCTTTTATATTTGCAATTAAGACTGTGGTGAAACATAAACCGTTGCATCACACAAGCCGCTATCAACTTAGTGCACAAAAATTACAACATAAAAACAGATTTAAACAAGGAAAATTTCTGAAATACGAGCGCAAGAAAAAACACGTCCGTTGGCAGAAGCGAATTACGACGACATTGAAATTTACACGTTTCTTCTTCCATTTATTCTAGTGCTTAACATAGTAATGTTATGCTTCTGCAATATTTAACACATCTCTTGATCCAAACAATCTTACATTTTCGTTAAATAAAATACAATTTTATCTCCGACACGGGCTTTCTGACTATAACACGTTCTTGTGTGTATCACTGCAGACGGAAGTCCGCGCTAGTCACGAAAGCATCACGAAGGTACGAAAGGCGACTAGCAATATATACAGGAAGAATGGAAAATTTGCTAAAACTGTCCGATCAGATCGTGTTATATACCCAACGAAAGGTATAGTTTTAGCTAACAAACGTGCATACTTAGACTTTTGTATACTCACCTGGTTTGTGGGACAATCAAGTTAAGTGGGCGGGGTGAAATTTAGATTATTGCAGAAAATGGGGCCGTTGGAACCTTTCGGTAAATTTCATTAATTTTCTACGATTCAGTTTTTTCTGGAGTACCACAAGGAAGTCATCTTGGTCCCTTGTTATTAACGATTTATATACCCTGTGCCTATTGAAAATGGTCAAAAACGGTATAATGGTTTTGTGCAATGTATGTAAAAGGCAGAAGGAAGCATCTCCGATCCTGTAAAGTATATATATTCTTGATCAGTATCAATAGTCGAGTCGATTGAGCCAAGTCCGTCTGTCTGTCCGTCCGTCTGTTTGAACGCGTTGATCTCAGAGACTATAAAAGCTAGAGACTTCAAACTTGGTTTTTAGGTTCCTGGATAGCGGGCGCAGATCAAGTTTGTTTTAGCACTATAGCTTCCATAGGAACGATCAGTCGAAAATCAAGTTTTAGTATGAAAAACTTTTTTGTTGTTTGAAATATCTCGACCAAACTCACTGAATATGCATTTGGAATGGTCATATACATTCAGATAAAATTAGGTTGAAATCGGAGCTATTTATCATATAGCTGCCATAGGATCGGTCAGTCGAAAATTAATATTTAGTATGAAAACTTTTTTGTTGTTTATTCGAGCACACTCGACGGTAGCCGCACCTCCACGAAAGCGAAGCGAGCCGGGGGTAGTCGAGCGAAGCGGGCAGGGGGCGGAGCCGATGATGTTTAACTAAGTAAGTCGGCCACTGACAATCTTCTTGGTGTCAGGTTGCAAACCGATCTTGACAGTCTTGGTGTAAAGTAAGCTTATTATATCTTAATTGTAGTAAATGTAAAGAAATTTCGCTTAGTAGTAAACCGCTTGCACGTATAATGTCGGTTACTGATTTGGGTATTCCTCTGGATCCAAAGCTGAAGCTCGACAAGCACTTTGCTTCTATTGCTAACTGTGCCTTTGGCTTTTTGGGTTTTATAAAGCGTTGGTCGAAAAAATTTGACGATCCCTATATTACTAAATTGCTTTATACTTCATTTGCTCGACCTATTCTGGAATATGGGTCTTGTATATGGAATCCCCAATATAAGATTCATCAGGACAGAATAGAATCTTTACAAAAACAATTTCTGATCTTCGCCCTCCGGGGTCTTAACACTAATATTCGCTTGCCTCCTTACCGAAGTAGACTTCTATTGTTAAATCTCCCCTCTCTTTCTGATCGGAGAAAAATGCTTGGTGTAGTCGTCCTACATAAACTAATTAATGGTGAAATTGATTCGTCTGAATTAATTAGCCAAATTAGTTTTGCTGTCCCGATCAGAACTTTAAGAAATTTTCTTCCTCTTTCTACTCACTTTTGTAGTACTAACTATGCTATCCATAACCCTTGCCGAGTTCTATGCTCTAATTATAACAGTCTATCTCATATTATATCTAATAATTCTTCCATTCCTTTTCTTAACTCTTTAATAATTTCACATTTAGCTAGATTTTAGTTAATTTAATGTTAAACGTTTTTGCATTTGAAACAATTTTTAGTACTATGCTTAACTGTCTTTCTCTGTTTGCCCGCGCTTCAACAAGCCCGTGCTTGGTGTCGTTTGGGCCACTTGAGTGTACTGCGCGTTTAGTACATCAACGTCCAAAATAAAAAACAAATAAAACAAGTGAGCTCCGGCTACAGTCGAGTGTGCTCGACTGTAGAATACCCTGTGCCCTGGCTCTCCGATAGGTCATACGTATGTGGGCTACGTTAGGCATGCCAAAGTTGTGATGATGCGGCATTAACTTTTTGACTAATTGCTCGTATTACATCTATGTGATCTAGTGAACCGATTTAAGCCAAATTGCAAATTCTGAATCTGTGAGTTTGGTTGACTTATCTCTAAAAACAACAATAATTTACGTACTATATCTTAAAATTCGCTCCTATGGCAGCTATTTGATATCCGATTTTAACCAAACTTGGTCAGGATGTAGAATACCATCCCAAATGCGTATTTTGTTAGTTTGGTTGAGATACCTTAAACAACAAAAAAGTTTATCATACTAAAACTTGATTTTCGACTGATCGTTCCTATGGCAGCTATATCACATAGTGTTTCGATTTTAACCAAGTTTAATCAGGATGTATGGGACTATCCGACATGCATATTGTCTCAGTTTGGTTGACATATCTTAAGCAACAAAAAAGTTTCTTATACCAAAACTGGATTTTCGACTGATCGTTCCTATGGCAGCTATATGATATAGTAGACTGATTTTAGCCAAGTTTGGTCAGAATGTATGGGACCATCCCACATGCATATTGTCTCAGTTTGGCTAAGATATCTCAAGCAACAAAAAAGTTGTTCATACCAAAACTTGATTTTCGAATGATCGTTCCTATGTCAGCTATATTATCTAGTGTTTCGATTTCAACCAAATTTGATCAGGATGTATAGGACCCTTCCACATGCACATCCTGTCAGTTTGGTCAAATTATTTCAAACAACAAAAAAGCTTTTCATACTC
The DNA here is from genome assembly GCA_035043635.1 of Drosophila rellima. Lineage (NCBI taxonomy): Eukaryota > Metazoa > Arthropoda > Insecta > Diptera > Drosophilidae > Drosophila > Drosophila rellima. The sequence continues at coordinate 168,509 of JAWNMV010000020.1, read as the reverse complement.
AAACTTGATTTTGTACTGATTGTTCCAATGGCAGCTATATGATATAGTGGTCCGATTTCAACCAAATTTGTTTAGGATGTATGGAACCTTCCTAAATGCATATCCTGTCAGTTTGGTCAAGATATTTTAAACAACAAAAGAGATTTTCATACTAAAACTTGATTTTGAACTGATCGTTCCTAAGGCAGCTATATGATATAGTGGTCCGATTTCAACCAAATTTGATCAAAATGTATAGGACCATCCGAAATGTAAATCCTGTTAGTTTCGTTGGGATATTACAAACAACATAAAAGTTTTTCATACTAAATCTTGATTTTGGGCTGATCGTTCCTATGACAGCTATATGATATAGTAGTCCGATTTCAACCAAATTTGATCAGGATGTATAGGACCAAACCAAATGCATATCCTGCTAGTTTGGTCGTGATATTTCAGACAACAAAAAAGTTTTTCATACTAAAACTTGATTTTGTACTGATCGTTCCTATGGCAGCTATATGATATAGTGGTCCGATCCAAATTTTAAAACAAACTTGATCTGCGCCCGCTATCAAGGAACCTACATACCGAGTTTGAAGTCTCTAGCTCTTATAGTTTCTGAGATCCTTTGACTCAAACAGACGGACGGACAGACGGACAGACGGACAGACAGACGGACATGGCTCAATCGACTCGGCTATTGATACTGATCAAGAATATATATACTTTATAGGGTCGGAGATGCTTCCTTCTGCCTGTTACATACATTGCACAAAACCATTATACCCTTTTTGACCATTTTCAATGGGCACAGGGTATAAAAATATTATGAGTGTGTTAATTTGATGATCTTTTCAGATTAAACTTGACATGATCTCTGGTATCCAGGTTTGAAGACTTTAGTAACATAAGAGGACTTATGAAATGTCAGGATAGCCGTGTCGTAGATCCCATTAATTGTTAGTATAAAGACAGTCATGTAACAGAGTTGTCTGTAACTTCTAAAAAAACCTCTTTACGAGGTAAAAGTCTAGTGACGAAAACATTTCCATGCCCCAAAATTTCTGATATCCAGTTTTGTGACGAACGATATTAAATTGTATACATAACTTATTATTAAAAAAAAAGGTTGGATGTTGGTTTAATGCCGCTTTTCACTTTTAGCAACACATGGTCGCCAACCTTATGTTTCACCATTTTGGCGTTATTCTTGTTGACTCTATTCTTGACATATTCTGCATTCTTAGCAATGTTTTCTTTGGCTTGAACCCTTGCTTCTATATAACAAACTGAATTTTCATCGTTTATAGGTAATATGCCTAAAGATCTAACCTCTTTCCCGATCATAAGCACTAATGGACGAAACTTGGTCACGCGATTAGTACTACAATTAATAGTAACTGTACTTCTTTTAGCGCTTCTTGCCAAGAACGTTCGCTTGTTTCTACTGCTGGCAGCATATATTTTAACGTACTTATCACGCGCTCTACTTGTCCATTGCTGAGTGGTCGATTCGGAAGATTTAGCTGCATTTAATTCAAAAATCAAAGTTGAGATAGCAGCTAAATTTTTTTTTTCGATTACTTCTATCCCATTGATGCTATAAATAATCATTGTTTAGGATTAATATGGATAGCTGATCAGCTATGAGCTTTCAAAGCTAACATATGTTTATGCACTTGCTCCACAAAAGTTTCCCGCCTTTTTACACCTAAGTGGATATTTGATCAGAAAAAGTATAAAAATTAATTAAATTAAGCTAATTCCAATTGTAGAAATTAATGTGTCTTTGTGATCGTGAAATGCTCAAACATTTTTGCAACTTTTCATGAAAATCAACTTTTTAGGTCCAATGTCGGTGGAAAAGAGAGCACTTTTGCTGTTAAGGCACGATGAAGAAGTGCCTCGCATAAAATTTTCAAAAAAATATGAGTCAAAAAATGTTTTTAAAATGCACATACGTTAAGACTTGAGCTTTTTATTTTTATAAGGTTTTGATCACTGCCAACTCCCTTTTAACATTGAATAACATTAAAATAATCTTTACAGATCATCCTAGCATTGATTATTCCAACATTGAATTTATGTAAAAATAACATTAATATAAAATATCAGTGTTAATATTGATAAATAATAAACAAGACAGCGATATGTTCATTTCGTAGATCTCAATATCAAACCAAAAAAACATCATATACTAACATTGAATTGATCTAAATACAACATTAATTTCAAAAGTTAGAAAAACATTAAAATATCTTAAAACAACAAAACATTGGACCAAGCTGGGCCTCGAACCCGGGGCAAATGCACATATACCAAGCTGCAGTCCGCTATTATTGTGCATTTTCGTTGGCGCGCTTTGGTCAAGCGTCATTCGCCCCCCTACACATTGTTGGTCAGGCATATTAATTTTCAAAGGTCGTTTGTCAATTGATAGCATTCGTTTATTTTTTTGCACTATAGCTGCCATAGGAACGATCAGTCGAAAATCAAGTTTTAGTATGAAAAACTTTTTTGTTGTTTGAAATATCTCGACCAAACTCACTGAATATGCATTTGGAATGGTCCTATACATTCAGATAAAATTAGGTTGAAATCGGAGCTATTTATCATATAGCTGCCATAGGATCGGTCAGTCGAAAATTAATATTTAGTATGAAAACTTTTTTGTTATTTATTCGAGCACACTCGACTGTAGCCGCACCTCCACGAAAGCGAAGCGAGCCGGGGGTAGTCGAGCGAAGCGGGCAGGGGGCGGAGCCGATGATGTTTAACTATGTAAGTCGGCCACTGACAATCTTCTTGGTGTCAGGTTGCAAACCGATCTTGACAGTCTTGGTGTAAAGTAAACTTATTATATCTTAATTGTAGTAAATGTAAAGAAATTTCGCTTAGTAGTAAACCGCTTGCACGTATAATGTCGGTTACTGATTTGGGTATTCCTCTGGATCCAAAGCTGAAGCTCGACAAGCACTTTGCTTCTATTGCTAACTGTGCCTTTGGCTTTTTGGGTTTTATAAAGCGTTGGTCGAAAAAATTTGACGATCCCTATATTACTAAATTGCTTTACACTTCATTTGCTCGACCTATTCTGGAATATGGGTCTTGTATATGGAATCGTTTATTTTTTTGCTTCTTTTTAACTTTTAACGTCTAAACGAGTGATATAATATTGAACTCAATTATATTTCAATTTAATAAATATAATCGAGTTTATCGTCATGGCAAACACTAAGGAAACCCTTGATAATTCGAAAAAGAAACGCAATGTATGCATAAAAAGCGTAATTCGTTTAAATGACCAAATTACCAAGGGTAAATTAAACCTTGAAGCTACAGAGTTGGAATGTAGACTAGAAATGTTGGCTACACATATAACAGCGATGAAATATCAGACTCGAATAGAATCTTTTGATCCAGACTATGAGTATCGTAGAGTATGTGAGAGCCACTTTTTAGATAATTTGAAAATACTGCCGTCAGGTCGATTTGAAGTACATCTACCATTTAAGTCAGATCCAAATTATCTTGGTAACTCTTTCGAGGTAGCGTCGTCAAACGTCGTTTTTTGTCGATTGAAAAACGCTTAACTCGTGAACCCGAACTTAAGCGTATGTACTTGAAATTCATGAAAGAATATATCTGGTCATATGTCTGAAACAGGCAACCAAATTCCAAGTACGCCTCACTATTTTATTCCGTATCAGTGTGTTCTAAGACCACAAAGCACGTCAACGAAGCTACGCGTTGAATTTGACGCATTTTGTCGAACTTCGTCTCAAGTTGCGTTGAATGACCTTTTGATGGTTGGACCGACCATTCAAGTAGAGCTATATTCGACTCTGCTTCGATTTAGATTGCATAAGTATGCACTGACAGCTGACATCAAAAATATGTACGGGCAAGTCATGGTGCATGAAGCAGATCGAGAATTCCAGCAAGTAGTGTGGAGAGAGAACCCATCTGACTCTTTGAGGTACTTCAGGTAATTTATGGCTCTGCGCCAGCCTTATTTTGGAAATTTAAGATGGACGATTCATTTGTGGGTCTTAGAGCGACTAAACGGAACATAATGGTTTCATCGCGGTTATTTCATCCGCTTGGCCTGTTAAGCTTCCAGATTATCCAGGCAAAGTTCCTGCTCGAAAAGCTCTGGCTTCAAAAGCTAGACTGGGATGAATCTATTCCTCTGAGCATGGACAACTCGTGGCAGCAGCAGAAGTCAAATTTGATTCAGTTGCAAAGAATCAGGATACAAAGAAATATCTTTACAGAGCCAACGTTACCGATCGAGCTACATGACTTTGCCGATGCCTCAATGCGAGCATTGGGAGCAGTCTCACCTTCTCGCAGATCTCTGTCACCGAATCAGAAAGCTTATAAGATTACCGATTGAACGGACTGTTTTTTGGTCTGATTCTGAAATCACGCTTCATTGGATTAAGTCACATTCTTCGTCCTTGGCAACATTTGTGTCGAATCGTGTGCCTGAAATTCAAGAGTGGACAGAGAACGCTGAATGGCGCCATGTAACCACAAAGCAGAACCCAACAGATATCGTTTCGAGAGGTTGCGATGTTGACGAATTGCTAGCATCGATTTGGTTTGATGGGCCTTAATTTTTAAGGGATTCAAGAGACTCCTGGCCGGTTAACTATCATCTGGTGACGGACGAGATGCGTAACTTGGAGGTACGCAAATCAGCTGTTGGACTGACAGCTATGGTAGACCGCCCAAATCTCTTGTAAACTATCGGTTGCTTTTCATCGCATGCCATGCTTCTTAGAGTGTTCGCTTATGTGTTCCGTTTCATTAAAAAATTTAAAAACAAACATGAAATTTTTGAAATGATACCTACGGCAATAGAAAGAAAATAAGCTTTTGAGGAAATAGTTAAAGTTATTCAACAAGTTGAAGTCGTTTAGACATGAGTATATCGGGTCTTGGTGCTCCTTTAAGATTATGCGAGTGGGGGGACGACTTGCAAATGCTCTCCTTCCATATGATGCTAAGTTTCCTACGCTCCTTCATGAAAGCTCGCAATTTGCTAGAAGCTATATTAGAATCTACATTTAACAAATTGTCATACTGGCCCAAGAGCGCTCGTGAGTCTTCTTCGTGAGCGAATTTGGTTAGTCAATGCTCAAGGGGTATATCGGGTCTTGGTGCTCCTTTAAGATTATGCGAGTGGGGGGACGACTTGCAAATGCTCTCCTTCCATATGATGCTAAGTTTCCTACGCTCCTTCATGAAAGCTCGCAATTTGCTAGAAGCTATATTAGAATCTACATTTAACAAATTGTCATACTGGCCCAAGAGCGCTCGTGAGTCTTCTTCGTGAGCGAATTTGGTTAGTCAATGCTCAAGGGGTATGTCGTCCGACAGTGAGATCCTTTATTCCTTGCTTCAAATGCAGGCCTCGTCTGCTTACCCAAATAATGGATAATTTGCCGATTTGTGTTGATATTTGTGGCCCATTTAGCACGACCTTTCGAATGCGTGGAAAGCCTACGTCTAAGTCGTATATCGCACTATTCCTTTGCCTCGCTTCCAAAGCGGTTAACTTAGAACTTGTTTCTGATTTATCGACTAATACATTTTTAATGGCTTTTCAAAGGTTCTTGGGTCGTCGAGGAGTCCCACAGACCGTCCGTTGCGACAACGCGACGAATTTCTTCGGCGCAAGTCTCCAGTTTCGGGAGTTGCGGGCCCGAATCGAGGAGGAGGCTGACGCAATTCAAGAATTCGCATCAAAAAGCGGATGCAAATTTGCATTCATACCGCCCAGGGCTCCGCACTTAGGGGGGAGGCAGGTTCGAAGTCTGCAAAGCTCCTACTCCTGCGGTGGGTAGGCAGCCTGCTGCTGACGGCAGAGAAAATGCATACGGCGTTCGTCGCAGTGGAGGCCGTCCTCAACTCACGGCCAATAGAAGCGCTAAGCGACGATCCTAGCGCCGCTCTTTGGCGTTGCTCTTATTTTATTTTGTTTGTAGCTAAGTTAGTTGTTGAAATTTCATGAAGTCTAGTGTTAGTTAGGTTTACTACAAATTTATTATCCACTAGACGGATTTTGATGATTGATGCTTGATTTGAATAATAAAAAAATTTAAAAATTTTACCAAAAGGCTACAACGGCCTCATTTCCTGCAATCATCTAAATATTGACCCTACCACTTACACCTGCTTATCTTAAGAACCAGGTAAGTTTTCAAAAGTCTAAGTATTGATTTTTTTTTATTTAAAGCTATACCTTTCGATCGGTATATAACTCGATCTGATCGGACAGTCATAGCAAATTTTTCATTCTTCCTGTATAGGAAGGCTAGTCGCCTTTCGCACCCTTCGTGATGTTTTCGTCACTATTTCGGACTGCCGTCCATAGTTATAAATCTCTATGTATATAAAATATTGTATCAGGATCTATAATCCAATAGAAAATTCCCAATCTGCGAATCTGATTGTGATATCCCCAGAAACAACAAAAATTTGCATACTCAATCTTAATTTTCCTGTTCCGAAGAACTTGTGGGATGGGTCGGTGGGGATTAGCTAGAGGCCACCAGATGGGTCGTACCATGCCAAGAATCAGCCCAACTTTATCCGGGCTTGCGGACCTCTGCTCGGATCAACCTCACCCTTGTTGCGCTACTCGTGGGAGCAACTTATGGAAAAGAATAATTTTAGATTACCAGAGGATCTCCCAACGGAAAGTGTCGAAAGGCACTTTGTGGACCGCCTCCTTGATAGGGAGCGGCCCTCCAATGAATTAGACCAATCTCCACGCATCCCAGCTTCGGCATCAAATAGAAGAGTGCCAGAGTGCATAACATCACCATCTACTGCCCGAGAAGTACGGATCGGTCAAGCGAATCATTGTTGGTTATGCTGAGAAATCAAAACTAGATCGAAACCGACACGTGGAGGATCATCTCAAGGAAAATTGAAAGAGAAGGAGCCCTGTTGGTGCTTGGCATCGACAAGATGGCGATACTACATCGTATCGAGAGTCCACCAAATCTTCTTCTGCTACGGAACAATTCCCGTGAGCGGACTGAAAAAGGTGGTAAACAAGGTTGGCATGAAATCGCGCCAGCCCCAACCGAGCAGATCGAAGCCCTAACCGAGCAGATCGCAGCCGTGAGAGAGTATCCCCCTCCGGCGACAAAGAAATTATCTCCTGCGGCTGTTAGCGAATCCAGTATTCCGCCGTCAAACCCTATCAATTCGTTGAAGGATCTGGCCGAGGATGAGGACCTGGCGGAGCTGACACTAGACCCCGCTACGGCTGAGGAGATAGAAGAGATAGAAGCTAATGGCCATGTCGTCCGAGGAGCTTTTGGACGAGCTGGAAGGAGCGGACGTCACGCAACGACGAGGGAAATTCCCGGCCCCCCTCGTCATGTGAATGTGAAATTAAGCCGCTGCTATAGTGCTATGACGCAAGTCATCAGCACTTAGCTAACCCAGATGAAAATCCACCGTGCGAAGGCAGCATCGGCCTTCCTAGCCAGGGTCTTCACTACCAACACCTTGGGTTAGCTCTGGTGTATAACTGTATAACTCTACCTAGAACATGTATAATGGTAAGGAAATGTATTAATTATACTATCCTTTCAGAATCTCTCAGCAGGGACTGCGTACCAATAGCCGTGCCGACGGACATGCCGCACCACTGTGGTGGCCTGGGCGTTTTTATCCAGCGATTGAGCTTGTCCGCTACCGGAACACTGCACTTGGGAGTAGCCATATGGATATAGCATGGAACGAAGCAGCTGACAAACTTGCACAAATGGGCACAAGCAGGCCTCTAGTAGGTCCTGTATCGTTTTGTGGAATAGGAAGACGCATAATCCGGGAGTACCTACGCAAAGTACCTACGGATACCACAGGTCTCAGACAAGCCAAATACCTCCTAGGTAGCTACTGTAGTGTGTATATGCATGAAAAAACACCCTGTATTTAAATACATAAGTTTGCGACACTCTGTTGCATACAATAATAAACATAAAGTCAGAAGAGCTGAGCCATTTGAGTTTATTGACTCAGGCTCATATTACGCAGCGCGGACACCTAGTACTCTAGCTGGCCGTTTAGCTGACGGCGCATATCCCACGCTACGCTTATACTCACGCTTGTACTCACCAATGCATGCACATACCACACTCTCTCTCTCTTTTTAATTATGCTCTGCTGCGACAGAGCGATACATATAACAATAAGGTTTGAAGCGGACAGAGTTCCGAATAAAAAACATTCCAAAAACCCAACATAATGAAGACAGACGTATTTATTATGACTTAATTATTACATGGCGACCGGTACGTTAAATATAAAGGAGATTTAAATAACAACAAAACCATATTTAAACTGTAATAAATAAGCATAAAGAAATGTGCAAGAAAGTGTCGGATCATGTATATTACAATAAAAGTGTTGTGCAGTACCAAGAGGAGCACACAGCATACCGGCGGCAGATAAACCAATCTCAAAAAGCGTAATTCCTTTCTTGAAGTTTCGAAGGTTCTCAGTTTAAATATCAAGTAAAACAAATCACCTGTGTCCAGAACCAGTGTCGCCCTCTCCCGGGCTGTGAAATAAACTATAAAAGAAAAATCAATGCGAGGTAGACAGACCGCCCACTTCGCACAGGGTAAGATTTTGCCAATCTAGAGGGACTTAATTCAGTAGCGTTCGTATTTTTAAAGTTATCGACTTGAAATTTGGACTGAAGTTAAAATTTTTTTTTCCAAATTGATAACATTTGTAATATGCTCATGCTTTTCATTGTAACTTCAAAATTACTGGCCGGAAAAATTAAGAACTGGTTTTGTTTTAAAAATAATTCATTTATTGAAAGAAAAAAGCGATTTTCATATTTTTTACTAAAAACTTTTTGCAAGTCTTTGCAGAGCTTTACTTTTTCTTTGCTGTGTTTTTGAGCAACAATCAGAAAATGGTTTTATAATTCTTCTGCTGCTGTTTCAGGTTGAAGACGCGACAACAATCTTATAATTAACGTGATTTATTGTGCCCTGAAGCCATTTGTCATAAATCTGGATTTATCTCTCCTAAATTCAACTTAAATTCATGGCACATTTTTGCTAAGTGTAACTTTAACTTTTTGTAATCAATATTATTGCCAAAACTCATCTCTGCATGCTCTAGGAGTGAGTTAAGCTTAACGGTTCTAACGTTGCTTATCCAAACCAAAAACTCTAAGCGTGTTAGCGTGTTGCACTCATTGCTAAATTAAAGGCTTTTGGGCAAAATTTTATTGCTGATCCTGATTCAAAATGATTTTTGCAAACGAAGTGAGTTCTGGTTGATTTGAACATGATTGAATATTGTTAGTTTTTTTCCACCAAAAATAGAATATTGATAAAAATTTATTTACAATTTGGCACTTATTTCCAACAAATAATAAACATTTTCTTGGCCACTTATAGGGTCCCCTTTAATCAATAATGATCCAAGAACGATGGAATATTTTTGTCTGCTCACAGTGACCACACGATTCAATTGAAAAGACTAAACTTTGTCAACTGTTGCTAGTTGAGCGATGCAATTTTGAAAGCATTTCAAATGCACCGGTTCAAGAACCGTTATCTTCTAAAGGTCTGTCTCCAGCACCGTGAAAAATGTATGACAGGAATTTGCTAGTTATTTCGTGTGTGTGGGACTAAAACAGTGTAACCATGTACCTAAAACTTGTGACCATATACCTAAAACGTGCATTGTCACTCTGTCAAATCAGCTGTGTATTTGGCTTCATTTTTCACTAGACATTCCCGAAATAATTGGCAGCAATATATTCCTGAGCTGTGAATCAGCTGCTCTCTATGTCCACAAACGCAATTGATAGGCCATTTTAGGATATAATTTGTGAATTTCGTTTACGTTGCTTAATACTCAAGAGACGAAAACGTAAAATACAAATTCCTGGCACAGTTTTTATACCCGTGCCCATTGAAAATGGTCAAAAAGGGTATAATGGATCTAAGGATCTCAGAGACTATAAAAGCTAGAAACTTCAAATTTGGCATGAAGGTTGCTGGATAGCGGGCGCAGATCAAGTTTGTTTTAAATTTTAGATGCCACTCCTCTTTCGCCTGCCAATCGCAAAAAACGATTATCAGACGCGATCTTTAATAAAAACACTTCTTATTAAACAGGAAGATAAGAAGTAAGCCAATTTAATGACCCTGAAAGTTTCAAAGCGATTGACTATTAAATAGAGAAGATATTTAAAATTTGCTTTTAATTCACATAAATCACGTGTACGAAGAGTGCGAACGCAAATACGAGCGATAGGCAAAATTATCGATATTTGGCTACAATTTCTATCCTATTTTAATATATTAATAACTATTATGTTTAATAATAAGCTAGTAAGCTCGCACATATGTTCAATAGGTTTTCAATTATTATCATTGTATTCAAATGCTTAACAAATTCTGCAAAAAGAATCACAAATATTAAAGCATAGCACTTAAATTTAAATTGCGCGCGCAATGCAGCAGCCTTTAACAGCTGATTTCGATGATTAAGAAGAGTGGGAGAGATTATTTGGTGTTGCCGGACTTCAACAAGCTGAGCAAATTTTAGATAATGGCTACTCTTGGCATGAGCAACATCGATTTCAGCGATTACGATTACGATTGCGAATTACGATTTACTATTTTAATTAAATTAAATACAATTTATTCAATCGGACCACAATATCATATTGCTGTCATAAGAAAGATCAGTCGAAAATAAACTTTTTGGTTGTTTGAAAGATCTCGACCAAACTAATAGGATATGCATTTGAAATGGTCCTATATATCCTGATAAAATTTGATGGAAATCGGACCACTATATCATATAGCTGCCATAGGAACGATCAGTCCAAAATCAAGTTTTAGTATGATAAACTTTTTTGTTGTTTGAGGTATCTCAACCAAACTAACAGAATACGCATTTGGGATGGTATTCTACATCCTGAACAAGTTTGGTTGAAATCTGATATCAAATAGCTGCCATAGGAACGAATTTTAAGATAAAGTACGAAAATTATTGTTGTTTTTAGAGATAAGTCAACCAAACTCACAGATTGAGAATTTGTAATTTGGTTTAAATCGGTTCACTAGATCACATATGTAGATGTAATACGAACAATTAGCCAAAAAGTTAATGCCGCATCATCACACCTTCGGCATGCCTAACGTAGCGCACATACGTATGACCTATCGGAGAGCTAGGACACAGGGTATTATACAGTCGAGCACACTCGTTTTATATGAACTTTGATAGGAATTTTTATTTTCCGCGGTGCTGGATACCCGGCTTAAACAAAAATTTTTTGTTTTGTTTTGGGTGTGTTTTCGTACCATTTGAACATTTTTAATTGACTTCTAAAAGCTCATTGACCTAAAAAATCTTATTTTTTTTTATTATGTCCCCCTAGATTGGCAAAATCTAACACTGTGCTTCGCCGTCGTTGGGAAAGAAAAATAAAAGTGAGGTAGGCACTTCGCCGTCGTTGGAAAATAAGAAACAACAATAAATAAATGCGATCTAGGCAGACCGCCGATTTCATCAACGTTGGAGAACAACAATAGGTAAATGCGAGGAATACACGAGAAGGACTGCTGCGAGGTAGCGTCAGCGTGCCAACACCGGCGACGACAAGCAGACGCAGAGAAAACAACGAGGAGGAACTAAAGCAGATCAACACTGTTGCAAAACAGGAAGAAGCTGACTAACAAACGTTAGAACCTCGCTTAATTTTTTTTAAGTACCATCTTGCGCTTGCGCTAGGTACGACTACTAACAATGTCTCAATTAATAACTAACAAACACTAAACTTAATATAAGTAAAATATTGTAAACTTGACATTTGTGAATGTAAACTACAAAGTGTTCCCCTATTGTTTTATTCACTTATAAAACACTATCTAAACATTACAAGTTAATAATTCAAGTTTATTTTTCTCTTATATTCAAGTTAATTATTAAGGTTTATATATTCCTAAATTTTAAAACGGCGACACTTATCACAGACACACTTAAAAAATAAAACAGAACATACAAATATTAATTTTGAAAATGAAAAAAAAAAATATATATATATAAAAACAATTTATTTTTTTTAAATGTCAAAAAAAACAAAAAAAAAATTTTTTTTTAAATAAAGATGAAGTATGTTGACCTCAGAAATAATAATCTTTTCTTTAAATTTTTTTAAATTTGCAAAAGATTATTTTTTATTCAAATTTCAAAATTCGTTTAAAAAAAAACTAGTGGAGAACCCCAAAAAATTTGTTCACCTAAATTCAACATATATTGCCCTCTTTCTAGTGGTTTTTTTTTGAGAGTTTCCGCATGGACCAGATAATAACCTCAAATTTTACTTTCAATTGCAAAACTGCTTTTCAATTTCAAAAATTATTTATCAACACAAAATGTTTACATAAAATTGTATATGTAAAAAAATCATCTTGTTGAACATACAAAATAAAGATCGTAATCTTAGTAACTACAAGATTTAAAAGTAGACAGTTCCTGCAGGAAATTAATAATACAAAACAAAAGTATTGCATAGGCAAACTCTTGTAATGCTTCCAGGGTGGTGGGAGAGAATCCCCCTCCGGCGGCAAAGGAATTATCTCCTGCGGCTGTTAGCGAATCCAGTATTCGTTTGTCAAACCCTATCAATTCGTTGAAGGATCTGGCCGAGGATGAGGACCTGGCGGAGCTGACACTAGACCCCGCTACGGCTGAGGAGATAGAAGAGCTAATTGCCTTGTCGTCCAAGGAGCTTTTGGGCGAGCTGGATGGAGCGGACGTCACGCAATGACGAGGCAAGTCATCAGCACTTAGCTAACCCAGATGAAAATCCACCGTGCGAAGGCAGCATCGGCCTTCCTAGCCAGGGTCTTCACTACCAACACCTTGGGTTAGCTCTGGTGCAGGGCCATGGCACAACAATGGCATCAAAGGCCTGTATAACTCTACCTAGAACAAGTATAATGGTAAGGAAATGTATTAATTATACTATCCTTTCAGAATCTCTCAGCAGGGACTGCGTACCAATAGCCGTGCCGACGGACATGCCGCACCACTGTGGTGGCCTGGGCGTTTTTATCCAGTGATGGAGCTTGTCCGCTACCGGAACACTGCACTTGGGAGTAGCCATATGGATATAGCATGGAACGAAGCAGCTGACAAATGGGCACAAGCAGGCCTCTAGTAGGTCCTGTATCGTTTTGTGGAATAGGAAGACGCATAATCCGGGAGTACCTACGCAAAGTACCTACGGATACCACAGGTCTCAGACAAGCCAAATACCTCCTAGGTAGCTACTGTAGTGTGTATATGCATGAAAAAACACCCTGTTTTTAAATACATAAGTTTGCGACACTCTGTTGCATACAATAATAAACATAAAGTCAGAAGAGCTGAGCCATTTGAGTTTATTGACTCAGGCTCATATTACGCAGCGCGGACACCTAGTACTCTAGCTGGCCGTTTAGCTGACGGCGCATATCCCACGCTACGCTTATACTCACGCTTGTACTCACCAATGCATGCACATACCACACTCTCTCTATCTTTTAATTATGCTCTGCTGCGACAGAGCGATACATATAACAATAAGGTTTGAAGCGGACAGAGTTCCGAATAAAAAACATTCCAAAAACCCAACTTAATGAAGACAGACGTATTTATTTGGACTTAAGTATTACATGGCAACCGGTACGTTAAATTTAAAGGAGATTTACATAACAACAAAACCATAATTAAACTGTAATAAATAAGCATAAAGAAATGTGCAAGAAAGTGTCGGATCATGTATATTACAATAAAAGTGTTGTGCAGTACCAAGAGGAGCACACAGCATACCGGCGGCAGATAAACCAATCTCAAAAAGCGTAATTCCTTTGTTGAAGTTTCGAAGGTTCTCAATTTAAATATCAAGTAAAACAAATCACCTGTGTCCAGAACCAGTGTCGCCCTCTCCCGGGCTGTTAAATAAACAATAAAAGAAAAATAAATGCGAATTAGACAGCCCACTTCGCACAGTGTAAGATTTTGCCAATCTAGAGGGACTTAGTTCAGTAGCGGTCGTATTTTTAAAGCCATCGACTTGAAATTTGAACTGAATGTGCAACTACCGCCAAAAAAATTTTTGAACTAAAAGTTGAGGTGGGCGTGGCACATACAAGGGCGTATACAAACCGAAATAAAAATATAAACAAATTTTTTTTTCAAAAAAGTATCAGGTTAATATTTTTAGACCCCGTACTTAAAAAAAGTACAGGGGTCTATTTACTTTGTTTAAAAAAAAAAGTGCGTAACAGGAAGAAGGAGGCGTGGCAGACCCCATAAAGTATATATATTCTTGATCAGCATCAACAGCCAAGTCGATATAGCCATGACCGTCTATCCGTCCGACTGTAAGAGCGCCTAGATCTCAGAGACTATAAGAGCTAGAGACTTCAAACTTGGTATGTAGGTCCGTCTATATTGCAAGCAGATCAAGTTTGTTTTAGATTTTGCCCACGCCCCCTTGAACGCCTTAAAATCAAAAAAATCTAAATTAGTAATGCAATTTAAGAGATAGAGCGTAGACAAGGCCAATATTATCCGCCATGTTTGCTGAAAATTTCATTGTGATCGGATAATAAACAGCGAAGATATTAATTAACTAAATTTGCCTATATTTGCTTCACTTTAACAGCAACAACTACAAAACAATTAGACAACAACAACAATGAAGTTTGACTTATGGTCCAGTAATAATGAAACCTACAATAAACAGTTAGTCATAAAATAGCTCTGTGGCACAGTATGTTGGGCGTCCGTTTTTTTTTAATATTTTTATTCGGGCCGGGTTCGAATCCCGTCACGGACAGATATTTTTTTTTTTTAGTATTTATTATTAATGTTTAATTTAAGTATATCTTAACCAATCTAACAGAATATGCAAAAAGGATGGTCATAAATATTCTGACCAAGTTTGGTTGAAATCGGTCCGATATATCATATATCATATAGCTGCCATAGGAACAATCAGTCGAAAGTCAAGTTTTAGTATGAAAAGCTTTTTTGTTATTTGAAATATCTCGACGAAACTGACCAATCAAGTTTGGTTCAAATCAGACCACTATATCATACAGCTGCCATAGGAACGATAAGTCCAAAATCAAGTTTAAGAATGAAAATATTTTTTATTGTTTGAAATATCTCAACCAAACTGACAGGATATGCATTTGAGATGGTCCTTTATATCCTGATCAAATTTGGTTTAAATCGGACCTCTATATCATATAGCTGTCATAGGAACGATCAGCCCTAAATCAAGTTTTAGTATGAAAAATTTTGTTGTTTACAGGGGTCTATTAACTTTGTCATAAAAAAAAATGTGCGTAACAGGCAGAAGTAAGCGTGGCAGACCCCATAAAGTATATATATTCTTGATCAGCATCAACAGCCGAGTCGATATAGCCATGTCCGTCTGTCCGTCCGTCTGTAAGAGCGCCTAGATCTCAGAGACTATAAGAGCTAGAGACTTCAAACTTGGTACGTAGGTCCGTCTATATTGCAAGCAGATCAAGTTTGATTTAGATTTTGGCCACGCCCCCTTGAACGCCTTAAAATCAAATAAATCTAATTTATTAGGGCAATTTAAAAGATAGAGCGTTCTAATTAAGCATAGACCAAGCCAATATTATCCGCCATGGTTGCTGAAAATTTCATTGCGATCGGATAATAAACAGGAAAGATATTAAACAACGAAATTTGCCTATATTTGCTTTACCTTAACAGCAACAATTACAAAACAGTTAGACAACAACAACGAAGTTTGACTTATGGTTCAGTAATAATGAAACCTACAATAAACAATCAGCTATATAATAGCTCAGTGGCGCAGTATGTTGAGCGTCCATTTTTTTCTATAATTTTCATTTGGGCCATGGGTCGCAGGTTCGATTCCCGTCATGGATATATATATAAATATTTTTTCTTAATATTTATTATTAATGTTTAATGTTATATTTATTATTTATTTATATTTTTTATATTATTTGTTAATATAATATTTATTATTACTTATATTAATGTTATATTTAGATAAAATAGAAATATCTTAATTAAAAAGACAATTTAAAGGATATCTCAACCAATCTAACAGAATATGCATATAGGATGGTCCTATACATTCTGACCATGTTTGGTTGAAATCGGTCCAATATATCATATAGCTGCCATAGGAACAATCAGTCAAAAATCAAGCTTTAGTATGAAAAACTTGTTTGTTTATTTATATATCTCAACCAATTCAACAGAATATGCATCTGGGGTGATCTTATACAATCTGACCAAGTTTGGTTGAAATCGGTTGATTATATCGTATAGCTGCCATAGCAACAATCAGTCGAAAATCAAGCTTTAGTATGAAAAACTTTTTTGTTTATTGAGATAGCTCAACCAATCTAACAGAATTTGCATCTGGGGCTATCTTATACATTCTGACCGAGGTTGGTTAAAATCGGTCAGCTATATCATATAGCTGCCATAGGAACAATCAGTCGAAAATCAAGCTTTATTATGAATTACTTTTTTGTTTATTTATGTATCCCAACCAATTAAACAGAATATGCATCTGGGATGATCTTATACAATCTGGCCAAGTTTGGTTGAAATCGGTTGACTATATCATATAGCTGCCATAGGAACAATCAGTCGAAAATCAAGATTTAGTATGAAAAACTTTTTTGTTTATTGAGATAGCTCAACCAATCTAACAGAATATGCATCTAGTGTTATCTTATACATTCTGACCGAGTTTGGTTGAAATCGGTTCACTGTATCATATAGCTGCCATAGGAACAATCAGTCGAAAACCAAGCTTTAGTATGAAAAGCTTTTTTGTTTTAGTTGGTTGAAAACGGTCTACTATATTATAAAGCTGCCATAGGAACGATTGGTCGAAAATGTATACTGAGTAGGCAAATTTTTGTTGTTTCTGGGGATACCACAATCAGACTAGCAGATTGGGGATTTTCTAGTGTCTTATACCTCCTGAAATAATGGAGTTGCTTTTCCATAGTAAGTACGGGGTCTCCGACTGTCGAGTATGCTCGACTGTAGCACCGCCCACTAGTTTGTTTATTGAGATATCTCAACCAATCTAACAGAATATACATCTCGGGTAATCTCATACATTCTGACCAAGTTTGGTGAAAATTAGTCGAAAATCAAGCTTTAGTGTGAAAAACTTTCTTGTTTATTGAGGTATCTCAACCAATCTAACAGAATATGCATTTTGGGTAATTTCATACATTCTGACCATGTTTGGTTGAAATCGGTCGGCTATATCATAAAGTTGCCATAGGAACGATTTGTCGAAAGTTTATATTGAGTACGCAAATTTCTGTTTTTTCTGGAGAAAACACAATCAGACTTGCAAATTGGGAATTTTCTTTTGTCATATACATCCTGATACAATATTTAATATATGTATGTAGCGATTAATATTATTTTCTTTTAATCATGAGTTGCTTTTTCATAGTAATTACGGGGCCTCCGTCAGTCGAGTATTCTCGACTGAAGCACCACAAGCGAAGCAAGCCGTGGGTTGGCGAGCGAAACGAGCAGGGGGTGGAGCCCCTAGTTAATTGTTATTATTGTTAACTGAGCATACACATTATACTTAGAATATATAGATGACTTCAGCAACAAAGTGTCGTAGCAGCCAGAGCTCGGGATAACCAGTGCTGCCAGACAGTTTATTTTAATTTTGCAAGAACGCGGTATTTAATTTATTCAAATGAGTTGGACTTTTAGGGTCTTCCTGTAACGCATTTTGATTTAATGTGTTCTTTTTTTCTTAATTAATTTTTTTTCAAGGTACTTAGGCTTGCTGCAGTCAAATTCAAAAACGTCTGATATCTTCTAAAAAAAACCTTTTAACGAGGTAAAATTCTAGTGACGAGAACATTTCCATTCCCCAAAATGTGTGACGAACGATATTAAATTGAATACATAACTTATTCTTAAAAAACAACATAAGAACATAACACATTGCGCAATAAAGTCCCAATCATTCTTACCTAATAAAAATAGCTTTTTTGCGCAGTGTCGAATGTCTAACTTTTTTTAAGAGGTTAAGAGGTTTTTTTTGAAGTATATTTAAGTGTAAGATTATATGTATTATTCATAGCTTTTGTTTATTAAATTACAACACATGTCAGCAATCAATGAGTCGAGCTTTTTACCACTGTACTAATGCTCCAATGGAGCCGCAACCCGGTTAAATCGTTCTCCATGCTCATCGGACTCTGTGGGGACTTCCTGTCCAAAATTATCCTAATAGTGCTGTAAAAATTAATTTTGTAAGACATGTTGACACCTATGTCTTGAAAAGATGTCAGCATGTTGTCAACATAAGTCTGCCAATTTTCAGCTCAATTCACTCCCAAACAGTTGTTAATGACTGGCATTGCAGCATCCCATGCAATCTATTCTTTTGTCTTCAATAAATTTCCAAAATCAATATTCTTCATTACATTTTTTATGTCTGGTCCTTTGCCTAGAGCTTAAAGATCTAAATACCTTCTTTTATCTTCACCACGCTTAATCTTGGAAATAGTTTTATTAAACATTTAAAAGCTTCTTCTCCGAGATTGATTGCATTGATGAAGTTTTTAACTATTCCCAACTTGATATAAAGGGGTGGCAATTAAATTTTTTCGGTAGGTATAAGTGGTAATGGTAAGTGACATGCGTTGTAATTTAATAAATGAAAACTATGAATAATACATATAATCTAACACTTAAATATATAGAACACATTTATTACACATTTTAGATACACTAATTACACATGTAAAACCAAATATTGCTGCTTTAATAATGTTGCGAAATTTAAGTAAAAAATTATTTTTTTGGTTATCTGTATATAAATTAAGGGTTAATCTTTTCATCATGATTTGTTTGCTAAATGTACTTAGCATAACATGGTATAAGTATCAGATAGGAAAATTCGGTTGCAGGACAACATGATCGAAAAATTAAAAAAAAATAGTGGTACAGATTTTCTTGACATATTGACGCAATAGACCACCAAAACAACCATTTAAAGGGTTTGTATGTTCCTACAACATGTAGCCTGAACTATTTCAAGCAACTTTGCCAACAGTTAGAGAGCGAAGAAGAATGCCCTATTTCCTTAAAAACGGCAAACTTGACCCAAAGCTTCCGCAATAAATTTTGTATGATACCATGATTGTAACTCAAAAAAGTAATGATGCACTTCGATTCGTAGGACTCGAAATAGGGGGAAACCGTTTAGTTTGTTCATGTCTTTTTTTTCGACTTGCACAGTGTAATCTACCAATATTGTCGTCGTTATTGACCAAATTCATGCATTCGTATTCGTTTTCATTTGTGTGCCGCACATTTCTCTGGTATATATCTATAAAAATTCTTAGCAGTTCGATGTTCTTCGAGGCCTGTCAACTGTTTGCAAACAGTGCTGGACAACGCCAGTTCCTTATCTGGCAGCTCCGTTTTTTTCGAGTCTCAGGATCTACTAGCGGAGCTAAATGTCGAGTTCTTCTTCACATTTCGCCAGCGTTTTTTTTATATGGAGTTCAGGTTTCTTCGAGGACTTTTTTTAACTGTCAGTACTATGCCTTACTCATAATATACGTTAAATTCAATGGACTCAAATTGAATTGAATTGAGCTAGTGCGAGGCACACAATGAAGCGCTTGAGTATCAATATGAGTGCGTGTTGTGTCTCATAGCATACGGCATTCAGTGAAATAAGTATAAATAAATAAAGCGTAAAACGGAGTGACAAATTTGGCGAAGCCCAAATCACTCGAATTACTCACAAGCAGTCAAAAAAAAGCCGACGAGGCTATATGTCTTTGTTTATTGATTTGTTTTTTTGATTGAATAAAGTTCTAATTTTGGCTGGTCGGCAACTCTAACCATAGAGCCACCGGACCAAGAAAAATTACTTACTTTTACAACCATAAAGCTTAGTACTCAAACTTAAACAATTTTTAGCGGCGTAAAATGATCAATCTTTTTCTGTCTTCGAGCAGAAAGGCAGTGTTGCCAAGGAAACACGAACAAATAACAAAAAGTTGAGTGGTAACTCTATACCTCAACTGTAGTTTGTTTTAAATTTGAACATGCAAAGCTGATTTTGGTAAAAAGAGGAGAGAAAACGCAATGGAAAATGTCAATTAATGTTAATATAGGAGAAATATGCTATGGCACGCAAGCACAGCTCGTATTGGGTGCACCCATCTTCTAATGTAGATTCTCCATTTGTATTAATACAAAAAAACAAAATTATTTAATTTATGTCCACTAAAACGATTTCAGTTTACGTTCTTGCTTATAATCAACTAATATTGTCTTCGTTATTGACCAAATTCATGTATTCGTCTTCGTTTTCCCTTGTGTGCCGGACATTTCTCTGCTGTATACCTAGTAAAACTTTTAACAGTTCGATGTTCTTCAAGGCCTGTCAAACAGTGCTGGACAACGCCAGTTGCTTATCTGGCAACTCCGTTTTTATCGAGTCTCAGGATCTACTAGCGGAGCTAAATGTCAAGTTCTTCTTCTTCACATCTTCAAGGCCTATTTTTAACTGTCAGTACTATGCTTTACTAATACCAACCTCAGTGTGACCTTATTTCATTAGATGTTTTTAACAGTCTGGCAAATCACAACTCACAAATACGACGATTTTTGTATACCTACCCCAGGGCATGTTTATTTTGATAAACTTTTTTCAGTGTGTTTATAACACATTACTGAATACCCTAAATATTAATATCTACTGTATATATTGTATTTTTTTAAATAAAAAAATAAATAAATAAATTTATAGTCATTTTATTTACATTCAATATGAATTGACAAACACAAAAAATTCATTGTTCTTTAAAGTGTACACCCAATTATAATTATTTGTTATTCGTAAAAGTGTTTTTCAACCCAACGAGGCAATGTGAAAGCAGCGGAATGAACTTGACTTGTATAGTATCTTAAATTTAAAGAATCTACTTCCGATTTTTCAAATTTTTTTACGGGCTCTTCAATACGACTGTTTGCATTTAGAGATCCTATGACAAATCCAATGTGACCGCATGGATAAGATGGAACAGAAGTTATCGCGTATGCAACTTTTGGAAAATGCTGCCCACATCCTTTCATTGTTTTTTTTACGTAATCAAAATCTAACCAAAAACTTCCCCCTTGAGAGCACACTATACCTCCTTCTCTTAGGGCATCTTTTAGTAATCCATAGTAGCTTTCCTGAAATAAACTGACCGCAGGGCCAATTGGATCAGAGCTATCAGTTATAATAACATCAAATTCGTTTTTGTGGTTTTTCATGTATTCAAAGCCGTCGCCGATAGTAAGTTTTAACTTTTTACTATCAAAACCACATGCCATAGCTGGAAGGTACTTCTTAGATAAATCAACAACACGATCGTCTATTTCTACTTGATGAACTTCTTTGACCAGTGGATGTTTTACAACTTCGCGGGCAACACCTCCATCACCGCCACCAACAATTAAAACTTTTTGTGGATTGGGATGACAGCATAGCGGCAAAAAGGAAATCATTTCCTGGTACGAGAATTCATCTCTGGACGTGCATTGAATGATTCCATCCAGAATTAGGCACCTCCCAAATGTTTCGCTGTAAGAAGAAACTCTTATTAAATTATTTAGACAAAAATTTAATAGTTATAATCAGGAATTAAAACCGTGACCATAACCGAAACCGTTAACCGGTATTAAGGGATTGGAATTGGCAAGCGTAACATAAACCGACCCCATAAAGTATATATATTCTTGATCAGCATCAACAGCCGAGTCGATATAGCCATGTCCGTCTGTCTGTCTGTCCGTCTATCCGTCCGTCTGTAAGAGCGCCTAGATCTCAGAGACTATAAGAGCTAGAGACTTCAAACTTGGTATGTAGGTCCGTCTATATTGCAAGCAGATCAAGTTTATTTTAGATTTTTGCCAAACCCACTTTAACGCCCACAAATTAGAAATATCTTATTTTAAACGACAATTTAAAGGATATCTCAACCATTCTAACAGAATATGCATATAGGATGGTCCTGTACATTTTGACCAAATTTGGTTGAAATCGGTCCGCTATATAATATAGCTGCCATAGGAATCAGTCGAAAATCAAGCTTTATTTCGTTGAAATCGGTCTACTATATTATAAAGCTGCCATAGGAACGATTCGTCGAAAATGTATTCTGACTATTCAAATTTTTGTTGATTCTGGAGATACCACAATCAGACTCGCAGATTGGGAAATTTCTATTGTCTTATACCTCCTGATACAATGTTTTATATATATACAGATTTATATTATTTTCTTTGAATCAGAAGTTGCTTTTCCATAGTAAGTACGGGGTCTTCGACAGTCGAGTATGCTCGACTGTAGCACCGCCCACTAGTTAAAACTAAATTTAATTTTTTCTTGGGCCTCAATTTTAATTTATATATTAATCTTAATAAAAATATCTTATTTTTTTAATTTTTGAATATTTGAATGTTTTGAATATAAACCGAACAAAAAAGTTTTCCTTACTAAGCTTGATTTTCGACTGATTGTCCCTATGGTAGCTATATGATATAGTGATCTGATCTTAACCAAATTTGGTCAGGATGTATGATACCATCTCAGATACGTATTTTATCAGTTTTGTTGAGATATCTCTAACAACAAATTTTTTCGTTTTAAAACTTGATTTTCGACTGATCGTTCTTACGGTAGCTTTATGATATAGTGATCCGATTTCAACCAAATTTGTTCGAGATGTATGATACCATCTCAGATACGTATTTTATCAGTTTTGTTGAGATATCTCTAACGACAAATTTTTTCGTTTTAAAACTTGATTTTCGACTGATCGTTCTTACGGTAGCTTTATGATATAGTGATCCGATTTCAACCAAATTTGGTCAGGATGTATGATACCATTTTTGATGCATATTCTGTCAGTTTGGTTGAAATATCTCAAACAACAACAAAAATTTGCATACTAAAACTTGATTTTCGACTGATGGTTCCTTTGGCAACTATATGATATGGTGGTCCGATCCAAATATAAAAACAAACTGATCTGCGCCTAGTATTCAGGTTCCTACATACAAAATTTGAAGTCTCTAGCTCTTGTAGTCTCTGTGATCCTTTGACTCAAACAGACGGACGGATAGACAAACGGACATGGCTTAATCGACTGGGCTGTTGATACTGATCAAGAATATATATACTTTATAGGGTCAAAGATGATTCCTTCTGCCGGTTACATACATTTCACAAAACAATTATACCCTTTTTGACCATTTTCCATAGGCACAGGGCATAAAAATTTAGTATAGCCGATAACCGAAAACCTTAATGAGAACATAACCGAAACCGTAACTGAAACCGATATTCGTTTCGGTTTGATGCCCTGGTTATAACTATGTTCTGCTTAATTGTTGAGATTTTTAGTTGTGATTAAAGAACAGAAATTGTCAGTATTCTTCTGTGTGTTAATAATTCGATTTCGTCAATGCAAGTTATCTAGTAACATGCAAGTTCCAAAAGGTCGAAATAATTCGCAAATTTATTTGTCATTTGAAAGTAATGGACTCAGCCATTGCATAAACCAAAACTGTTTTTTACTATTTTAAAAATTGTATTACCATATTCTCTAAATAAATGTCCACCCCACACAAAAATATTTTTAAGATAAAATTATCGAACAGCCCTGGGTTTTGGGATCCCTTTAAAGTCAGCTGTTTGTGCTGGGCAGGGGATTTTATATTTACTCTTGAGAACTTTGCGAGTGTTTGTAAATCCATTTATGTATGTTGTATATAATAGTTAGTTTGGTATAGTTGATATAGTTTTCTATAGTCTAATAGTTGTGAAGCTAAATAATGAGACTAAACTTGTTTGATTGTGTTCAAACTTCGAGCTGCTAGCTTAAACTGAACTATTTTTTATCACAAGTTCTAAACATAAACATTATACTCAGGGTCAACCTCCCTTGATCAATACCTCTGCACATAGTGCTGTTAAATTTTCCGAACATTCGATAAGGTATGTATAATATAGTTCTGAGCGTTTAAGTTAGATATGCTTTTGTCTTATGTAGAACACAACCTCAACAAACTTGTGTTTCGTGCAAGATTACGCCGGATTACCAAAACTGCAACTTCTAAAAATTCACCTCAACGTGGTAAAATTCTAGTGACGAAATCATTTCCGTGACCCAAATTTTCTGATATCAAATTTTGTTGCGAAGGGTATTAAATTTTATATAAAACTTTAAAAAAGCTAATATGTAGCTACATGGTCTCGAGCTTTGGATGGTACGACACTTTGTTGCTGCAGTCTTCTATCTATTCTATATTCAGTTAACATTATTAATATTAATATCGACTCATATTAAACAACTCATTAATAAATTTGAAGGAAGACTCTAAAGTTTAGCTCGTTTGAATGCGTGAAAGCCAGAAACTATCTGGCAGAACTGGTTATTTCTGCAGTGAACACGCATGTAATACGCAAGCAATGTAAAGGATATATAGATAACAAGTAATATCTTGCCGAAACGAATTTACACATTTATGTGTTAAATGTAAAAAAAAAACGCGGAATTAAATTGACTACACTATTGAGGTGTAGATTTTTCTTAAAACGGCAAAGAAATCTTTTTTCACCTATGTACTACAGTCGAGCATACTGGACTGTCGGAGACTCCGTACTTACTATGGAAATGGAAATACGTAAATACAACATTTATATGAAAAGTCAGCAAAACATTAATAAATCTTAAAGCATCAAAAAAATCTGTCCCAGCTGAGATTCGAGCCCGCGACCAATGTCCACAAAGTCTGCTAATGAAATAAAATTTAAGACTTCAGCGATTCATTTTTTTAAAGTTCTGATTTCTGCCAACGCCCTTTTAACATTGAATAACATTAAGATAGCCTATCACCTTACACTGAATGTACTAATATTGAATAGATTTAAATATAACATTAATATAAAATATCTTCTAAAAAATACCTCTTTACGAGGTAAAATTCTAGTGACGAAAACATTTCCATGCCCCAAAATTTCTGATATCCAATTTTGTGAAGAACGATATTAAATTGAATATACAACTTATTCTTCAAAAAAAAGTTTGGCATTCGGCACTGCGCAAAAAAGGTTATTTTTATTAGGTAAGAAGGATATGGACTTTATTGCGCAATGTGCCGAATGCCAAACTTTTTTTTGAAGAATAAGTTGTATATTCAATTTAATATCGTTCTTCACAAAATTGGATATCAGAAAATTTGGGGCATTTTAAGTCTCTAGCTCTTATAGTCTCTGAGATCCTTTGGCTCAAACACACGGACAGACGGAAGGACAGACGGACATGGCTCAATCGACTCGACTATTGATACTGATCAAGAATATATATACTTTATAGGGTCGGAGATGCTTCCTTCTTCCAGTTACATACATTGCACAAAACCATTATACCCTTTTTGACCATTTTCAATATATAAATAAAAAAATCAGTATAAAAAACAAGTGGGCGCCGGCTACAGTCGAGTGTGCTCGACTGTATAATACCCTGTGCCCTAGCTCTCCGATAGGTCATACGTAGGTGCGCTACGTTAGGCATGCCGAAGGTGTGATGATGCGGCATTAACTTTTTGGCTAATTGTTCGTATTACATCTACATATGTGATGTAGTGAACCGATTTAAACCAAATTACAAATTCTCAATCTGTGAGTTTGGTTGACTTATCTCTAAAAACAACAATAATTTTCGTACTTTATCTTAAAATTCGTTCCTATGGCAGCTATTTGATATCAGATTTCAACCAAATTTGTTCAGGATGTAGAATACCATCCCAAATGCGTATTCTGTTAGTTTGGTTGAGATACCTCAAACAACAAAAAAGTTTATGGCAGCTATATGATATAGTGGTCCGATTTCAACCAAATTTTATCAGGATATATAGGACTATTTCAAATGCATATCCTATTAGTTTGGTCGAGATCTTTCAAACAACCAAAAAGTTTATTTTCGACTGATCTTCCTTATGACAGCAATATGATATTGTGGTCCGATTGAATAAATTGTATTTAATTTAATTAAAATAGTAAATCGTAATTCGCAATCGTAATCGCTGAAATCGATGTTGCTCATGCCAAGAGTAGCCATTGTCTAAAATTTGCTCAGCTTGCTGAAGTCCGGCAACACCAAATAATCTCTCCCACTCTTCTTAATCATCGAAATCAGCTGTTAAAGGCTGCTGCATTGCGCGCGCAATTTAAATTTAAGTGCTATGCTTTAATATTTGTGATTCTTTTTGCAGAATTTGTTAAGCATTTGAATACAATGATAATAATTGAAAACCTATTGAACATATGTGCGAGCTTACTAGCTTATTATTAAACATAATAATTATTATAAATTCAGAGATTTCAGTGTTGTAAAACGATCTGTCGTCGAGGTGCAAAATTATAAAGTGGCATTTATACATATCGCTTTTTGCAATGCATACTAATATCTACATACATATATTTTAACACAATCGTAAATATGTATTAACTTAAACCATGTTAATATATTAAAATAGGATAGAAATTGTAGCCAAATATCGATAACTTTGCCTATCGCTCGTATTTGCGTTCGCACTCTTCGTACACGTGCTCACTGTTATGTTTTTGCACAAACAAATGTGCATGTGCTATATCGCTCGCACTTGCCTATGTCTATGATTTTGATTTATGTGAATTAAAAGCAAATTTGAAATATCTTCTCTATTTAATAGTCAATCGCTTTGAAACTTTCAGGGTCACTAAATTGGCTTACTTCTTATCTTCCTGTTTAATAAGAAGTGTTTATCTAAAATTTAAAACAAACTTGATCTGCGCCCGCTATCCAGCAACCTTCATACCAAATTTGAAGTCTCTAGCTTTTATAGTCTCTGAGATCCTTTGACTCAAACAGACGGACAGACGGACAGACAGACGGACATGACTCAATCGACTCGGCTATTGATGCTGATCAAGAATATATATACTTTATAGGGTCGGAGATGCTTCCTTCTGCCTGTTACATACATTGCACAAAACCATTATACCCTTTTGACCATTTTCAATGGGCACGGGTGTAATAATTAAGAGAATAAGAACACATTTAGTCAAAATGCGTTCCAGGAAGACCCTACAAGTCCAGCACATTTGAATAAATTAAAAACCGTCTCTTGCAAAACAAAAACAATCCATCTGGCATAACTGAAACAAAAGCTGTCAGCTGTGTGTTCTATTGTGCACCGCTTGCAATGCTTGCATTGCTGCTGCTGCCATCATTCAATGCTCAGGAATTAAGATAGTCAGGCAATACGTAATATCTTGCCGACACGAATTTTCACAGATATGTGTTATATGTCAAAAAACGCGGAAATAAGCTGAGTGTAACATATAATAATTTCATAGTGATTTTGAGTGTAGATTTTTTTTAAATCGTCAATAATATCTTAATTCACCTGTAGCTTCTTGCCTATGTACTCCAGAAAATATTACAGGTATGCCTAAAAGATCTTCAAAATAACCTTCAAAAAACCTTTTCAACGATATATAGAACATATCTGTAGCTTCTATCGTTTGGATACTAGGCTGGCTTTAACTTTAGCGATTTCCCGCAAAACTAGTTTTTTTCAGAAAAATTCGTAGAACAAAAGTTTCTAATTTTATGATTGGGAATAGATCCTCATTCACGCATTTTAGCTATTTCAACGCTTTGATACTAACAAACAGACAAACTGACTTTTCATCTCATTTTGGAAAGGCAACTAAAAATTTCAAATTGAATTATCTTTTGAACCACTGAACAGATATTTATGACTGAGGTGTCATTCGACGCCTATTTTTGATAAGAAAAAATTTAAAAAATGTACTAAAGGGCTCCAACGGCCCCATTTGCTGCAATCATCTAAATTTCGCCCCTCCCATTTACACCTGTTTATCTTACGAACCAGGTGAGCTTTCAAAAGTCTTAGTATGCACTTTTGTTAGTTAGAGCTAAACCTTTAGAAAGGTATACAGCTCGACCTGATCGGACAGTTATAGCATTTTCCATTCTGCCTGTATATATTGCTAGTCGCCTTTCGCACCCTTCGTAATGCTTTTGTCACTAGCGCGGATAAATAATAAACGAGACAGCGATATGTTCATTTCGTAGATCTCAATAATAAACCGAAAAAACATCTAATATTAACTTTGAATTGATGTAAATACAACATTAATTTAAAAAGTTAGAAAAACATTTAAAAATCTTGAAACAAAAAAACATCTGTCCAAGCTGGGATTCAAACATGGACCAATTTCTACATCGTCTACTAATGATAAAAGTTTTTAAAAGATCTGCTCACCAGCGTGAATTTGAACCTACAAATTTTGACTATTGCTAACGTCGCACAGTGTAAGATTTTGCCAATCTAGGGGGACTTAATTCAATGCATGTCGTATTTTTAAAGCTATCGACTTTGAAATGGAGTGAATGCTCAAATACCCCCAAAGAAGTTATTGGACAAAAATTTAAAGAGGGTGTGGCACCGTAATATACGGAAAAGCCAGAAATTATTCTTTTTTTTTTAACATAAAAAACGCAAAAAATAAACAAATTTTCATTTCAAAAAATTATCGGGGGAGTATTTTTTAATTTAATTTTAACAAACTAAAAATATTTTTTTTAATTAATATTGAAAAAAAAATTATTTTTTTTGAAATTGATTGTATTTGTTATATGCACATGATTGTAACTTTACTGCACCGCAACTCAAATTCATGACACAAAAAAATAAATTTAAAGGCTCAAGGAAAAGACTAAACTTTGTCAACTGTTGCTCGTTATCCGATGCAATTTTGCATGCATTTCAAATGCACCGGTTCAAGAACCGTTATCTTCTAAACAAAAAATTTTTGTTTTGTTTTGTTCTGGTTTTTGTATCATTTGAACATTTCTAAATTGACTTCTAAAAGCTCATTGACCTTAAAAATCATCTTGCTTTTTTGTTCAATTAAGTCCTCCTAGATTGGCAAAATCTTAAGCTTTGCGTCGGGAAGTTAGTCCTCTAATATAGCAGAAACAGAAACAGATTCTGTTAGTTTTATTGAGATATTTACCTTCAGTTTGAGTGCTTGCTTGATCAAATCGGTTCAACAGAACTGGAAATATACTCAGTAATGTCGGAGCAACTTCAAAAATTCGAAAAAATTTAATATTTCAAAAACGATTTAATGAAAAACATTTTAAGTTCGATTTTCGTGTTTAGGAGGCCAATGTCCATGAGAAAATCACTCTTCGATAAGCTAGTGTTATCGACTAATTGTTCGTATTACATCTAAAAACCCGCTTAAAAAGGTAAAAGTCTAGTGACGAAAACAATTCCATGCCGCAAAATTTTAATATCCAATTTTGTGACGAACGATATTAAATTATCAGCTATGGCAGCTATATGATATAGTAAACCAGTAAAAACAAAATTTGGTCATTATATAAAGGACCACCACAGATGTATATTATGTCAGGGTGGTTAAGTTATCTCAAACAACAAACAAATATTTCGTATTAAAACTGATTTCGACTGATCCTTCCTATGGCAGGTATACGATATAGTGCTCCGATTTCAACCAAATTTGATCAGGATGTATGGAACCACCTATGGTGCTTATTCTGTCAGTTTGGTTGAGATATTTCAAACAGCAAAACAGTTTTTCTTATTAAATCCCTTTTTGACCATTTTTAATGGGCACAGGGTATACAAATTATAAGGAGTTTAGATAACAGATAATATCTTCCAAACACACCCGAAAAAACGTTATGTGTCATACATTAAACTAGTAGGCGGTGCTACAGTCGAACATACTCGACTGTCGGGTACCCCGTTCTCACTATGGAAAAGCAACTCCTGATTAAAAGAAAATAATATAAATCTGTACATATATAAAACATTGTATCAGGAGGTATAATACAATAGAAAATTCCCAATCTGCGAGTCTGATTGTGGTGTCTCCAGAAACAACAAAAATTTGCATACTCAGAATACATTTTCGACCAATCGTTCCTATGGCAGCTTTATAATATAGTAGACCGATTTCAACCAAATAAAACAAAAAAGTTTTTCATACTAGGGCTTGATTTTCGACTGATTGTTCCTAAGACAGCTATATGATATAGCGGACCGATTTCAACCAAACTTGGTCAGGATGTATAGAACCATCCTATATGCATATTCTGTTAGATTGGTTGAGATATCCTTTAAATTGTCGTTTAAAATAAGATATTTCTAATTTGTGGGCGTGGCCAAAATCTAAAACAAACTTGATCTGCTTGCATTATAGACGGACCTACATACCAAGTTTGAAGTCTCTAGCTCTTATAGTCTCTGAGATCAAGGCGCTCTTACAGACAGACAGACAGACGGACATGGCTATATCGACTCGGCTGTTGATGCTGATCAAAAATATATATACTTTATGGGGTCTGCCACGCCTCCTTCTGCCTGTTACGCACTTTTTTTTATGACTAAGTTAATAGACCCCTGTACTTTTTTTAAGTACGGGGTCTAAAAACGCGAATGTGTTCATACTAAAACATATGAAAAATTAAAAAGACAATCGTTAGCGCCGTTTTTTCTAAAACCGCCAAAAGTTGGGATAAAAAGTTTTTTTCACCTGAAGCCATTTACCTATGTGCTTTAAAAAATGTTGAAAGGTATGCCTAAAAGCCCTTCAAAATACCTTTCCAACAATATATAGAACATATCTGTAGCTTCTATCTGTGGGATACTGTAGGGGCGTGAATTTCAGAGGGTTTTAGCGATTTCCTTCTAAGCTACCGCTATTTCAAAAAAGTCGTAGAGCACAAAATTCTAGTTTTTGGATATTTTATAGATCCACATTCACAAATATAAGATATTTCAACGCTTTGATACAACTGAAATTTTTAAATTTAATTATTTTTCGTACCAGTGATCGGATTATAATTAGCTCGGTGTCATTCGACGAGTATTTTTGATAAAAATAATAATAAAATATAAAATTTTACCAAAAGGCTCCAACGGTCCCCCGACTAACAGCTGCTTTTCTCACCAACCATCTGAGTTCTTGATAGGTAAAACTATACCTTTCGATCGGTATATAACTCGACCCGATTTCTAGTCGCCTTTTGCACTCTTCGTGATGCTTTCATCACTAGCGCGGACTGCCGTATGCAGTGATATCTCAACCAAACTCACAGATTGTATGTTTGGGACTGTTTCTTACATCCTGACCAAGTTTGGTCAAAGTCGGATTACAATATCATATAGCTGCTAAAGGAGCAATCCAATGCAAATTAACCGTTAGTATAAAAAACTTTTTTGTTTCTTAAGATATCTCAACCAAACACACATATTGTATGTTCGGGACTGTCTCTTACATCCTGATCAAATTTGGTCAAAATCGGATTACTACACTATACAGCTGCTATAGGAACAATCGGATGCAAATTAATCTTTAGTATGAAACCTTTAGTATGACACTTGCAGATTAGCTCTTCTTGCTTAATCTCGACTAATCCGATAATTTTAGCTTTTTCCGGCCAAATCTGACTTTTAGCCAAAGTCCAATTGCATGGAAAAAATAATAACAGCAATGGACTACGGAAGTTAAATTTATATGTATTTTTACAAAAACGTTATATTATATAGATTTGTTATTCAGTACAATATTATTAAGCCGGACAACTAAAGACCAGCCTTTCAATTCTGTGAGCGAAGCGGACAGGGGGCGGAGAAGTTAACGGTTCTTGAGCCGGTGCATTTAAAATGCATGCAAAATAGCATCGGATAACGAGAAACAGTTGACAAAGTTTAGTCTTTTCAATTGGATCGTGTGGTCACTGTGAGCAGTCAAATTTATTTTTTTCCATCATTTCTTGATCATTATTGATTTTTAGCGCTATAAGTATATTTTTATCAATATTCTATTTTTGGTGGAAAAAAACTAACAACATTCAATCACATTCAAATCCAGAACATACTTCGTTTGCAGAAAATCATTCTGAATCAGGATCAGCAATGAAATGTTGCCCATACTTTGCCCAAAGGCCTTAAATTTAGCAATAAGTGCAATAACACGCGCAGAGTTTTTCGAGGTTTGGTCAAGCAACGTAAGAACCGTTAAGCTTAACTCACTCCTAGAGCACGCAGCGATAATTTTTGGCAACGATATTGATCATAAAAAGTTAAAGTTGCGCTTAACAAAAATGTGCCATGAAGTTGAGTTGAATCTAGGAGAGATAAATCCAGATTTATAACCAATAATGTAAGTTGGCTTCAGGGCACAATAAAAGACGTTGATTATAAGATTATTGTCGCGCCTTCAACCTCAAGCCGCAGCGGAAGAACTAAAGAACCATTTTCTGATTGTTGCTAAAAAACACAGCAAAGAAAAAGTAAAGATCTGCAAAAAGTTATTTCGTCTATTTATTTTTTTTTATTAACTTTTTTTTTAATTTAATAAAATAGTGAAAAATATAAAAATCGCTTTTTTCTTTCAATAAATTAATTACTTTTAAAACAAAACCAGTTTTTAATTTATTCAGACAGTATTTTTAAAGTTACAATCAATTAAATAAAAAATAAACTACTGAATAATTTTGAATTAAATAAATAAAATTATTAAGATAAGTCAAGGCATTACATTCTAAAATTGGCTGCATTAAAATATTATTAAATGTCATATTCAAGTGACGCTATATGTTAAACCCATAAGTGGAAAAATTTTGCTAAAGAATTTTTTGTTAATAATTAAAGATGATTCATGAAGAATTCCATTTGCTAAAGGCAACGTTATTAAATGATCTTTAATTTAAAAAAATAAATAATAATTAATTAATAATTATTCAAGTGATGAGGAGTGTACTTCAAATACGTTTCATAATAATATTTTACTAAAAGTTGGGTGGACTTGAAAGTTCATTTGAGACCTATAAATTTAGCAAGCAGTCAAGATCAGTGGACCCCTATTTAATAAGTTTTTTTGAAAAAATCTTGAAAACAGCTATTATTCGATTGCTTGTATAAGTAGCAAATACCTATAATTTAAATGATCATTAAAAATTTTAATTATTGCAATACATCAATTCACAACTCGTTAAACACATATTATTTTTGATGGCCTCGGTTTAAATCGTAGCAAGCGTTATTGTGTCAATTTTTATAAAATAATATGTAATGTAAATTTCAATCAGTTATTACTAACTTTAAAAAAAAAACCTCTTAACGAGGTAAAATTCTAGTGACGAAAATATTTCCATGCCCTGTTATACTTTCCTGTTGCTTTTATTTTTTTAAGATTTAAGTCCTTAACTCTTACGTTTTAACGACTTGAATATCTTGGAACTTTGACTTTTCCTTATGAAGAACTTCTTTAATTTTTAAGGAAAATGATTGTCCAGGCCATAATTCATCCTGAATTTCACTAAACCAGCCATTTGAAATCGTATTCATTCTGTTGCCCTCAAAGTAGAAATTTCGATGCAAGGGACACAAATGCATATGTTTACATGTACATATGAATAATAACTAATTTGTGATTAGAGAAAATCATATCAACACGTGGTCATGGCTCAAAGTAACCGTACTTTTAAAATACCAAAATATTCCAGCTTAAAACATACTGAAAAAGTTACTATTCATCACCACTGCATAAATATGGACTTTGCTGCGATATTTAATTTTTCGTATTCGAGTCTGCTATAAACGGTTATCTATTTCTATCAAACAACATTTTTTATGTTGAAGAGACTTTTAACAGGTCCGTTTATTTTTTGCTGCGGAACCGGCCTAATTGGAATATTTTTTACTATAGCTGCCAAATGAGGTTTTTGTTTGAATTACAAAACCAAAGAAAAATATATTAAAAAGAACATTTTAATGAATCCAAAAAAAGAAAAGAGAATAAAAATCCAATATTAGGAAAATTAACTTCAAAAACATTCAAAGTAAAAAATTATTTTTATATCATATCTGTCAAAGTCTAAATATATACATGCATTAAATACGTTTCATAATAATATTTTAATAAAAGTTGGGTAGACTTGAAAGTTCATTTGAGACCTATAATTTAGTAATCAAGATCAGTGAACCTCTTATCTAATCAGTTTTTTTTTGTAAAACCTTGAAAACAGATCATAAACGTTTATTTGTATAAGTAGCTTATACCTATCATTTAAATGATCACTATAATCTTTAATTATTGTAATAAATCAATTCACATCACGTTGAACACATATTATTTTTGATGGCCTCGGTTTAA
The DNA here is from genome assembly GCA_035043635.1 of Drosophila rellima. Classification (NCBI taxonomy): domain Eukaryota; kingdom Metazoa; phylum Arthropoda; class Insecta; order Diptera; family Drosophilidae; genus Drosophila; species Drosophila rellima. The sequence continues at coordinate 134,116 of JAWNMV010000020.1, read as the reverse complement.
ATCGCAGCCAAACTTAATTTTCAATTCACATCTCGTGGAGCACATATTTTCTTTGATGGCCTCGGTTTAAATCGTAGCCAACCTAATTTTGTCAATTTTTATAAAATAATATGTAATGTTAATTTCAATCAGTTTGTACTTATCTTCTTAAAACAACCTATTAACGAGGTAAAATTCTAGTGACGAAAACATTTCCATGACCCAAAATTTCTGATATCCAATTTTTTGACGAGTGGTATTAAATTGTATATAAAACATATTCTTAAAAAAAAAGTTTGGCATTTAGCGGATTTTAGCAATCTCCCGCTAAACTAGTAATTTTTCTAAAAAGTCGTAAAGCAAACGTTTCTTGATTTTTGATAGGGAATAGGTCCACATTCACACATTTAAGCTATTTCAACGCTTTGATACAAACAAACACACAAACAGACAAACAACTTTTCATATAATTTGTGGGAAGGCCATTAAAATTTCCAATTTAATTATCATTTGAACCACTGAACGGATTAAGACTGAGGTGTCATTCAACGCGTATTTTTGATAAGAATAGTAGAAATTTAAAATATTTTATCAAAAGGCTCCAACGGCTCCATTTGCTGCAATCATCTAAATTTCGACTACTTACACCTGAACGCAAAAAAATTTTTTTTTAGAATAAGTTATATATACAATTTAACATCGTTCGTCACAAAATTGGATATCAGAAATTTTGGGGCATGCAAATGTTTTCGACACTAGACTTTTACCTCGTAAAGAGGTTTTTTTTAGAAGATTACATACTATTACAAAATAGGATGTTCGTTAACCAACAAAAAACAAAATTTTTAAATGGTATATAATGTTGTTAGTTGGCAGTTTTCAATATAGCACCATCCTGCAGAGAAGAGTTTACTTATGAAATTTGTACACTATTTAACACAAAATAGGATAGACTAAATATTAATGGATCATTTACATAAAAATCGTGTTTTGGGTTATGACAGTCTGGAAGTAAAACAGCAATGAAGTAAATAGAATTTGCACAAGTATGTAAATTTGTAAGGGTTATCAGCCTTGGTTCGGCAATTACGCGTTTGCGGTTTAATTCAAATCTCTAGAATTCATTCTAGTTGCTCTCGCATACACAACTTTTTTTTATCGTTTTCCTATTGTTTTTAAGCAATATAAATAACCGACTTGATTGTTTCCTTAAAATCTATTCAATAATGCCACAAAAAATACACATTATTCGAATTGAAAAATAAGCTTGAGCAAATAAATACCCGAGGACTTTTTAATTCATGTGCCTAAATTTTTTATAAATCTGACTATTTTGTTTGCAAAATAGGCTTGACAAAGTGAAAACTGTTTTTATTTTTTTAAGATTTAAGACATGAACACTTACGTTTCAACGACTTGAATATCTTGGAACTTTGACTTTTCCTTATGAAGAACTTCTTTAATTTTTAAAGAAAATGATTGTCCAGGCCATAATTCATCCTGAATTTCACTAAACCAGCCATTTGAAATCGTATCCATTCTGTTGCCCTCAAAGTAAAAATTTCGATGCAAGGGACACAAATGCATACGTTTACATGTACATCTGAATAATAACTAATTTGTGATTAGAGAAAATCATATCAACACGTGGTCATGGCTCAAAGTAACCGTACTTTTAAAATACCAAAATATTCCAGCTTAAAAAATACTGAATACTGCTGCGATATTTCATTTTTCGTATTCGAGTCTGCTATAAACGGTTATCTTTTTCTATCAAACAACATTTTTTATATTGAAGAGACTTTTAACAGCTCGGAATTTTTTTCAAATACCTACCATAAAGCGATAGTTTCAAAATCAAGGTTTTTGTTTGAAGTACAAAACCAAAGAAAAATAAATTAAAAAGAAAACTTTTAAGAATCCAAAAAAAGAAAGGAGAATAAAGATCAAATAATGTTAGCAATATTACTGCGGACTGCAGTCCGCGCTAGTGAAGAAAGCATCACGAAGGGTGCGAAAGGCGACTAGCTATATATAGATGAAGAATGGAAATTTTGTTATGACTGTGTCGAGTTATATACCGATCGAAAGGTATAACTCTAACTAACAAAAGTGCATACTAAGAGTATTGGAATCTCACCTGGTTCGTGAGAAAAGCAGAAGTTTGTATAATTGCAGCAAATTGGGCTTTTGGAGCCTCTTGGTAAAATTTTTTATTTTTCTTATCAAAAAAACGCGCCGAATGACTTCTCGATCATCATAATCCGACCACTGGTTCGAAAGATAATTATATTTGAAAAATTTAGTCGCTTTCCCAAAATTAGATGAAAAGTAAGTATGTTTTTTTTTTGTATCAAAGCGTTGGAAAAGCTTATATTTGTGAATGTGGATCTATTTCCTATCAAAAAACTAGAAACGTTTGTTCAACGAATTTTTCGAAAAATCGCTAGCTTAGCGGGAAATCGCTAAAACCCGCTAAAATTTACACCGCACTGTTTCCGAACAATAATAGCTACAGATATGTTCTATATATAAAGGAAAGGTATTTTAAAGGGCTTTTAGGCATACCTTTCAACTTTTTAGACCCCGTACTTATTTTTCCTAAGGTATATAGGTAAATGGCTACAGGTGAAATTGTTGTTTGAGATTATTTATAATGACAAAATTTGATTGAAATCGGTCTACTATATCATATAGCTGCCTTAGGAACGATTAATCGAAAATTATGTTTTAGTATGACATTTTTTGTTGTTTTTGAGGTATCGCAACCTAACTCACAGATTGGAAATTTTCTAATTTCTTTAACAATTTGATCAAATTTGGTTTAAATCGGCGGCAGAAATGTTAGGGTATGGAATAATAGTTTATTTTTTATTTTCGAACTCATGCCTCGAATGTGTTGCGTTGCAACATAAACTACAAAATATTGAAGGTTAATAAAAATCTTTAAAATAGTTCTTTCTAAAATCGTCAAAATGTGGGATTAAAAACTTTTTTCACCTGTAGCATTTTACCTATGTCCTTTACAAAAATACTTTTTAAACGATCAATCAATTTTAGCGGGTTTTAGCGATTTCCCGCTAGACTAGCGGTTTTAAAAAAAAAAGTCGTAGTGCAAAAGTTTCTAGATTTATAATCGGGAATAAGTTCACATTCACACCTTTAAGCTATATCAACGATTTGATACAAACAAACAGACAAACAGACTGACGGACAAATTTCAGATTTTATGATTTTTTGAACCAGTAGTTGGAATTGTATTGATCGAGGTGTCATTCGACGTGTATTTCGAAAAAATTCCATACAAAATTTCACCAAAAAGGTCCAACGGTACCATTTGTTCTGATCATTTAAATTTTGCCCCTCCCAATTATACCTGCTGATCTCACGAACCAAGTAAGTTTTTAAATGTCATAGTATGCACTTTTCTTAATTAAAACTAAACCTTTCTATCGGCATATAACTCGATCTGATATCAACTTTTTCTGTATATATTGCTAGTCGCATTTCGCGACTTTCGATGCTTTCATCACTAACATGGACTGCCGTTCACAGTGATCCCGAAAACTCGTTTTAAAAATCAGTTTTCAAGGTGTTCCGTTGCAGAAAAATTTTTATATTTTAATACCCTGTGCCCATTGAAAATGGTTAAAAAGGGCATAATGGTTTTGTGAAATCTATGCAACAGGCAGATGGAAGCATCTCCAACCCTTTAATATATATATATTCTTGATCAGCATCAATAGCCGAGTCGATTGAGCCAAGTCCGTCTGTCTGTCCGTGTGTTTGAGCCAATCTCAGCCGATCTCAGAGACTATATTAGCTAGAGACTTCAAACTTGGTATGTAGGTTCCTGGATACCGGGTCCAGTTTGTTTTAAAATTTGGATATCATATAGCTGCTAGCTAGGAATGATCAGTCCAAAATCAAGTTTAGTATGAAAAACTTTTTTGTTGTTTAAAATACCTCGATCAAACTGACAGGATATGCATTTGAGATGGTAGTATAAATTAAGATAAGACTTGTTTGATTATTTAGTTATAATCATTTAATCGACTGGATAGCTCCAGGGTTCTTATTAAACTGATTTACAAATATTTCTAAAGGTAACATAAAACATTGACTGCACTGCAGTGACGTCGACAGATTGCTGACTACGCGCCTCGTGCCGTTCTTCAGCGGCCACTTGGTGCGCATAGCCAAGGGATCATATTACTCCACTGAGCTGGCTGTTGACCGGCCGGCGATGCGGAGTTGGCAATGCATGATCAGCGTTTCTGCGGCAGGGTGTCGCAACAATGTCGCGACGGCATCCGGTTGCCCAGTTGAACATAGCTGGTGTTAACTCCTCCCTCAGCTAAGTTAAGCGCGTCCCCGAGCTTACTCATGCTTGCCTGCAGGTCTGCTAACCTCGTGGATCGTTTTCGATGTTTTCTTCGTTGGCGGATCTTGTGGGCGACAACCAGGCAAATGACGACGAGAGCTAAGGTGATGCTGCTGCTCATAGCGGTACTTGACAGGAGTCTGGATCGAAGCTGACTGATGTGCTAAAGATTTGCCAGACTTAATTCGTGCAGATAAGGCAGGCGGAGGTGTTCTCGGTGCTGAGTTATGTTGACTTGGGCAACCGCCTGTACCACTGGTTTCCTCCTGAAGACACCATAGTTGTTGACGAATAACGTCCCATTTATCCAGACCTTGTCATCGAACCTTAGGAGATACGTTCCGGCAACCGATTGTTGGAAGCCAGAATTGTCGGTTATATTCGCAGCTAAATTGTTGATGATTACTGCGCCGTCGTCTACCAGAGTCAATTTGTCGAGATGACCGGGTCGCGTGCTGCATTGTGCGAGGGTTCCCGCAACCAGTTGTTGTGCGCAGTTTGGTGTTTCCAGCTGTTTGCAGAATGTTGTACTGACCGCCACATCACACCCACCGATGGCCAAAATGTTCGTTCCACAATCGGCAACTCTGCTAATGTTTTCAAAATCTAAGATAATATTTCCGTGGATCACGGGAAAAATATTAATTTTCTTACAGACTAATTTAGGTATGGGGTATTTAATCAATAAGTATAAAATGTCATTATTTTGAAATGCCTTAATCTTAGCTACTTCTAATAAATCCGCTACACTAACATTGGTGAAATGCTGAAGCATTAATTCCTTAATATCATCATTATCCAATATTACCGGGCTGATCAGGTCTACTTTTGCTATCGTTAGTGCGAGGATTAAATTTTGAAGGTCAGTAATTATTATTCTGTTTTTGGCTAAAATTGTCTCATACATATGTCCCATGTCATTTTCGTCAGTGTCCCGTATTGAATTTAGTGTCATGGTCAGTTCGTTGAGTCTCGTTTGGATTTTGGTGTTTATTTCTATTTGTTTAGTTTCTGCGTCCAGGAGTCCCCGCCACTACCTTAAGGACTGTCCCTAACAGATTTAATTTACGGGAATGTCTGTGGTTAACCTTAAGGGTTTCTACTAACGTTTCAATATGACTTAGATCAGTCGCTATTACTCTCTTTTCATGGTCTTTGTTAAACAAGTCCAGAGTCCTTCTAGTCTCGTCCACGTAAGTTTCGTACGACGTCAAGTTCGTAGTATGTCCTAAGTATTCATGTTCCTTCCAAATGGTCACGTCTCCGTCCGATACTGGTATGTAGTCTGAGGAAGTGTAATTTGTCAGTTTCATAGTCGCGGTCGTGTAGGTTGTCATGAGAGTAGTAAGCAGCGTTGTTAATCTAAGGTAGCGGAAAATAAAAATTTTTTTTTTTAAATTAGAAAGAATATAAAAATATTTCCTTATTTTCTAAGATTGTCCTTATGAACCACCCTCCCTTTAATAAGAACAGTCGTTCCAAGATCTGCTTCCACTATACCTTCTGTGCATAGTGGGGTCAACTTATTTCCCAGGCGTCTGTTTGACTTGACCCATACCTTGTCTCCCACCTGATATTCCTTATCTTCCCTTTTTTTATTTTCCTGTTCCATTTTTCTGTTTTGGGCTTTTTCAATTCTATCTCTCACCTTTAGTCCGATTTCTACTGAATTTGAATGAATGATTTCAATTGGCTTCATATTGGTAACTGAATGAATAGTTCTATTATATTCTATGGTTGAAAGCAGGATTAGGTCGACAGTTTCGTTAATTTGTTTGCTGATTTTCATGCACCGCGCGATTTCCGCCAATGTGCTATGAAATCCTTGACCTGGCCATTGGAAATGCTGTGTGAGGGGGCGCGTTTTCAATTTGAATGTTGAATTTTAAAAGAGTGGTTTTAATTGTTTCGGAGTTAAGGGATCTCTCGATGTCACAGTAAATGGTATTGATATTTGGAAAGATATTTATGAGCTGCAGTAACGGATCTTTGATGTCAACAATTGCTCTTGAACAAATTGGTTGAACCACAGCAAATTTGAAAAATTTATCGACGCACGTGAGAAAGTATTTTTGATCAGTGGAAAATACATCTACGTGTAAAAGTTCTCCTGCATAAGTAGGGATTGGTGTTTCGCCCAGCATCTGTTGTTTCGGATGCCGGTCGTACTTAGCCAGTGAACAGACTCTGCAATTGGCAACGATTTCTGTCGCTAGTCTATTCATTGTTCCTGCGCTGCTCGATGAGCTCTGTTGTGCTCAGCCGTCACTATTTCTCTTTGTTCTGTCTTGTCCGTGATGTCCGCAACTAGGTTTTTGGAATACCTAAATGTAGTTGACGGGAAAAGCTCGATGAGCCTATGTTGAATAAAAGCAAGTGTTGGCAGGTCGCAGTGTATTGCGTTTACAACTCCTACATTCACTACGTCTTGTAGTGTCTGTAGTAGTGAACTGCGATCTGAGACCCGAATGACGTGTATTGCTTTGTTTTGAAAAAGCAAGAACGTTCTGACGGACGGGGAATCAGCTTCTTCAATTACTATCTGATTCCTAAAGCAATTGACTGGCTTATCCGTGGCCTCGATAGCGTAGGTCAAGGATTCCTCGCTATGAATTGTAGCGAGGTCTGAACATTGGGAACAAGAATCTAGGGCGTTTACGTTTTGACGCGACAATGCGTCAGCCACATAGTTCCCTTTGCCAGGTTTGTAGATCAGGTTTGCATTATGCTCGTCAATAAAGGCTTTCCAGCGCTTTATTTTGGCATTTGGGTTACGGTCCGATACGGCGAAGGTTAGGGGCTTATGGTCAGTAAAAATGTTTAGGTCTCTAACTCCGTACAGGTAATTCCGGAGACTTTTGAGAGCCCAAACGATTGCTAACAATTCGCGCTCGTTCGTCGCGAAATCTGCTCCTTTATCCCGCAATGTTCTTGAGATCATTGTTATGGGACAACCTTCTTGGGACAACACAGCTCCCAGACCATGTGCTGAGGCATCAGTTGTCAGGTCGAAGCTTTTTTTAAAGTCCGGGTACCTTAACATCACATCTTCAGATATTAAGATATTTTTTAATCTGTCAAAGGTTTCCAGCTGTTTAGCTGTCAGTTCAATTGGAACTTTCCTTGACTGATTAGCGATTACTTTACCGTTGTCACCTTTTAGCAACTCAGTTAGAGGTTTTGCTAAGGCGGCTTAGTTTCTTATAAAGCACCGGTAGTAGCTAGATAGTCTTAGGAATGACCTAAGGTCGAATAAGTTCGAGGGTGGCTTGAAATTTAGGATAGCCTGTACTTTGTCGGGGGTCGTCTTTATTCCGCCCCTGGTGACTACAAATCCCAAATATTCCACACTTTTTTTTAAAAAATGTGGACTTTTCTTGAGATACCCTCATGCCAGCATTGTAAAGACTTTTTAAGACCCAGTCAATGTGTTTGACATGGTCCTCTTTACTTTCGGAAAATATGATGACGTCATCGACATAGACGTAGCATGTTTTCCCAATTTGCTCCCTTAAAACATCGTCTATTGCCCTTTGAAATATACTTAGGGCGTTTTTTAGACCAAAAGGAAGCCGACAGAATTCGTACTTCCCGTTGTTCACTGAAAAGGCGGTTTTTCCCCGTCCCTCTCTGCTAATTCGATCTGGTGAAAGCCTGATTTCAAGTCCAACGTTGTGAAATATTGGGCTTTACCCATGTTTGACAGTATTGTCGAAATTGAGGGTATTGGGTATTTGTCGCTGATGGTTTTTTGGTTCAGTTTCCTGAAATCGATTACCATGCGCTTTTTTTTGTAACCGAGCTCGTCGACACCTTTTTTGTCAACAACCCAAATGGGATTGTTGTAAGGGGGCCTGGACGGTCGAATAGTGCCGTTCTCTAGAAGTTGTTGAACTTCTGAGTTTACAAAATCGGCAACACCCATTGGGTATGGGTATAATTTAGAATACACTGGCTCATCATCTGTTCTGATGGTGGCCACAGTGTTGATGTTGAATGGCAGGGATTCGTTAGGATCCGCAAATGCCTTAGATCTTAATTTAATCATTTTATTAAAATTCTTTCATTGCGGGGGGCACGTCAACATCATCAACCTTAATAAAATTGACGTTGAAACACTTTATGAATTGGAGTGGCTCAGTACCACCATTAAATTTAATTTTATTCTTTGTGAAATCGAGATTTGCGTCAACTTCCATAAGAAGATCAAGACCTATTATTCCATCGAAGTCATTTAATGTCGAAAGGATAAAAAAAGGCGATATTACGTTAAATATGTTTATTAAACTTTTTTTGTTAATTTGGGTGCCCCCATGGATGTTTTTTAATTCGGGCAAAGGTTTAATATAGTTTTTGGACGCTCCTGTATCGATTAATAGTTTAATCTTGACTTGTGCCTTCGCTACGTTGGTAGCGTGGACGTTGTTCTGGTAATTTTTGACCCTGCCTTTCTTCAGTGGTTTTTGCAAAACTAGCCGCGATCTGAGCATAGTCATTACTGACTTCTGCCTCTAGTGCGATCGCTAGTGCTGTGGGTAAGTCCTCAGGCTTGGCTGGGAATACCGCTACTTTGAGGGATTTCTTGAGGCCTGATACAAATGAATGTAAGGCGTCGTCCCTTAACTTTTCATTAAGTGTCTCAGCCTCCTCCGGGCTATGTGTCATCACGGTCTTGTTTGTTAGAAGAGTTAGTGTCTTCTCGACCAAGTCGTAATATTCTAGCAAAGGCATGTCACCCTGACGTAGGGTGCCAAGTTTCTGCAATAGGACGCGCGTTGATGTTCTATCGGCGTAGACAAAATCTAGTCTGTCTATGATAGCCTCAAAGTTGAGTGCTGTGTTGTAGGACGTCAACGTAGCACTCGCTGCGCCCTAAACCTTGTTCCGGATAATTCCTACGGCGAGGTAATGTCTGTAACTGCCATTGAAAGGTTTAAAGACTTCGTAAGCGGCAGTGGCCGCTTCACGAAAGGCAGCATATTCGCCTTGTTTGCCATCGAACTCTGGTAAACATTTTACCATGTCCAGTGGCAGGTCACAACCTACTCCTTCAACAATATTTACACTATCATATCGCTTCTTTTCCTTAGTTTTTTCTGTTGAGGCCTGTAATTTTCCGAGTTTTTCCTCGAAAGACTTTGTAATTTTCACCACTTTTTCATCGAAACCTGTTTCCATCGTTGTAGCCTGGTGCAGGAGGGCTGCCTCCATTAATTTAACTAAATCGTCACCCACTTTGTCTTTGGTATCTGATTTCGTTTCTTTGTAGGAATCAATAAGATCCTCTTCCTCTCCTTCATTAATTTTTTCTAGTCCGGCCCTCCACATAAAAATTAGACAAAAATTGTTTAATGTCCGGTTCAGTAAAATTCAAAAAGTAGAAAATAAATGCACTTGACTTTTTTTTTTTAAATAATTTATTTATACCGATCAGCCTGGTATTGATATTCGTTGTGATTTTATATTTAATTATTTTAATTAAGGAAAAAATAATTCAGCACTCCACTTACATAAATTTCATTATCCCTGAACGATGTTTGAACCTGGGTGTGGTGTGAAAGTCTTGGTGATACTTCTTTCCAGTCGCAGCTTCTGTTGTTGTTGTTTAATCGATGATATTTAACTCGCTCAACATTTGGTTGGCGTCTTTTTTTTTGTTGTTGTTGTTTTTAGTCTTAATGTTAATATTTTTTAACTCTTAGTTTTAGTCAATCACTTATAGCGTGAGCTAACTATGATTTTTATTTTAGCCAATTTAATTTTTTTTTTATTTAATCACTTATAGCGTGAGCTAAGTATGATTTTGTTTTAATTTAATTTTTGTGAATCACTTACAGCGTGAGCTAAGTACGATTTTTGTTTTAGTCAATTTAATATTTTGTTTTATCACTTATAGCGTGAGCTTCGTATGATTTTTGTTTAAGTCAATTTAATTTTTTTGAGAATAAAAAATTGTTGTTGATCACTGTAATGACAACGTTTTGTTTTAACGCGAACAAACTTTTTACTCGCGGAGTGAGCTAGCGTAGTATTTATAATTTTTCGCGGAGTTTAATGCCGTTGGGCGCCAATTAAGATACGACTTGTTTGATTATTTAGTTCTAATCATTTATTCGACTGGATAGCTCCAGGGTTCTTATTAAACTGATTTACAACTATTTCTAAAGCTAACATAAAACATTGACTGCACTGCAGTGACGTCGACAGATTGCTGACTACGCGCCTCGTGCCGTTCTTCAGCGGCCACTTGGCGCGCATAGCGAAGGAATCATATTACTCCACTGAGCTGGCTGTTGACCGGCCGGCGATGCGGAGTTGGCAATGCATGATCAGCGTTTCTGCGGCAGAGTGTCGCAACAATGTCGCGACGGCATCCGGTTGCCCAGTTGAACCTAGCTGGTGTTAACTTATATATCTTGATAAAATTTGGTTGAAATCTGACCTCTATATTAGATAGCTGCCATAGGAACGATGAGCCGAAAGTCAAGTTTTAGTACGAAAAACTTTTTTATTGTTTTTGATATCTCATGCAAACTGACAAAATATGCATCCGGGGGTATCATACATTCTGACCAAATTTGTTGACCAAAATTAATGTAAAAATTAAAATTAAACAACATATATTTAATTTTATATTTTACTCTGAAATAATAAAAACGTTAAATTAAAGATTAAAAAGATAAAGTATCTGGGGGTATTCAAAAACTATAAATGATCCAACATATGTTGCAAGGATTGGGGAAAACCCAGAAAAACCAAATCAGACCCAAAAGTATTAGCAGTAATAGTAAGAAGAAATACACAAGTATTATAATTAGTAAGGTCACGGATTTCTAAAAAGGAAGAGGAAAAGAGAGGATTTTAATGAGGGGAGAGAGAGTTCTGAAGAGAAAACGTGATAAAGGGTATTATAGTTTGTGCACAAAACACGAAATGAGCTGTGCAATGGTAATAAGTTGTGCATGTAGGTAAAAATAAAGGTTTAAGGTTTCTAGTAGCTCTACGGGGGACAGAAAAAGTGAGGCGTTTTAATAGAGAACAGGAATCAATCTCGCCAATAATCAATTTATGAAGAAAAAAACACCAAGAGTTTTTCAACTATTGATTAAAGACAAGAAGAAACCAACTGGAGTACGATGGAAAACGAAGATTGGGATCCTAGTTTAAACCATGTAAGCAAAATATGATACTGCGGGCACCAAATCCATGAGCAGTATTCCAGGATACGACGATCTAAAAAGTCATAGAGAAGTGATGAAAGGGTCATTAAATTCCTTCGACCAACGTTTGATAAAGCCAAGAACCGAAGATATACATTGCAGTGGTATACTATCACTTGGAACAATTGAGATGCAACTGATTGGCCGAGCAGGGGGATCTGTGTATGAGAAGATAAGCTTAACATCATCAGCATACATTAGAATAGAAGAACGAGACCAAATGTCGAATAGATCACTAATAAAAAAGGGGTAAAAAATAAAGGTCCTAAGTGACTTCCTTGAGGTACACCAGAAGTAACGTGAACCGAACTCGAAATGGATGACCTTAGAAGCACTTTTTGGGTCCTACCTTTTAAGTAGGTGGAAATCCAACTTAAAAAGGCGGGTGGGAAACCTATACGATCAAGTTTAAATAGTAAAAGGTCATGGTTCACAGAGTCAAAGGCTTTACTAAAGTCAGTATAAATGACATCAGCTTGCTTTTTCTCTAAAAATGCGTCATTTACCAAGGAGGTAAATTCAAGCAAATTGGTCATTGTGGACCCTTAACAAAGCCATGTTGTGCATGGGAAATAACTGACTTACAGAAATGCTGAAAAACGAAATAACGATTTTTTCAAATAATTTGGGAATGACTGATAACTTTGCAATGCCTCTGTAATTCGAAATATCAAACTTACCACCTTTTTTGTGGAGAGGAATGATATAAGATTCTTTTCAAGGATAAGGAAAGATACCGGACTGAAGGGATAGATTAAAAAGCTTCAGCAACGGAGCAGCTAAGGAAGAACAGCACTTCTTAAGGACACAACTAGGAATGTGGTCAGGCCCAGGAGAGAAAGAAGGTTTTAAAGAATTAATAGAAGAGAATAAGGAAGTTAAGAATAAGGGAAAGTTAGGAGAATAGGTTGATTGGAAAAAGTTAGCAAATAGTTCAGCGGCTGCAGAATCGTCACTGGCTTTATCTAACCCAAGAAAGAAAGAAGAGGGTAAACTAGAGGATTAACGTTTCAAGTTAACAAATTTATAAAATTGTTTAGGGTCAAGTTTAAACTGTCTTTTGCATCGAGCAAGATAGTTCTCGTAGCAAATTGAGTTTAAAAGGGCAAAGTTCGATCTGGCTACTGTGTATTTGGACCAGTCGAGACCAGAACCTGACTTATTAAATTTTTTAAATTATTTGGATTTAATATTCTTTAAATAAGAAAGTCTAGGTGTAAACCAAGGGGGCTTTGTTGAACCAGACGCGGGAGGAAATTGGGAATACACATGTGTAAAAGTGCATTTATGGTCACATAAAAAGTATTAAGGACAGTATTAATATCAGCTGATTTTTCTATAAATGACCAGTCGGTTGAAAGAATAAGTTCATTGAACAATTAAAAATTTCCTTTGCGAAAACAACGACGTGGTGATTGCTGAGATAATAGAGGCAGGTTAGATGAATTTGAGATAGAAATTGAAATTTGTATTGTATGATAATGTAAGTCTTCAGGCACTGATAGTGGGAATGACCTCAAGACGGCAGAATTTGCGAAGTCGTTTACGAATACCAGATCAAGGATTCTATCTAAATTATTTTTGATTGAATTCATTTGAAACAGTGAATAATCAAAAAGTCAATCTTAAATATTATGGTGATTTGAAGGAACAAGATTGTTTGCGCTACTGAAGTTCGAGCAAGAAAAGTTAGGTAAATTAAAACCACCTAGCACAACAAAGGTCATTATCCCTAGGTTAGGTTAGGTTAGATGGGGTGCCGTAACGACGCACTTAGGCCTGGATAGGCCCGTTGTGATCCCCCGGATCCGAGAATCCTTTCTGCCTACGTGGAAACTTAATAACTGAATCAGAAGGGAGTCCAGTTCGACGACTGGATGAATTTGGCAATTTTGCGAGGTGGCAGTGCGGCAAGATCGCCTAAAGTGTTTAGGAAGGGTTTTTCCAGGGAGCGAAATCTTCTGTTGCTTAGATCCGGGCAGGAGCAGAAGAAGTGCTCCGGTGACTCTTCTTCCTCTTCATTCCTGCAGCCTGCAGAAATCGTTGTATGGAGAGTTAAGTCTTGGGGCGTGAATGCCTACACGCCAATGGCCGGTCAGGGATCGTATGATGAGAGAGCAGTCGCTTCTGGTGAGATTTATTTTTTGTATATGGCCAAGTTTAGCTTGTAGGTTTTCCATGATTGGTCTAAATTAGAAGCCTTAGCTTGATTGAAAAGCGCTCTACAGCCCTTACGAAGGTCGCTAAGGTCATGAGTCCAGCTTGGTGGTTTTTTTTGTTCCTTTGGGTCTACTGACAGGGCAGGCTGCTTTGCATGCGGAGTTATATGCACTTTTGAGTGTATGCCCTCTGGTGCTTTTTCTGGGATGAACTTTTTGAGAAGGGTTAGATATTTTGGCCAATCGGTTTTCCTGAGATTGGTGAAAAGAATTGGTTTTGGATGCGTGAGATTAAGTACATCAGAGCCTATTATAAGGCCGATTTTGTTTTTTGCGCAGTCAGTTACTAGACTTCGCGTAATGTCTTCAGGAGGGGGGCCCAGTTGTTCATATGCCATATAACATGACAGTAACCTGATCGGAGTTGGCTGGAGCTCCAGGCTTACTGCCGTGTTGTCCTCATTACTGAAATTGTGGAGCAGAAATTCACTTAAATGTTTTCGTGCATTAACTACTATCAGCTTGTAGTCGGGTGATCATAGTCCAGAAACCTTTCCGCACACCATCCAAGGTTCCTGGATAAGGAGCACATCAGCTTCGCCGCCAGCCAGACGGAGTAATAGGGAAGCAGAGGCTGTTTTACAGTGGTGGAGGTTTATCTGCAGAAGTTGGAGCGACATCTGTAGATTTTCCCTCCACCACTATAATATTGGCATCGTCGTCGTCGGATGCGACATCGGAGGTGACCTTCTCACCCGTCTGCCAGAGATTGCGAAGGTCCCGCGTGATTGTGGACGCGTCGGACACGTAGCCGTCCATTTCAGGGCGCTCGGGGGCTTCCAGCTCCGAGGTGATGTCCTTCTCGACTGGCTTGTCAGAGGGAACACCACCCGTTGCTGCATCTGATTTGTATACGCGGATGAAAGCAGAACTGAAACCGAAGTTCAGTTCGCGTCTATGGGGGCCTGTGATTACTTATTCAGGATAATCACAGCCTGGTTGGTTGGCCCTGGCATCTCCTCTATCTTGGCCACTCGCCAGTCATAAGTGGGCAGTCATGGATTGCACCGCTGTATCATTTTGAGCACCTGCTCGGGATCCCTGAAAGCTGATGGGACCCACATCCTTGCCCGTTCCACTCAACAGCTTCCAGTTTGCCGCCCGGGTAAACTTCGCCTAAATTGGCGACAGCTGCCTTATAGAGCTCTGCCGACCGGATGTAGTCGCAGGCTATATACCTTTACTGTGCCTTGATACCACCCGACGTCCTTACAGACGGGGGGCGGCCCAGGCTCCTTCTGAGGATCCTCTCCTTTGCAATCTGGGCGAAGGATCTACCCTGCTGTACCCTAGATTTTTTGGCGTTGGGTACAGGTGCCTCTTGAGAGCGCTGCCACTTCGTTTGTGTTCTTGCTCTGGTGCTTGGGCACTGAAATCCGGAAGCCTGTGCTTGGCCCATTCCACCTTTTTCAGCCAGTCGGCTGACAGGTTGGATCCTGCGCTTTCCTAGTGTCGCTGAAGGATGTTTCCAGCTCTGAAAATTATTATCATTATCCCTAACTTAAAGGGAAACCTCATTTAGCAAGATATATGCTGCATATAAACTTCAATTTGAGAAGTCGAAGGTATATATGAGCAAGTGATGAGAATTGATCAATTTGGAAATGTTACTTTAACAGCAACAATTTCAACATCAGTAGGCACAATAATTGAGATACGTTTAGACTGAAGTGACGATTTAATGGCGATTAATACACCACCTCCTCGACGAATTGGTCGATCATATATAAAGAATAGTAATTTGACATTATTTCACCATCAGATACAGTTGGCGTTAGCCAAGTTTAAGATAAAGCAATAATGTCAGATTCAAAAGAACCACTACTCAAAAATCTATTTTTTTTTATAGATTTTTGAGTTTAGACAGAAGTCCTCTAACATTCTGGTAATGTATTAGGACAGAGTCGGGACAGGAAATTAGTTTTTTGGTCTACTGGTTGAAGCTTGTGGGCCAGAAATACCAGCTGGTAAGGTGACAGGTTCTGATCTCCTTTTCGATTTAAACTCATGCACAACCATATGTGGCGGCCAAAATTTTGGATCACATATGTCGGCAAAAAAGTCGTGAGGGACACTCATTTTAAATGAGGCTTTTCTCGAAGCGTAGAAAAATTTAATTTGGAAATAGAGACATTTGCAGGGGATTTACTTGCAATGTATGCCGCTATGGAATCACAAGTAGTGTCCGAGGATAGCCTAGACACAAATACTTGTTTTCGAGGAGCAACAACATTGAGGATAGGGACTTCACTGTTGCTACTTTTTTTAGGGGCTGAATTGCGAAGGGGCTTAGCTTTTCGACCAGATCCTACCCGCACAGAAGACTCGATGAGTTGGGCAGACTCTGTTGTCTGAGAAGCAGCCTCTCCTTTAGATGGCGCAGGAGAATTAAGTAACTCAGAAAAGGTGATACCGAGATGCCATGGAGTCGAAAGAGACTGGGTAACTGGTATATTAGGGGGAACGGTTAAAAATGGGGAATCTGATTTAGAATTAGGTGATGAATTAAATTTGAATTGACTGAGCAACTCGATACTAGAGTCGAAGTCGCTCGAAAGAAGCTTAGCCACCTTATTGAGTTTTAAAAATTGATTTCTCACAGAATTATTATACATAAGTGAGAATTCAAATTGCAAGTCGATGCATGCGGGGCAAGACCAATTCAAAACTCCACACTCCTTTTTAGCAGTGGTTACGAGTTTATCACAGTCTCGACCCGAGAGACCAGCACACTTAGCATGCATGATGTTGTCACACAACCAAAAGTACACTTGACAGTGTAGTTCTTCTTGCAGCACGACATATTTCCTACTGGGGTCAGTAAAACTGCAGACAGAAAAAGCGCACGTAATAGAGCGGGAGATACTGGAATTTAGCTCTAAGCGAAGAGAGCAAAAAAACAAAAACAATTGCTCGTGAGAGCGCGGTGCAAAACAAAAGAAGAAGGAGCGGAGACTGAGAAATGCAGATAAGTACTAGCAACAAAACTTGCACAAGCGAGGTGCTAAGCGTAAACAAAACACAAACAAACACACGCACAAGCAAATGTCAAAAGGAAACGAAGGCAAATTATGCTAAGCAAATGCACAAAATTTAAAATGCTATTTGCTGAGATCTACAATGCACAATTAATTACAACTTACTCACAGTCGATAACTTACACTAAATCACAATTAAGGATAGAAATTTAAATTAATTGGTGCAACAATAAGGCACAAAACAAAGTAAAACTAGTGGGCGGTGCTACAGTCGACCATACTCGACTGTCGGAGACCCCTTCTTACCATAGAAAAGCAACTCCTGGTTTAAAGAAAATAATATAAATCTGTACATATACAAAACATTGTTTCAGGAGGTATAAGACAATAAAAAAATTCCCAATCTGCTAGTCTGATTGTGGTATCTCCAGAAACAACAAAAATTTGCATACTCAGTATACATTTTAGACCAATCGTTCCTATGGCAGCTTTATAATATAGTAGACCGATTTCAACCAAATAAATCAAAAAAGCTTTTCATACTAAAGCTTGGTTTTCGACTGATTGTGAACCGATTTCAAACAAACTCGGTCAGAATGTATAAGATAACCCCAGATGCATATTCTGTTAGATTGGTTGAGCTATCTCAATAAACAAAAAAGTTTTTCATATTAAAGCTTGATTTTCGACTGATTGTTCCTATGGCAGCTATATGATATAGTCAACCGATTTCAACCAATCTTGTTCAGATCTTGATCACCCCAGATACATAGTCTGTTGAATTGGCTGAGATATATAAATAAACAAAAAAGTTTTTCATACTAAAGCATAGTACTGACAGTTAAAAAAAGGTCTTGTAGAAACCTGAACTCCATATAAAAAAAACGCTGGCGTAATGTGAAGAACCCCATTGTTACATTTAGCTCCGCTAGTAGATCCTGAGACTCGATAAAAACGGAGTTGCCAGATAAGCACCTGGCGTTGTCCAGCGCTGTTTGACAGGCCTTGAAGAACATCGAACTGTTTAGAGTTTTACTAGGTATATAGTAGAGAAATGTCCGGCACACAAGTGAAAACGAAGACGAATACATGAATTTGGTCAATAACGACGACAATATTAGTTGATTATAAGCAAGAACGTAAACTGAGATCTGTTTTTGTGGACATAAATTGAATCATTTTCTTTTTATTGTATTAATACAAATGGAGAATCTACATTAGAAGATGGGTGCACCCAATACTTGCTGTGCTTGCGTGCCATAACATATTTCTCCTATTAATTTACATTTTCCATTGCGAATTCTCTCCTCTTTTTACCAAAATCAGCTTTGCATGTTCAAATTTAAAACAAACTACAGTTGAGGTATAGAGTTACCACTCAACTTTTTGTTATTTGTTTGTGTTGCATTGGCAACACTGTCTTTCTGCTCGTTTACAGAAAAATATTGAGCATTTTACGCCGCTAAAAATTGTTTAAGTTTGAGTACTAAGCTTAAAGCTTGATTTTCAACTGATTGTCCTATGGCAGCTATATGATATAGTCAACCGATTTCTACCAAACTTGGTCAGAATGTATAAGATCATCCCAGATGCATATTTTGTTGAATTGGTTTTGACTGATTGTTCCTATGACAGCTATATGATATATCGGACCGATTTCAACCAAACTTGGTCAGAATGTATAGGACCATCCTATATGCATATTCTGTTAGATTGGTTGATATATCCTTTAAATTGTCTTTTTAATTAAGATATTTCTATTTTATGTAAATATAACATTAATATAAATACTAATAAATATTATATTAATAAATAATATAAAAAATATAAATAAATAATAAATATAACATTAAACATTAATAATAAATATTAAAAAAAAAATATCTGTTCGTGACGGGAATCGAACCCGCGACCCATGGCCCAAATGAAAATTTTAGAAAAAAATTGACGCTCGACACACTGCGCTACAGGGCTATTTCATTACCAATTGTTTATTGTAGGTTTCATTATTACTGGACCATAAGTCAAACTTCATTGTTGTTGTTGCTAATCGTTTTGTAATTGTTGCTGTTAAGGTAAAGCAAATATAGACAAATTTAGTTGATTAATATCTTCGCTGTTTATTATCCGATCGCAATGAAATTTTCAGCAAACTTGGCGGATAATATTGGCTTGGTCTATGCCTAATAAGAACGCTCTATCTATTAAATTGCCCTTATAATTTAATTTATTTGATTTTAAGGCGTTCAAGGGGGCGTGGCCAAAATCTAAAACAAACTTGATCTGCTTGCAATATAGACGGACCTACGTACCAAGTTTGAAGTCTCTAGCTCTTATAGTCCCTGAGATCTAGACGCTCTTACAGACGGACGGACAGACAGACAGACGGACATGGCTATATCGACTCGGCTGTTGATGCTGATCAAGAATATATATACTTCATGGGGTCTGCCACGCCTCCTTCTGCCTGTTACCCCTGTACTTTTTTTAAGAACGGGGTTTAAAAAAAATAATAAACAAGAAAACATACAGAACAGGAACAATAAAAATCGAATCACTATTCACATTAAACAAATTTGGTCACGATGTGAAAGACAGTACCTAACATACAATTTATGAGTTTGGTTAAGATAACTTAAGAAACAAAAAAGTTTCCCATACTAAAGGTTAAATTAATCCGATTATTCCTATGGCAGCTATAGGATATAGTCATCCGACTTTGACAAAATTTTGAAAGGATGTAACAGGCAGTCCCATCTATACAATCTGCGTGTTTAGTTGAGATATCTTAAAAAACAAAAATGTTTTTCATACTAAAGGTTAATTTCATCCGATTGTTCCTATGACAGCTATAGGATATAATCATCCGTGAGTTTGGTTAAGATATCTTAAGAAACAAAAAAATTGTTCATACTTACGGTAAATTTGCATCCGATTGTTCCTATGGCAGCTATATGATATAGTCATGACCAAATTTGGTCAGGATGAAACAGGCAGTCAGGCATATATATAATCTGTGAGTTTGGTTAAGGTATCTTAAGAAACAAAAAAGTTTTTCATACTAAGCTCATTCCGTGACCTTTGACACCGAATTTGACACACTTACAGGTCGAATTTCGTCTTATTGCACGATAAAAATGCTTTAGCTATGTTGTGTGAAACGAACACACACACTGCGTCTA
Source organism: Drosophila rellima (assembly GCA_035043635.1). Classification (NCBI taxonomy): domain Eukaryota; kingdom Metazoa; phylum Arthropoda; class Insecta; order Diptera; family Drosophilidae; genus Drosophila; species Drosophila rellima. The sequence goes on along the minus strand of JAWNMV010000020.1, from coordinate 114,154 downwards.
GCATTATATACAGGAGGAATGGAAAATTTACTTGACTGTCCGATCAGATCGACTTATATATCGATCGAAAGGTGTAGGCTAAACTAATAAAAGTGCATACTAGGACTTTTGAAAGCTCACCTGGTTCATGAGATAAACAGGTGGAAGTGGGACGGGCTAAATTTAAATGATTGCAGCAGATGGGGCCGTTAAAGCTTTTTGGTAAAATTTTTTAATTTTTAACTATTTTAATCAAAAGTACGCGTCGAATGACACCTCGATCACAAAAACCGACCTCTAGATAAGAAATCTAGAAACTTTTGTTTTAAGACTTGTGAAGCGGAGCAAACAATATTCCTTGCAGTAGCTTGCTTTTCGAGTATTTAAAAAAAAATAGAATTGAATAGAATATATCGTAAATAGAATACTGGGAAAAATTACGTGTTGGTTATCATAGTGCCAAAATTTTTCTTCGTGTTGCCACCCGAATTGTGGCATTAAAATTTTTTTTTTAAACTGTGTTCAATTCTACCGGCATTTCCAACGGTATGCATATGATTAAGTGCAGTGCATTTTGTTATAGAAAATAACCCTTTTGCAGGTGAAGCTCCTGCCAACAGACCGGCAGAGTCTGGCAGCGAAGCCTCTAACATTGTGGGAGCACTAAAGGTGCCTCCCGCAATCATTCTGTGCCTTCCCAGTGCTCTTAGAGACTCCTCGTTGTTTATGACCCTTTTATGGGCCCCATATGCTTTTGTAGGAACCTCTGGAAACCTTTATATACCCTGGTGTGGGCATCGAATGCTCAAACAACAACAACAGCAGCTTCAGCTGCAACGGCAACAACAACAGCAGCTTCCTCTGCAACGGCAACAGCAACAACAACAACGCCAGTGCACAACACCTCAGTTTCTGCACCAGCTTCTACGCAGCCCAACAACAACAAAAGCTGCAACAACAACACTAAAGATCCGTCAGTGTGTCAAAACCATAAATATGTATTGAATATACATATATATTTATACTCAATCATAAGTATTTCTATCTAAATCTCATACACTCAGCCAGTGCCAAATCGACTTAAAACGCATGTGAATGATCGCGCGTTTCTTTTGTTTTCACTTTCGTGCATAATTTTAAGTTCAAGGGCATAATATAGAGGATCAGCTGTTCATTATCAGTGGTGGTGTAATTGTGTGCAAGAGGCCAGCAGCATGCAATGAGCCGCTGCTCTCGTTTTGCTATTTTCTCACACACACCAACGTGCACACTCACATACCTATGCGTGTATAAAAGAATAAATGCATGCGTTTACCTAACTAAAGCCGCAGAACATATGTTTTGGTATCTGCGTTTAAATTTCTAATTGTTTGTCAGTTGATCTTATACTGAATTGTTAGCCTGAAGGTCGATTACAATGTTGTTGAATGTAATTTAATTGCTATTAAAGATAAACTTAAGTAACTAATAGCTGAGTTAAGTGTATGTGAGTTGGATATTTTAATTTTGAGATCAGTTTGTTAGGCAGCTCCAAACCTAATATGCTATTTCTTATTCAAACAGCTTGGTCGTCTTGTCTGCGTCGTCTTGGACCCAACGATTTCATCGACAACGTCGTAAGTGATGAATTTTGAATCAAGATCGTGAGTAATTAATACAAATTGTTATTTTACAAGTTTGGGGAGCTAGCCCAAACTAAACATATATCCAGTTCTGCATACCTACTGAACGACTAACGCTAAGTATACTGTCAATCGCTTGATTGACATTTTCGCTTTAATTTAAAACAAACGTAAAGTAATGTAAACAGATCATTAAATAAGATAAGCTGTTCTTTCGAAGGAAACCTTAAAATGAGCCTTATTGAATTGGGCTATCGGCTAATTATATTGAGTGTACAAATTTATAATGAACTAATTTTTTTTTTATTGGGCACCTTGAGTGTCTAGCACAGCAGTGGTATTGGGTGGGATCATGATCCCTTTCATGATTCCAACGGTTGGATGGGTATAGACGAAGACCAACCCCATCTCGGTTCTCTACATCCGATAGTTGTAGCACGTTATTTTGTCCGATATCTTTTGGTTTGCCTGTCCACTTTTCAACTACCTAACCTCTGTCTACGAATTTGTTATTGTGACGAAATTGTGGAAGCAGCACAACACCCACGCCACTTTTCCCTGAGCTTAGCCGACACCCTAGTAGACAGATTGTGCTGCCGAAACAACTCTTCGTGTGTGTTCGTTACATAATAAATGGCGCCCAACGTGGGCACAAAAAGCCCGAGTACTTAAATAAAAAGGCCGAGTCCGAAAAATAATATCGTACTCCCCACGCTTCCCCAAATTTCCTTCTAAATCCTTTCCGCAAATCAACTTTGATCCACCTTCAAAAAAAAAAAGAAGTAGTTTCAGTACGCATTATATATCTAATTCGGAACGGCTGGCATTCTGGTCACTATCGGATCCAGACCAATCGATATATATCGCAAAACCCAATGATTTCTTAATTTTTGCTTATTCTGCGCGAATGAAAGTTGTCTTTATCTTTATCTTTCGCATGCAAGATACGTAGGAATTATAGTTCTGGTTTCTAACTGATTCTATACCTCGTAAATTGAATGCTTAAAACAAAATCATCTGTCCTTTTTAAAATCGAGATTGTTCACGCTGGAGATTTTCTGCAGGTCCCTCTCTTAGTCGGATAGATACTCACGTATCTTTTAATATAATCATTTTGCGGAATAAAATGCTACTTCTATGGGTGTAGGGTTAATACTAGGTCACAGTCTCGCAATAATCCGAATGTGCCTGGTCCTCGTACGAATCCCCGTCGCGATGTTAATCAGGCTAGAGTTGCGCCTGAAACAAATGCTCTATCGGAGAATCGCATTCAGCAACTTATTTCCGACTCCTTAGAAAATTATCGAGCAAACATGACTGCGGTTATTGCAGATCACTGCTGTCGTCCGGAAATTGAACGTATCCAATTTATCTCGCGAAGCTCGTGATGAACCCCAGCTAGAATGGGAGAGCGCTCCTTCCTTTCCTCTTTTGAGTACCGCAAGCAATGTCCGCAACAATAGTTATAGGTTTCGAGCACCTAGCGCTCGCGCCAATGCACTTAATTCTTCCACTGATCGACCAGACAGAATTTCGAATGTGATTTCGAACTGGTGTGTTAAATTTAGTGGATCGCCAAATGACCTTCCGGTCGAGGATTTTATATACAGGGTAAATTGTCTCACAAATCAGTGGCCTAATGGAATTTTTGCTCTGCTGTCTCAGTTTGCCAATCTCTTGTTCACCGGTTCAGCTCTGTCCTTTTATTGGCGTGTTCATAGAACATCTGACCACATGAATTGGTTTGAATTGTGCAGTCGTGTACCATGCGCCGTCGCAAGCAGGGTGCGAACTAAAGCATGAGTTGTTGCATATTGAAACTCCAGATTTGTCTACTCTGCGCAAGGAATGCCACAGACACGAGGAATTCTTCCTTAGCCTGAAGTCAAAACCTTTCTCTCGACTAAACGTAAATAAGCATTTCGTCAACACGATGCTTCATGGAGAAGAATCTGGAGAGACATCTGAAGGAGAAGACGAAGCAACAAACGAGTCGTGTGCAGTTCGTGCGAATACTTCCAAGTGCTGGAATTGTGGAGAACAGGGTCACAAGTACCAGGACTGTCTTAAACCTCGCTGCGTGTTTTGTTACGGGTGTGGTGCGCCTGATATTTATAAGCCCAACTGTAACAAATGTAAATCAGCATCGGAAGACTCTACACAAGATGTCCGCCGCCTTCCGAGAGGGGATATCCGACGCTAGACTCGGATACCACTCTTTCTACTTCTAACTCCAGACATGAACCTTTCCCTGATTTATCAACTTCAATCCCAGATATGTCAATTCCCCAGCATTTTAGGCCATACCACGTGCGATTACGAGAGTATCAAAAGCGAAGAGCTGAAATATTCGAAGTGAACACACTAGTTTTAGCTTCATCTCGTTCTTCAATGCGCATGCGAGAATTTTGGGAACAGAAACGTCGCTTGAGTCGTATCGTGGTGTCCTCAATTACAAACAAGGCAAATGACATTCGTCCGTTTACTCAGATTGAGATTCTTGGTCAGCATTACTTAGCTCTATTAGATAGTGGGGCAAACAAAAGCGTTGTTGGAGGAAGTCTTGCTCGGCAAGTACTGACAGATAATCTAGTTTCTAGGAGAATGAGCGGAGTTTTTCGTACAGCCGATAGTCAGACACAATCTGTGGCCGGATCGATTATTGTACCTTTGACTTACAACTCAATTCAAGGAGAATTTGAATTTTGAGTAGTTTCATCGATAAAACAGGATGTCATTTGCGGAATGGACTTTTGGAAAAGATTTGGCATTTCCATCATTCCGTTCTGCTCTACAAATGAGATATCACATGAATCCGAAGATTACTCGCTTAAGTTAGAATTGTCTGCTTTCCAACAATCTAAATTACAGTCTGTGATCGACTTAATTCCGTCATTCGAAAAGAATAGGCTAGGAATGACCACCATAATAGCTGTTATGCGGCGAGATTTATCGTATGCTCAGCATGGACGTTATTGAAGAAGCTCCTAGTTCGCCCTGGTCATCTCCAGTTACGTTGCCCATCAAGCCTGGCAAAGTAAGATTCTGTTTGGACGCACGTCGGTTAAACGATGTCACAGTGAGAGACGCTTATTCGATTCCTATCATGGATGGACTTCTTAGTCGCCTTCCTCCGGTCTATTGTATTTCAAAAATCGATCTGAAAGTCGCTTTTTAGCAAATCTGTTTAGATTAAGAATCTCGTGCGAAATCAGCCTTTACTGTCCCTTTACTGTCCCGATTAACAAACGCTCCCCAAACGATGAGCCGTTTAATGGACTTGGTGATTCCCTATAGGTTGAAATCCTAAGTTCTAGTATACCCAGACGACTTATTGGTACTGTCTCATAGTTTTTAAGATCATTTGATACAATTATCAGAAGTGGCTACTCAGCTACGTAAAGCTGGACTCACCATTAACATTCAAAAAAGCCAATTTTGTTTGGAGAAAGTAGACTACTTAGGTTATTTAGTAAGCGAAGGTACTCTTCAGGTTAACCCTGATAAAATTCGAGCTGTTGATGAGTTTCCCATACCGAAGACTCAAAAGCAGCTTAGAAGATTCTTAGGAATGACTGGTTGGTATCAACGTTTCATTTCATACTACTCGTCGGTAATTTTTTCGCTCACGGAATTGCAAAAAGCAAATTATGTTCAGCTCCATTTTTGATACACCCCGACTATGACAAGCCCTTCATTGTGCAATGCGACGCTTCACTTCATGGTGTAGGTGCCGTGTTGGCCCAATGTGACGATTTAGGTAATGAGCGCCCTATAGCATTTATGTCTAAGAAGTTGAACAAGGCCCAGCGCAACTACACAGTCACGGAGCTCGAATGCCTAGCGGTTGTTCTAGCTATTAAATAATTCCGCATGTACATTGACGGGCACCCTTTTAAAGTTGTCACTGAACACGCAAGTCAATAGCCCCAATAGATTGCGAAGTTTTCCCGGAGATCAATTTGAGCTCAGATGACTTTCAATCAGCTGAATATAGCGCACTCAAAGAAAAGTTTCTATTATCTAAGTTGCCAGATTTCCAAGTAATCGATGATTATATTTACCACCAAACTAGTTTCCCAGATTCAGATTCGGCTCCAGATAATGACTGCTGGAAATTACTTGTTCCGGAAGAGTTGCGTCAGAGCATAATTAGTTCTGCTCATGACCAACCATCGTCTGCACATTGTGAAACTGCCAAATGCCTGGATCAGATTCGACGAAGATTTTACTGGCCTGGTATCGTGATTAATGTAAGTGATTACATTAACAAGTGCGCAATATGTCAAACCACCAAATACCCTACACATTCTCTTAAGCCTGTGATGGGTACAAGAGTTATCAGCGAAAGGCCATTTCAGAGATTGAATCTAGATTTCATAGGTTCCTTTCCTCGAACGAAGAAAGGCAATGTGGGAATATTCATCATCCTTGACCATTTTTCGAAATTTACCTTCCTCAAGGCGGTAAAAAGGTTTACTTCAAAGGTTGCCATTGAGACAATCGTGAGCGACAATGGCACTCAATTCAAGAGCAGGGATTTCTCAGATTTTCTTTTTAAATATGGTGTTCAACATACTTGCACTGGCGCTTATGCTCCACAATCAAATGCAGCAGAGAGGGCTAATCGCTCGATTATTGCCGCCCTTAGGGCATATGCTCGAAGTGATCAGCGTGAATGGGATGTTTTTCTTGGCAGTATCAACTGTGCTCTCGGAAAGTCCATACACCAGTCAATCGGCATGTCACCTTATTTTGTAGTCTTTGGACAACATATGCTTTCGCATAGCCAAGACTTCAAGTTGTTGCGAAACCTTGAGTTACTCAGTGAGGGAGAAGTGAACTTGTCAAGAGCCGATGAATTTCAGAAGATCCGCTCAACTTTGGAGAAGCATTTAACCAAGGCATACGACTCGAATCAACGCACATATAACCTTAGAGCAAGACCGCGTTCATTTCAAGTAGGTGACGAAATTATAAAACGCAACTTTTGACTTAGCAATGCTCCTAATAACTTTAATGCCAAGTTAGCTCCAGTGGGAACAAAGGCTCATATCAAGAAGAAGCTAGTGCAGTCAATTTATTTGCTCGAGGACTTAAATGGTAGAGAGTTGGGCAAATTTCACGCCAAGGATATTTGGTAAATACGTATATGCCTTGCACCCCTTTGATTTTTCTTACTGTTTTCATCTATGGCTGGTAGTCATAGTCTCAAACTGTGGGGGGGTTGTGAAGCGGTGCAAACAATATTCCTTGCAGTAGCTTGCTTTCCGAGTAATTTATAAAAAAAAAATAGAATAGAATACGTCGTAAATAGAATACTAGGAAAAATTACGATATTCAGAAAAAAAATGCAGTTTAAATTGTGAACTACCGCAATGTTAGGCGACCTGCGCTTTGCATGCTTACATGTATATGTGTTTACATGTGTACGTGCATATGCATAGTGATAAACGAAAACGGCTATGCATGTGATTAGCTAAAAACGTAATCTGCGCTTAGCATAGGTACAGCCTATCTGCCAAAAAAAAACCCATGGTTTCATTATGCGAAGAAAATTCAATTGCGCTAGACGTCTTGGTTATCATAGTGCCAAAATTTTTCTTCGAAAGTCACGTGTTCCGTGGGTGCGACAGCCCAACTTCGTTATGCCACCCGAATTGTGGCATTAAAATTTTTTTTTTAAACTGTGTTCAAGTCCAGCGGCATTTCCAAAGGTATGCATATGATTTAATGCAGTGCATTTTGTTATAGAAAATAACCCTTTTGCAGGTGAAGCTCCTGCCAACAGACCGGCAGAGTTTGGCAGCGAAGCCTCTGACATTGTGGGAGCACTAAAGATGCCTCCCGCAATCATTCTGTGCCTCCCCAGTGCTCTTAGAGACTCCTCGTTGTTTATGACCCTTTTATGAGCCCCATATGTTTTTGTTGGAACCCCTGGAAACCTTTATATACCCTGGTGTGGGCATCGAATGCTCAAACAACAACAACAGCAGCTTCAGCTGCAACGGCAACGACAACAGCAACTACAACAACAGCTTCCTCTGCAACGGCAACGGCAACAGCAACAACAACATCGCCAGTGCACAACACCTCAGTTTCTGCACCAGCTTCTGCGCAGTCCAACAACAACAAAAGCTGCAACAACAACACTAAAGATTCGTCAGTGTGTCAAAACCATAAATATGTATTGAATATACATATATATTTATACTCAATCATAAGTATTTCTATCTAAATCTCATACACTCAGCCAGTGCCAAATCGACTTAAAACGCATGTGAATGATCGCGCGTTTCTTTTGTTTTCACTTTCGTGCATAATTTTAAGTTCAAGGGCATAATATAGAGGATCAGCTGTTCATTATCAGTGGTGGTGTAATTGTGTGCAAGAGGCCAGCAGCATGCAATGAGCCGCTGCTCTCGTTTTGCTATTTTCTCACACACACCAACGTGCACACTCACATACCTATGCGTGTATAAAAGAATAAATGCATGCGTTTACCTAACTAAAGCCGCAGAACATATGTTTTGGTATCTGCGTTTAAATTTCTAATTGTTTGTCAGTTGATCTTATACTGAATTGTTAGCCTGAAGGTCGATTACAATGTTGTTGAATGTAATTTAATTGCTATTAAAGATAAACTTAAGTAACTAATAGCTGAGTTAAGTGTATGTGAGTTGGATATTTTAATTTTGAGATCAGTTTGTTAGGCAGCTCCAAACCTAATATGCTATTTCTTATTCAAACAGCTTGGTCGTCTTGTCTGCGTCGTCTTGGACCCAACGATTTCATCGACAACGTCGTAAGTGATGAATTTTGAATCAAGATCGTGAGTAATTAATACAAATTGTTATTTTACAAGTTTGGGGAGCTAGCCCAAACTAAACATATATCCAGTTCTGCATACCTACTGAACGACTAACGCTAAGTATACTGTCAATCGCTTGATTGACATTTTCGCTTTAATTTAAAACAAACGTAAAGTAATGTAAACAGATCATTAAATAAGATAAGCTGTTCTTTCGAAGGAAACCTTAAAATGAGCCTTATTGAATTGGGCTATCGGCTAATTATATTGAGTGTACAAATTTATAATGAACTAATTTTTTTTTATTGGGCACCTTGAGTGTCTAGCACAGCAGTGTTATTGGGTGGGATCATGATTCCAACGGATGGGTGGGTATAGACGGAGACCAACCCCATCTCGGTTCTCTACATCCGATAGTTGTAGCACGTTATTTTGTCCGATCTCTTTTGGTTTGCCTGTCCACTTTTCAACTACCCAACCTCTGTCTACGAATTTGTTATTGTGACGAAATTGTGGAAGCAGCACAACACCCACGCCACTTTTCCCTGAGCTTTGCCGACACCCTAGTAGACAGATTGTGCTGCCGAAACAACTCTTCGTGTGTGTTCGTTACAGACTTTTTCAAAAAAAGGTTTAGCGGGAAATTGTCAAAGCCAGCTAAGAACCCCCCACAGTATCCAAACGATAGAAGCTACAAAGATCTTTTAAGCATACCTCTAATCTTTTTTTCTGGAATACATAGGTAAAAAGATACAGACGAATTTAAAAAAAAATCTACACCTCAAATCACTTTAAAATATGCTACATGTTATAGTCAATTGAATTACGTATCTCTTGACATATAACACATATATGTGAAAATTCGTTTCGGCAAGATAATTCCTGTCAACACTAAGCAAATAACCTATAGAGAACTCATCCCATACAAACGAATGTGCCATTCGTTATTGCTCTCGAAGCGTCCACTCTCGGCTGGAAAATATTTTGAGAGTGGACGCTCCGCAGAAGGGACTTTATTTTTGTGGCCGCTTCAGTCGACTGGCAATGAATTGTTATTTCAGTTATAAATATTTTTTTTCACCTTGAAACTTTTATATTAAAAATTTAATCTGTACAGGGTATGAGAGTTTGCATACAAAATCTTAATAGCATTAAAGAAGAGGCAAAGCAATGTTGCACATTTTCCCAATTCGACACATGCAACCCATGCTTATGCGCACATTTACTCTAAGACTCACACATACAAACAGATCAGGCTCGGCCTCTGTCTTTATCTGGCTATATCAGGGTTTGTATGTGACGAGAGATGAATAGTCTCATTCTGTATGGTTTCTCGACGCGCGCTGCTTTTGTGCCAACAGAGTTTGTTCTCATTCCCTTTGCACACCCATACACTGATATTTCTCAATATTGCGTACATTAGATTTCTGCGCAACGTACCTGATCTTTGAATACTATACATTAAAAAATAATAAATCATAATCAAATTGAACCAAACACTCATATATTAATGTAAATATTACACTATCATAAATTTGTTTAGTTCATGTCTGTTTAAAAAAAAAAAACAACAAAACTTTATTGAAAACAATTTGATTGGAATTGTGTACAAGATTAAATAAAATGCTTAACTTAAAACAGAAATACTTTTAGCAAAAACTATAATATATTTTTAAATTAAACAAGACATCTCAGTCCATATTTGCAGTATAATTTTTACATAGTATGGTACCCGGTTGTGGAAGGGTAAAGCTTTGCCCAAAGTCGACTGAAGGCGAAAATGACGAAGCGAGCACGATTGGCCAATCTGTTTGTTTGCGTGAATTGCTTCACGACGATTTTTGGGCAAAGCTTTACCCTTCCACAACCGGGTACCATTCTTTTAAAAAGGAACACAGCAAATATATACTAATGTCTTATTTAATTTAAATATATATTTGGGTTATTACTAATAGTATTTATTTCTATTTTAATTTAAGCATTTTATTTAGTCTTGTATACAATTAAAAAAAATTGTTTTTAATTTTCGAGGTTAATAAAATATTTATAAATGATAAAACAAATCATTGCATTTGTTTGATCATCAACCGTTTTTTTTGTATAAAATAATGTGGGAAAAACTGTTGAGGGCAGAGGGTATTTCATAGTGCGCATGTTTTCAGTTTCGCTGGCTGTGCTAGCTACGAGCTCTGCTAGTCGACTGAAGCGGTCACAAAAATAAAGTCCCTTTCGTCGGAGCGTCCACTGTGGACGCCCCGCGAGCAATAACGAATGGCACATTCGTTTGTATGGGATGAGTTCTCTATAAGTTATTTGCTTAGTGCTGTTAACTATATGTACTTCTGCATTTCTTGCTCGCTACATGCATGTTCACTACAGAAATAACCAGTACTGCCAGATAGCTTAGTTTTTTTATGTGACAATGTGTGCTTTCAATTTTTCAAACGAGCTAAACATCAGAGTCCATTTGCAAATTTTTTAATTAATTATTTAATATTAGTCGATATTCATCAATTACACTAGCTTACAGCTATTTTGTGAATTAAATCGAAGTGTGATTTTCTCATGGACATTGAAGATCGAACTTAAAATTTTTTTCATGGAAGCGTTTTCGAAGTTGTTCCGACATTTTTGAGTATATTTTCATCTTTATTCAATCGATTAAGTCAAGCAAGCACACACAAATTCAAAGTCACTAAATCCTCTACGGCTCTCTAATATAAAGTTTTGAGATCGGCCCAGTAGTTCAGATCCTAGCGATTCTGATATATTAAAAAATTTTTATTTTTTGTTATTTCTTTAGTTCGAAAACTGGAAAACTGAAAAAAATAGAAATCGCCAAAATAAGATTTGCTTCTAAGATCTTACGTAAAGTTGATTCTGTTATTGTAAAGCATTTTTCAGTAAAAGGCCATAATTCAGCTTTTTATCGATTTTCAGGCTAGGTTCGTATGGCAGCTAAGTAAGTATATGATATAGTAGACCGATTTCAACCAAATTTGGTCAGGATGTATAGGACCATCCCTGATGCTGGTTCTGGATGAACACGGGAATGCGTTGGCCTGTCCACAAACTGCCTGGAAGGCGCTTTATTTCTCCCGAATTTTGTGCGCATTTTTTTGCAGTTTCGGTTAAAGACTCACCACTTTGGAAGTAAGTTTTCAGTATTTCCCAATCTAAAAATATTCTGGGCGCTTAAAATGTTCAATGTTTTGATATCTGGCTTACAAACTGAAGTCTGACAGCATAATACCAAAAATCTCTGAAAAGTTGACTGGTCACATTGTTGCGTCACTGTGCACAACAAACAAATAACTAAATTGAGAATAACAAAAGTTAAAAATTGGACCAAATGGACATGATATGAGAAGTGGCAGCGACTAATACCCTAATTATGAAATTAATGGCCACTTATATGCTGTTCTGAAAGAGGCGGAAGAAGAGCAGGAACGCAAACGGCGCAAATATTGGGTGAACCCATATTTGCGAGAAAGAAACTTCAAGGGGCAATATAGTAACGTAGCTTTCTCACTTTTTATAAAAATTCTTTCAACATATTCTTTTCCGGTCAAGTTCCACAATATTGGCTTCTGTTTCACCTCTTAGATCAGCCTTATTCGCTCATCGTTTTCGAAAAGCCCAATTCGGCTCCGTTTCTTGCTGCTTGTAGTTGGCCGCCTTTTCTCATCAAAAATATGTCGACAATGTCGAAAAAATGATTGAATCGATGTTTTGAAAGGTCAAAATAAATCTTCCAAACTGTGTTGTAAAACACCCGAAAGTTTTCTGAGCAGCCCACATTTAGGTACTGAATTCAAGGGTTTAGAAGTAGCCCAACAAAATAATTTCGAGCCAGTTTGCAACTCATTTTAGACCCCGTACTTAAAAAAAGTACAGGGTCTATTAGCTTTGTCATAAAAAAAAATATGCGTAACAGGCAGAAGGAGGCGTGGCAGACCCCTTAAAGTATATATATTCTTGATCAGCATCAACAGCCGAGTCGATATAGCCATGTCCGTCTGTCCGACCGTCTCTAAGAGCGCCTAGATCTCAGAGACTATAAGAGCTAGAGACTTCAAACTTGGTATGTAGGTCCGTCTATATTGCAAGCAGTTTGTTTTATATTTTGGCCACGCCCCCTTGAACGCCTTAAAATCAAATAAATCTAAATTATTCGGGAAATTTAAAAGATAGAGCGTTCTGATTAAACATAGACTAAGCCAAACTTATCCGCCATGTTTGCTAAAAATTTCAATGCGATCGGATAAAAAACAGCGAACATATTAAACAACTAAATTTGCCTATATTTGGTGTACCTTAACAGCAACAATTACAAAAAAGTTAGATAACAACAACAGCAAAGTTTGACTTATGGTCCAGTAATAATGAAATCTACAATAAACAATTAGTTATAAAATAGCTCTGTGGCGCAGTGTGTTGAGCGTCCGTTTTTTTCTAAAATTTTCATTTGGGCCATGGGTCCCGGGCTCGAAACCCGTCATGGACAGATATTTTTTTTTTATATATTTATTATTAATGTTTAATGATATTTTTATTATTTATTTAAATTTTATATATTATTTATTAATATAATATTTATTATTATTTATATTCATGTTATATTTACATAAATAAGAAATATCTTAATTAAAAAGACAATTTAAAGGATATCTCCTATACATTCTGACCAAGTTTGGTTAAAATCGGTCCGATATATCATATAGCTGCCATAGAAGCAATCAGTCGAAAATCAAGCTTTAGTATGAACAACTTTTTTGTTTATTTATATATCTCAACCAATTCAACAGAATATGCATCTGGGGGGATCTCATAAGTTCTGACCAAGTTTGGTTGAAATCGGTCTGCTATATCATATAGCTGCCATAGGAACAATCAGTCGAAAATCAAGCTTTAGTATGAAAAACTTTTTGTTTTGTTATATATCTCAACCAATTAAACAGAATATGCATATGGCCCGAATGAAAATTTTAGGAAAAAACGAAAACTAACTGTTTATTGTAGGTTTCATTATTACTGGACCATAGGTCAAACTTCATATTTGTTGTTGTCTAATTGTTTTGTAATTGTTTCTGTTAAGGTAAAGCAAATATAGGAAAATTTAGTTCTTTAATATCTTCGATGTTTATTATCCGATCGCAATGAAATTCAGCAAACATGGCGAATAATATTGGCTTAGTTTATGCTTAATTAGAACGCTCCATCTTTTAATTTGCCCTAATAATTAAGATTTATTTGATTTTAAGGCGTTCAAGGGGGCGTGGCCAAAATCAAAAACAAACTTGATCCGCTTACAATATAGACGAACATACATACCTCTTTACGAGGTAAAAGTCTAGTGACGAAAACATTTCCATACCCCAAAATTTCTGATATCTAATTTTGTGACTAACGATATAAAATTGTATAAATAACTTATGCTAAAAAATTATTTTGGAGTCTCTAGCTCTTATAGTCTCTGAGATCTAGGCGTTCTTACAGACGGACAGACGGACATGGCTATATCGACTCGGCGGTTGATGCTGATCAAGAAAATATATACTTTATGGGGTCTGCCACGCCTCCTTCTGCCTGTTTGTTTTTATGAAAAAGTTAATAGACCCCTGTTCTTTTTTTAAGTACGGGGTCTAAAAAGAAGTTAGTTGGTTAGACTAGTTAAACATAATAATATAGAGGCTTTAATAGTGGGAGGAGAAAGCTCGAAACTAATCGTATGGTACAGACTATTATAATCTGCACACAGAATTCAAAGAGGGTTGTGCAATTCCCAGTTTGTTCAGCAATGCTGAAGGTACAATGAAAAAAAGTTTCGAGTTATTCAAGAGGTACGCTAAAGGTAATTTCATCCAATAAATTAGCCGAGTCTATATGGCCCTGCAGTAATTTATGGATGAACATTACTCCAAGCATTATTCTACGGTTAGTAAGAGAGGGATGACGGAGTAAGAGAAGTTTACTAGAGTAAGACAGCATCTGAATCTCTGAGTTCCAACCCAAGCCACGTAGAGCATAAAGTAAAAATTGTTTTTGAACCGATTCTATCCTGGCACGATAGGATTCGTCTTGAGGTGACCACACACATGACCCATATTCAAGAATCGGAAGAACAAGTGAAGTGTAGAGTAGTTTAGTAGTAAAAGGATCGTCAAATCCCTTGGACCATCGCTTGATGATCCCGAGAACTCCCATTGCTTTATTGACAGATATAGCAATATGTTTATCAAATTTCAATCTGTGATCTAAAACTATACCCAAGTCATTAACTGATCTTTCGGAATCATTCAAGCATTCCAATTTGATGCCAATACTGAGAAATATGGCGTAAAGATCTATAGAAATTCATGACTTTACATTTCAAACTATTGAGATTTAAAAAATTAGTTTGGCACCAGAGAAGGAATGCATTTAAGTCTGCTTGCAAGAGACTATGAGAAAAAGTACCATTAAACGATAAACAAAGCTTGACGTCATCCGCATACATAAGTGCATGGGAGTGAGATAATGAATCCTTTAATCCCTAGGGAAGTAAAGTCTAGAAGGTTAGTGGTTGTGGATCTACGGCTCATAAACCCGTGTTGAGTAGGTGAGATAATAGAACTACATAAATGTTTAAGATGAGAAGTTATTATTTTCTCAAACAACTATGGAATTGCAGACAACTTGGAAATACCTCGATAGTTCTGAACGTCGGACTTAATACCCTTTTTGTGCAGAGGGATAATATAATAGTATAATATAATATTTCCATAGCTCTGGGAGAGATGAGGAATCAACGGACAAAGTAAGCTGGTGTGGGTACTGGCTTAATCAATTAAAGATCGCAAAGAAGCGAGCTTTCAGTGATTAGGGGACTGAAAATACAGTTAGAACAACTTAGCTTATAAGGATAAAGCTGTCCAACACGGAGACTACTTGTAGAGTATGTAGTTTGTAAAAAGTCGGCAAACAGATCTGCTATGGATTGATCAGTATTAGCTTGAATATTGTTGAAGACAACAGATGCTGGTAATGATGTACCTTTACGTTTAGAATTTACGAATTTGTAAAATTGCTTAGGATCCTTAGAGAAATTAAGCTTACAACGATGTAAGTAATTATTATAGCTCTGCGAGTTTAGTACTAGAAAATTTGAGCAGGTGAATACATATCGTGAGAAATCATAAGGATTTCCAGATTTTTTATATATTTTGAATTGCTTGGATTTCACATTTTTTAAATGTGATAATCCTATAGAGAACCAAGGAGGTTTAGTAGAGCTGATAGGAGATAAAATCGGAACACAGATATTTATTAAAAAATACTTTTACAGAAATGAACTCAATATCAAAATTAAAAGTGGTACAGTACCCCACCTTCTTTACGAGATATACAATCGGATCTATATATGTATGGACTATTTAGAAGAAAAAATTGAAAAGTCTGATGTGGTAGCCTTGAGCCAGGTCTCAGTAAAACAGATGACATCTCAATCAAAGGAATGACTATTGAGGAATAGACTAGATAGTTTACTATTAAGCCCTCATATATTTTGATAAGCTAGAGTGATAGAGGAAATTGGTTTTTATACCCGTAGCCCATTGAAAAAAGTCAAAAAGGGTATGTTGGTTTTGTGAAATGAATGCAAAAGGCAGAAGGAAGCATCTCCGACCCAATAATCTTGAGACTTGGTATATAAAATTTCAAAAATTTCTGATGTAATAAACGAAAGCTATGAATAAAACATATTATCTTACACTTCATTATATAAAACACATAATTTAAACATTTTAAATACACTGATTACATATGTAAAACCAAATATTGTTGCTTTAATAGTGTTGGGAAATGTAAGTAAAAAATTATTTTTGGTTATTTGTATATAAATTAATGGTTAATGGTTTCATCATGATTTCTTCGCTAAAGCTACATAACATAACATTATATTAATTTTGGTATAAGTATCAGCACTAAGCAAATAACCTATAGAGAACTCATCCCATACAAACGAAATGGGACATGCAGAAGTCTTGAGATTGAGTCCCCCTGAGAGAATTTCCCCGGGGACGTGATGTCAGGGACTTTATTTTTGCGGCCGCTTCAGTCGAATGGCCGAGCTCGTATCTCGCACAACTATGCAAATTAAAAACATGCGCACTATGAAATACCCTTTACCCTTTAAAATTTGTATTCTCATTGCTTTTATCATAAGAGCATCGAAAAATAAATAAATTTAATATGGTTGATGATTAAATAAAAAAAATAATTTGTTATTTCTGTTATAAATATTTTATTCACCTAAAAAATATTATTTTAAAAATGTAACATGTACAGGGTATGAGAGTTAACATACAAAATTTTAATGGCACCAAAGAAGATTCAAAGCAATTTTGCAAATACTCGCATCTCCGCACATGCAACCCATACATATGCGCACACTTATTGTAAGATACACACATACAATCATCAGTCTTGGCTCTCGGTTATTTCTTTCTCTGTCTGACTATTCCAGGGTTCGTATTTGCAAACAGGATGGAAGTTGAATATTCTCATTCTGTAAGCTTTTTCGACGCGCGTTACTTTTGTGCCAACAGAATTGCTTCAAGACGACTTTTGGGCAAAGCTTTACCCTTCCACAACCGGGTACCATACATATTAAAAAGAATAATAAGAAATACAATAAATCATAATCAAATTAAAGTACACTCTCAAATATTAATGTAAATATTACATTATAGTTTAGTTCAAGTTTGTTAAAAAAAACGGAAAAAAATACATTTACACTTGATAAGTTTAATAAACCATTTTTTTTTAAATGTATACAAGACTTAATAAAATGCTTAAATTAAAAAAGAAATAAATACTATTAGTAATAACCAAAATACATATTTAAATCAAATGAGACATATTAGTTTTTATTCTCTCAGGGGGACTCAATCTCAAAACTTCTGCATGTCCCATTTCGTTTGTATGGGATAAGCTCTCTATAGGTTATTTGCTTAGTGGTATCAGATAGAAAAATTCGATTGCAGGACAACATTAACAAAAAATAAAAAATAAATAATAAAAAAAAAAATATGTAACAGATTTGATTTTCTTGACATATTGACGAAATAGACCACCAAAACGACCATTTAAAGGGTTTGTATGTTCCTTAAACTTGTAGCCTGTACTATTTCAAGCAACTTTGCCGAAGAAATTTTACCAAAAAAATCAACACCTTATAAGTTAGAGACCGAAGAATAATTTCCTTAAAAACGGCTAACTTAACCCAAAGCTTCCGCAAAAAATTTTGTACAAAACCATGATTGTAACTCCAACGAGCATACTCGACTGTCGGAGACCCCGTACTTACTATGGAAAAGCAACTCCAGGAGGTATAAGACAATAGAAAATCCCCAATCTGCTAGTCTGATTGTGGTATCCCCAGAAACAACAAAAATTTGCCTACTCAGTACACAATTTCGACCAATCGTTCCTATGGCAGCTTTATAATATAGTAGACCGATTTCAAGCAAATAAAACAAAAAAGCTTTTCATACTAAAGCTTGGTTTTCGACTGATTGTTCCTATGGCAGCTATAAGATATAGTGAACCGAATTCAACCAAACTCGGTCAGAATGTATAAGATAACCCCAGATGCATATTCTGTTAGATTGGTTGAGCTATCTCAATAAACAAACAAACGTATAAACAAAAAAGTGTTTCATACTAAAGCTTGATTTTCGACTGATTGTTCCTATGGCAGCTATATGATATAGTCAACCGATTTCAACCAAACTTGGTCAGATTATATAAGATCACCCCAGATGCATATTCTGTTGAATTGGTTGAGATATATAAATAAACAAAAAAGTTTTTCATACTAAAGCTTGATTTTTGACGGATTGTTCCTATGGCAGCTATATGATATATCGGACCGATTTCAACCAAACATGGTCAGAATGTATAAGACCATCCTATATGCATATTCTGTTAGATTGGTTGAGATATCCTTTAAATTGTCTTTTTAGTTAAGATATTTATATTTTATGTAAATATAACATTAATGTAAATAATAATAAATATTATATTAATAAATAATATAAAAAATATAAATAAATAATAAATATAACATTAAACATTAATAATAAATATTAAAAAAAAATATATATATATATGTCCATGACGGGAATCGAACCCGCGACCCATGGTCCAAATGAAAATTTTAGAAAAAAATAGACGCTCAACACACTGCGCCACTGAGCTATTTTATAGCCGATTGTTTATTGTAGGTTTCATTATTACTGGACCATAAGTCAAACTTCGTTGTTGTTGTCTAACTGTTTTGTAATTGTTGCTGTTAAGGTAAAGCAAATATATGCAAATTTCGTTGTTTAATATCTTCGCTGTTTATTATCCGATCGCAATGAAATTTTCAGCAACCATGGCGGATAATATTGGCTTGGTCTATGTTTAATTAGAACGCTCTATCTTTTAAATTGCCCTAATAAATTAGATTTATTTGATTTTAAGGCGTTCAAGGGAGCGTGGCCAAAATCTAAAGCAAGCTTGATCTGCTTGCAATATAGACGGACCTACGTACCAAGTTTGAAGTATCTAGCTCTTATAGTCTCTGAGATCTAGGCGCTGTTACAGACGGACGGACAGACGGACATGGCTATATCGACTCGGCTGTTGATGCTGATCAAGAATATATATACTTTATGGGGTCTGCCACGCCTCCTTCTGCCTGTTACGCACATTTTTTTTATGACAAAGTTAATAGACCCCTGTACTTTTTTTAAGTACGGGGTCTAAAAAGTAATGACCCGAAATAGGGGGAAACTGTTGAGTTTGGTCATGTCTTTTTTTTCGACTTGCACAGTGTATTAATTGATAAAAAACTTATAATTAATTAATTATTAGTAATACAGTATAAAAAAAAAACAATTATATTAAATCTTATTTTTCGACTGACCGTTACTATGGCAGCTGTATGATAAAGTGTTCCGATTTCAACCCAGATTGATCAGAATGTATGGGACCACTCGAAATGTCAGTTTGGTCGAGATATTTCAAACAACAAAAAAGTTTTTCATACTAAAACTTGATTTTGGACGTATCGTTCCTATGGCAGCTATATGATATAGTGATCGGATCCAAATTTTAAAACAAACTTGATCTGCTCCCGGTATCGAGAAACCTACATACCAAGCTTGAAGTCTCTGGCTTTTATAGTCTCTGAGATCGGTTGGCTCAAACACACGGACAGACGGACATGGCTCAATCGAATCGGCTGTTGATGCTGATCGGTCGGAGATGCTTCCTTCTGCCTGATACATACGTTTCACAAAACCATTATACTATTTTTGACCATATTCAATTGGCACAGCGTATAATAATTTTTTTGCACATTGCTGAATTTTAAACTTTTTTTATGCAATGTAGCCAGTCACTAAAATTTCAGTTCGAAAGGTATCAACTCCATATAAAAAATGGTTGCAAACTGGCTCGTTTGACCGACAAAAAACTACAGCTGACGCAACTATGTGACCAGTCAACTTTTCAGACATTATTTATATTATGCTGTCACACTGCAGTTAGTAAGCCAGATATCAAAACATTGAACATTTGAGCACCCAAAATATTTTCAGCTACTGGGTACTATCACTAAGCAAATAACCTATAGAGAACTCATCCCATACAAACGAAATGGCACATGCAGAAGACTTACATTGAGTCCCCCAGAGAAAATTTCCCGTTGACCTAGTGGAAGGGACTTTATTTTTGCGGCCGCTTCATTCGACTGGCAGAGCTCGTAGCTAGCACAGCCAGCGAAACTGAAAACATGCGCACTATGAAATACCCTCGACATTTTTTTCCCACATTATTTTATACAAAAAAACCCACTAAATTTATTCAATATATAAAGGTTGAAGATCAAACAAATGCAATGATTTGTTTTATTATTTATAAATATTTTATTAACCTCGAAATTTGGTCAGGATGTAAGAGTTAGTCCCAAACATCCAAATTTTGAGTATTGTTGAGATATCTCAAGTAATGATATAGTAATCCGATTTGAATCAAACTTGGTCAGGATGTAATTGGCAGCCCCATATATACAATCTTTGTGGTTGGTTAAGATATCTTAAGAAACAAAAAAGTTGTCTATACTAATGGTTAATTTCATCCGATTGTTCCTATGGCAGCTATATGATAAAGAAATCCGACTTTGACCAAATTTGGTCAGGATGTCAGAGTTAGTCCCAAACATCCAAATTTTGAGTTTTGTTGAGATATCTCAAGAAACAAAAAAGATTATCGTACTAAATGTTAATTTATATCCGATTGTTCCTATGTGACTTTGGTTAAGATATCTTAAGAAACAAAAAAGTTTTCCATACTAAAGGTTAATTTCATCCGATTGTTCCTATGCCAGCTATAAGATATAGGCATCCGACTTCGACCAAATTCGGATGTGAAAACCAGTCGCAAACATACAATTTATGAGTTTTGTTAAGATAACTTAAGAAACAACAAAGTTTTCCATACTAAAGGTTAATTTCATCCGATTGTTCCTATGGCAGCTATAGGATAATGTCATCCGACTTCGACCAAATTTGGATGTGAAAACCAGTCGCAAACATACAATTTATGAGTTTTGTTAAGCTAACTTAAGAAACAACAAAGTTTTTCATACTAAAGGTTAATTTCATCCGAATGTTCCTATGGCAACTATCGGATAAATTCATCCGACTTCGACCAAATTTGGTCAGAATGTGAAAACCAGTCGCAAACATAAAGTTTTTGAGTTTGGTTAAGATAACCTAAGAAACAAAAATGTTTTCCGTATTAAAGGTTAATTTTTCCGATTGTTCCTATGGCAGCTTTATGATATAGTCATCCGGCTTTGACCCAATTCTGTCAGGATGTGAAAGTTAGTTGCAAACATACAGTTTATGAATTCCGTTCAGATAACTTAAGAAACAAGAAAGTTTTTTATACTAAGCGATTCCCAGAACTTTGATCCCGAATTTGACCCACTTACAGTCGAATTTCGCAAAACGCCGTCTTATTGCACGATGAAATTGTCTCATTTATGTTATGTGATAATAAGCTGTTTGGCGAACACGTTGATATTCAGTCAGTTAGTCAGGACAAAAAGTTTTATACATGTGCAATTCTCCAATGTCGAATGCGACAAAGTGGAAAAAAACATATGCCAAAACATTATTTTCTTTTGACAAAAGTCGAACCGTTTAGCTCTTGATTAGCACTATAATTGGTGCTAAGATTGATTTTGGGCAATTGGGCGATTTCAAGATAATTTAAAAGATCCAAGATATTCGCATGCGACTCAATCAGAAGTAATTTTAACGGCGACGAGACTTAACACTGAATTCAGTCAAAACCTTCAAAAATATTTTAATGCGGGAGTTTTAAAATGTAATGCATTGATTTATCTTAATAATGTTTTTTATTTTAATCAAAAATATTCAGTTGAGTCGCCGCACCTCGGCGTTGACTTTATTTTATTTTGTTTTTAGTTAAGATAGCTGTTGAAATTTCATGAAGTCTAGTGTTAGTTAAGTTTAGGGCGAAGCGAGAGCGCAAAAAAGCTTTCGTTATTCGCTCAGAACAGCGAATTCGCCTTACTTCACCACCGTATGTAAAGCTAGGCTTAAGGAAAATGCAGTTGTTTAGTTGTCAAACTAAATTCCGGATATACGCAAGAATCACTCGCTCCTTATCTTATTGCTTTAAAACAGTGATGGGCACGTTTATCAAATCGTTATCGACTGGTCACATAGACACGAGCCGACACATTGCCGAATGCGAGCTGCCAGCCTGCTGCGAACGTACGACATGAATCAGTGCACAACTTGAATTCAACGAGAGCGGCGTCTGTCTCGCTTGATTTTATGATTGCGTTATGTGAGAATGCGGCCGGTATTTTCGTAATTCAATTGACCACCTAAATATTCTCCTTAACTTAAAACTTTATTTAGTAGGTAACTGCGTGGTCCCACACCAAAGATTGCGGCTTGCAACAAAAATTGTAGCCAAAAAACGAATTGAACATTTATTAGAGTTGCTCTGCTATATCTTACAGTGCATAAAATAAGCCATGCGCGCATAACCTCCCCGTTCGACGTTCTGGCTGCGACAGACTTAGATCTGTTCGTTGCGCTCGGGTTTCGTGTGTGTATTGGTGAATCGAACAGCTGATTCGCACGCGTGCTTTAAAAGCCACCACTTTCATAAGTTTAAAACAAAGTAATTAAACAAATTATATAAATTCATATAATTTTTCAAGTAGTTTATTTTTTTTTATTTAATTTCAATCATCCCATACAAACGAAATGGCACATGCAGAAGACTTACATAGAGTCCCCCTGAGAAAGTTTTCCCGTGGACCTAATGGAAGGGACTTTATTTTTGCGGCCGCTTCATTCGACTGGCAGAGCTCGTAGCTTGCACAGCTATAGAAATCAAAAACATGCGCACTATGAAATGACTTTGGGTAAAGTGGTCATTTATCCCATAATTTGGGTATAAGTCGCTACCACTTCTCTTATCATGTCAATTTTCTCACTTTTGTTACTCACAATGTTTGTTATGCACAGCTGACGAAACAGTGTGACTAGTCAACTTTTCAGAGATTTTTTGTGTTATGCTCTCTCAGTGAAGTTTGAAGAAGTACCCTGTAGCTGAAAATCGTGTTTGACAGGTATCAACTCCATATAAAAAAAAGGGTTGCAAACTGGCTCGAAATTATTTTGTAAGGCTATTTCTAAACCCTTGTATTCAGTACCTAAAGCATAGTACTGACAGTTAAAAATAGGCCTTGTAGAAACCTGAACTACATATAAAAAAAACGCTGGCGTAATGTGAAGAAGAACTTGACATTTAGCTCCGCTAGTAGATCCTGAGACTCGATAAAAACGGAGTTGCCAGATAAGCAACTGGCGTTGTCCAGCACTGTTTGACAGGCCTTGAAGAACATCGAACTGTTAAAAGTTTTACTAGGTATATAGCAGAGAAATGTCCGGCACACAAGGGAAATCGAAGACGAATAACGTCAATAACGACGACAATATTAGTTGATTATAAGCAAGAACGTAAACTGAAATCGTTTTAGTGGACATAAATTAAATAATTTTGTTTTTTTGTATTAATACAAATGGAGAATCTACATTAGAAGATGGGTGCACCCAATACGAGCTGAGCTTGCGTGCCATAGCATATTTCTCCTCTTTTTACCAAAATCAGCTTTGCATGTTCAAATTTAAAACAAACTACTGTTGAGGTATAGAGTTACCACTCAACTTTTTGTTATTTGTTCGTGTTGCATTGGCAATACTGTCTTTCTGCTCGTTAACAGAAAAAGATTGAGCATTTTACGCCGCTAAAAATTGTTTAAGTTTGAGTACTTAGCTTAAATGTGGGCTGCTCAGAAAATGTTCGGGTGTTTTACAGCACAGTTTGGTAGATTTATTTTGACCTTTCAAAACATCGATTCAATCAGTGTTTCGACTAGTCGAAATATTTTTGATGAGAAAAGGCGGCCAACTACACCAGCAAAAAAGGAACCGAATTGAGCTTTTCGAAAACGAAGAGCGAATAAGGCTGATTAAAGAGGTGAAACAGAAGCCAATATTGTGGAACTTGACCGGAAAAAAATATGTTGATAAAATTTTTATAATTTTGGCGCCGATTGCGTTCCTGCTCTTCTTCTGCCTCTTTCAGAACAGCCTATAAGTGGCCATTAATCCCATAATTAGGGTATTAGTCGTTGCCGCTTCTCATATCATGTTTATTTTGTCCATTTTCTCACTTTTGTTATTCGCAATTTTATTTATTTGTTTGTTATGCACAGTGACGCAACAGTAAGACCAGTCATCTTTAGTTAAGTTATGCTGTCACACTGCAGTTTGTAAGCCGGATATCAAAACATTGGACATTTTGAGCTCCCAAAATATGTTCAGCTACTGGGTACTATGCTTTAAGTCGAAAAATTAAAGTTTCTAGATTTATGATCGGGAATAAGTCCACATACAAACTTTTAAGCTGCATATCTCAACGCTTTTGTACAAACACAGTTTAATTATCTTTTGAACCTGTGGTAGGATTTTAATGATCGAAGTCATTCGACGCGTATTTTAATAAATAAAACATTTTACCTAAAGGCTACAACGGCCCCATCCGCTGCAATCATTTAAATGTTGCCCCTCCCACTTAAACCCCTTAACTGACCAATCTGATCGAAGTCGTAACGAATTTTTCCTGTATATAAGGCTGGTCGCCTTTCGCACCCTTCATGTGATTTGCTCACTAGCGCGGAAGGCAGTTTAATGAGAATTGGAAGTTAAAAGAGCAACACAGACCCCATGCCGAAATAGTGTTCTAAACAGTTCAGCTCATTTCGCCCTGTATAAAAGTGAATTATAAAATCCATTTTCGCCTTTCCTTCTGGTCGGAATTGGGTCTTATCAATCAATATCAATAAAATTAGTTTCTCATTTACATTTATTCTACTAAAATATAGTGCAAAATTCGGAAACTTTGAATTTATTAATTCATTATGAAGTTTAGATTAAGCATAAACCTCACGCTGAGCCTTTTCCCAAGCAGCCATTGGACCATGCTCCGGGCGGTATTTGACATTGCAACCATCATTTTCTAGACGGTTATCATCACGCAGTTCCTCATAACGCTCACGATCGTACTTGGTGAAACCCCATTTTTTAGACACGTAGATCTATAAAAAAAAATCTTTTTTTTTTACCTTGAAAACACAAAAATAGGAGTATTTACCTTTTGACGTCCAGGGAACTTGAACTTAGCACGGCGAAGAGCTTCAACAACTTGTGCCTTGTACCTATCACTTGAGCGCACAGACATAATGGGTTGTCCAATTCTGACACGCGCAACTGTGCCCTGTGGCTTGCCGAAGGCACCTCTCATTCCAGTTTGAAGCCTATAAAATACAATTAGGTTCATTTAATATTTCTAATACACTCGGCACATTCATACACTGTTATTATTATACTTCAAAGTCTATTGTACAGATTGTAGGTCATAGAAAACTTAAATTTTATTGGAGCAGACATCATGTTGCTTAAAAAAAAAAAAAATTTTATTATATCCAGCCCTTTGATGTACACAATTAACAAAGCATAAAAATGCAAAATTCGCACAAAAATTAATTCTACACATGACTTTAACCGTATCTAAAATCTTAACCTTACTTTAATTTGTTTGTAAAAAATGCATTTGAAATACTCCTTTATCATGTTAACAAATAATTTGTTATTAGTTAACTGTACTTGAATGTATGACGAACTTACAAATTTTGAGTGTACATAGACATACACATGTTAAAACATGAATCATAATACGTCTTGCACTTACCTATCAGCTCCAGCACATGATAACATTTTGTTTATGCGAATAACATGGAATGGATGACAACGCATACGGATATGGAATTGATCCTTTCCGCAGAATTTCACCAAATACTTGTTGCAGCAAATACGTCCAGCTTCAAGTGCTTCACTGCTCAGTTGTTCATATTCGTCGGAGACTAAATGGACGCAGAGAGGGAAGTCCTCCACACTAGCCTTCTTCCTGCCCAAATCAAAGATGCGAATTTTAGGATCGGGTACACCACGACAGAACCGCGATTTGGGATACGGCTTGTTTTTGCAGTAGCGGTAACTGTAGCGTAAAATACAATATTATTAATATTAATACACACATATGCTGCATATATGTATTGAAATGTACATACCATCTTGCAGGCCGACGACCCATTTTGAACCTAGAAATAAATGAAGTATAAGTAAAACTGTTTAATACAATTTAATGTATCCAAATCCACAAATAAAATTTGAGTAATATGAACACTTTTAAACTTGATAAAACGCCGATGCAATTGGATTTATTAACAGCCAGAATCTGTACCTCTCACTTCGCAGCTCAAAACGAAAGGAAAGAGAATTGACAACCGGATGTATATTGCCGACAACAACAACAAACGTCAATATTTTATTAATCGATAAATATCGTATTAGTCAACCAACACACAAGTCAATATATTAGTGTGTCAAGATAGCAATGCCAAAGCAGATTGTGGAACAGTGAAAACGAACATAAGAATGAATCCAGCATTAAATCCATCCAGCATAAATATTTTTCTTTTTTTATATACTAATTGTACATAATGCATGTATTTAAAATGTATTTTGTGATGATTTGTGATCCAGGTCACAATCAGATGAATGGGCTTTCATTGCCTTGTGACTTTGTGATTCTGCTTTCTGAAGCTTTGTGTGGTAGTGAGAACTAAGCATAAGAAAATAAATAGTACGATAAATAATTTATTGCAAATGCATTTCTTAATCAATTCTACTTGATCTCAATAGATTTTAAATATATTCAAAATTCAATTAATAAAATATTGTTTTAATATATAGTTTTTCAGATATTAATATTTTTTTATAGTTTACTGACTTCCAAATTATTGGCTTTCATCTACATATATGTACTGACTCACTGACATAACAACGTGTAAGCCAAAGGGTTAAAGATAGAAAGCTGAAATTTTTACACAACATAGCTGACTCGACCTGTAAGTGGGTCAAATTCAGGGTCAAAGTTCAGGAAATTGCTTAGTATGGAAAACTCTTGTTTCTAAAGACATTTCAACCAAACTAGCAGATTATATGTTTGGGAGTGCCTGTAATATCCTGACCAAATTTGGTCAAAGTAAGAGTACTATATCATATGGCTGACATAGGAACAATCGGGAGCAAATTAATCTTTTGTATGAAAAACTTTCTTAAGATATCTCAAACAAACTCACAGATTGTATATATTTGACTGTCTCTTAAATCCTAACCAAATGGCTAAAATCGGATTACTATATCATATAACTGTCATTCCGATAAATTTAGCCTTTTTTCCACCAAATCTGAATGAAGAAGAATGGAAAATTTGCTATGATTGTCCGATAAAGTCGAGTTATATACCGATCGAAAGGTATAGCTCTAACTAACAAAATTCGCAAATGCCAAACTTTATTCTTAGGAATAAATTTTATATAAAGCTTAAAACCATTCATCACAAAATTGGATATTAGAATTTTTGGGATATGGAAATGTATACTATGCCTAAGAACCATAAAAAATTATATAAAGAGAATTAAAACACATTAAATCAAAATACATTACAGGAAGATCCAAAAGTCAAACTCATTTGAAAAAATTAAATACCGCCTTCTTACAAAACAACAACAAACGAAATTGCAACACAACGAAATTGTATACGCTTCTAGAAGGGGTAACCATATGGGTAACCATATGTATACTCCAAATTTTAAAAGAAAATCAAATTTAAATAAAAATCAGCTTTAGGAATATTGCAACAATTAAATTCTTTTGCATTACCAAAAAGCAAAAACTAACTTTCTGGCATCACAAGTTTTTTCTCCAATGCAGAAACTGTCAGTGACATAATCTCGAGCTCTGGCTGTAACGACACTGTAAATATCTGTTATTGATCAAAATTTCAACTACAAAAAATCACATATGGACATATAAAATTACATTTGAGACTTTAAAAATTCCGAAAATTGGTTATTAATTACTTTATATTTTTTTATGAGTAAATTTGAGTTTTATCCCTAATGCAAATTACTCAGTAGCTGAAAACATTTTGGGCGCTCAAAATGTTCAATGTTTTGACAGCATAACACCAAAACTCTCTGTAAAGTTTACTGGTCACATTGTTGCCTCACTGTGCACAACAAACAAATAAATAAAATTGCGAACAACAAAAGTAAGAAAATGGTCCAAATGGGCATGATATGAGAAGTGGCAGCGCCTCATACCCTAATTATGGGATTAATGGCCACTCATATGCTGTTCTGCAAGAGGCAGAAGAAGAGCAGGAACGCAAACGGCGCAAATATTGGGTGAACCCATATTTGCGAGAAAGAAACATCAAGGGGCGATATAGAAATGTAGCTTTCAAAGGCACTCTTTATAAAAATGCTATCTACATATTCTTTTTCGGTCAAGTTCCACAATATTGGCTTCTGTATCACCTCTTTAATCAGCCTTATTCGCTCTTCGTTTTCGAAAAGCTCAATTCGGCTCCTTTTTTGCTGGTTGTAGTTGGCCGCCTTTTCTCATCAAAAATATTTCGACTAGTCGAAACACTGATTGAATCGATGTTTTGAAAGGTCAAAATAAATCTACCAAGCTGTGTTGTAAAACACACGAAAATTTTCTGAGCAGCCCACATTTAGGTACTGAATACAAGGGTTCAGAAATAGCCTTACAAAATAATTTCGAGCCAGATTGCAGCCCTTTTTTTGATAGAGTTGATACCTTTAAAACATGATTTTCAGCTACAGGGTACTTCGTCAAACTTCAGTGTGAGAGCATATCACAAAAAATATCCGAAAAGTTGACTAGTCACACTGTTTCGTCAGCTGTGCATTGCAAACATTGTAAGTAACCAAAGTGAGAAAATGGACATGATAAGAGAAATGGTAGCGACTAATACCCTAATTATGAGATAAATGACCACTTTTCCCAGGCACTTTTTATAAAAATTCCAATAACATTGTTTTTCTGTCAAGTCCCACAATATTGGCCTATGTTGCACCTTACCAACTAGTCGGATTCTCTCTTCGTGTACGAAAAGCTCAATCTGGCTTTTATTTTGCTACTTATTGGCGGCCATTTTCATTTCAAAAAGATTTCGACTAGTCGAAACACTGAGCTCATCGATGTTTTCAGAGGTCAAAATAAAACTATCAGCTGTTTACTTAACAGTTTAGAAATAGCTTTACAAAATGATTTCGAGCTAGCTTGCAACCCTATGCAGTTGATACATTTCAAACTGGATTTTCAGCTACTAGGGACTGTGCTTAAAAAAAAAGAAGAAAGTTTAGCACGGTACTACATGGTATTTTCCATACTCAAGTATTAAAGTACCGCGTTAAAAATTGATGCGGTGTTATTTTACTCGTTCTTTTGTGCGTTGCTTTTTTTGCAGTACCAATAATGAGCTTTACATATTGGTTTGGTATACTTTTTACTCATGTGTGCGGCCACCGCATAATATGTGTGTATACAAAAACAACCCTTAAAGCTCATTAGTGTTTTTGATGCTCAGCGATCGCGCACACGACAAATCTTTTTCATGTGTTTGTTTTTCAATGTCTTCGTTTAGCATGCCTGAATGTATTACGAGGTAAAATTCTTGTGACGAAAACATTTCAATGCCCCAAAATTTCTGATATCCAATTTTGTGACGAATGGAATTAAATTATATAAAAAACTTATTCTTAAAAAAAAAATTTGGCATTCGGCACTACGCAAAACAGTGATTTTTATTAGGTAAGAAGATTCGGGACCTTATTGGGCACTGTATTGAATGTCAACCTTTTTTTTATGGGGTCTTATCGATTTCACGCTAAACTATCGAAAAAGTCGTAGAGCAAACGTTTCTAGATTTTTGATAGGGAATAGATCCTTATTCAAACTTTTAAGCTATTTCAACGCTTTGATACAAACAGACAAACTGACTTTTCATCTCGTTTTGGGAAGGCCACTAAATTGAATTATTTGTGAACGGATTTTTATAATTGAGGTGTCATTCGACGCGTATTTTTGATGAGAATAGTAGAAAATTAAAATATTTTATCAAAAGGCTCCAACGGCTTCATTTGCTGCAATCATCCAAATCTCGCCCCTCCCACTTACACCTGATTATCTCACAAACCATTTGAGTTTCTAAAAGTCTAAGTATGAACTTTTATTAAATTTAAAATTATACCTTTTATTCGCTATATAACTCGATCCGATCATACAGTCGTTGCGTATTTTCATTCTTCCTGTGTATATTGGTAGTCGCCTTTTGCACCCCTCGTGATGCTTTCGTCACTAGCCCGGACTGCCGCCGCAGTGATGTACCTAGAGATGTAGATGTGTTTCATTTTAAGCAAGTAAAGATAAACACCAAAGTTAAAAAAATTGTATTTATTGATTCATTAATATTAATTAATAAAAAACTTATAATTAATTAATTATTAGTAATACAGTATAAAAAAAAATAACAATTATATTACTGCGACTTGGAAGAAATTTCACTGAATAAAGAAGTCAGTGTCCTAATACATATGTATGATCATCAAAAATAACTAAAAAGTCCATCCAAACAAAACATGGTAATAAAATATACAATAACAATCTCAATTTGTGTTTGCGCATATTGTCATATTCTACTATGTCATATTCGCCTTTGCCGAATTTCGGGCTGCGTTTTTCCTACGCGGTGTTAAACAACGGAGTAAAATGAAGAAATAAAACAGAATCTGCGAGATCGGCGCTCAGAAAAATAACGGAGATCATTTTTAAGTACTTCTTTTTTTTTTAACTGTGCGCCGTACTCACATTTTATGCGGTGTTAGTAATACCGGCACCGCATTTTGAGTGAGTATATTAGTAGTGCTGAAGTCAAGCACCGGTGCCGGTCTCTGTTGCGCAATGAGTGTGCTCGACTGTAGGATACCCTGTGCCCTGGCCTTCCGATAGCCCCACACGTATTTGCAAGCTGTTAGGGACGCCGAAGGTTTGATGATGCGGCATTAAATTATCGACTAACTGTTCGTATTATAATGTTAAAGACGATAGCAAATTTCCAATCTGTGAATTCTGTAGGGATACCTCAAAAAACTACAAACAATTTCAATCTAAATCTTATTTATCGACTGACCGTTACTATGGCAGCTGTATGATTTCAACCCAGATTGATCAGAATGTATGGGACCACTCGAAATGTCAGTTTGGTCGAGATAATTCAAACAACAAAAAAGTTTTTCATACCAAGACTTGATTTTCGACTGATCGTTCCTATGGCAGCTATATTATATAGTGTTCCGATTTTAACCAAGTTTAGTCAGGGTGTATGGGACTATCCCACATGCATATTGTCCCAGTTTGGCTGACATATCTCAAGCAACAAAAAAGTTTTTCATACCAAATCTTGATTTTCGACTGATCGTTCCTATGGCAGCTATATGATATAGTAAACCGATTTTAGCCAAGTTAGGTCAGGATGTATGGGACCATCCCACATGCATATTGTCTCAGTTTGGCTAAGATATCTCAAGCAACAAAAAAGTTTTTCATACCAAAACTTGATTTTCGACTGATCGTTCCTATGGCAGCTATATCATATAGTGCTCCGATTTTAACCAAGTTTATTCAGGATGTATGGGACCATCCCACATGCATAGTGTCTCAGTTTAGCTAAGATATCTCAAGCAACAAAAAAGTTTTTCATACAAAAACTTGATTTTCAACTGATCGTTCCTATGGCAGCTATATCATATAGGGTTCCGATTTTAACCAAGTTTGGTCAGGATGTATGGGACTAACCCACATGCATATTGTCTCAGTTTGGCTAAGATATCTCAAGCAACAAAAAAGTTTTTCATACCAAATCTTGATTTTCGACTGATCGTTCCTATGGCAGCTATATGATATAGTAAACCGATTTTAGCCAAGTTAGGTCAGGATGTATGGGACCATCCCACATGCATACTGTCTCAGTTTGGCTGAGATATCTCAAGCAACAAAAAAGTTTTTCATACTAAAGTTTGATTTGCGTGCATAACCAACATTGTGAGTAACAAAAGTGAGAAAATGGACATGATAAGAGAAGTGGTAACGACTAATACCCTAATTATGAGATAAATGACCACTTTTCCCAGGCACTTTTTATAAAAATTCCAATAACATTTTTTTTCTGTCAAGTCCCACAATATTGGCCTATGTTGCACCTTACCAACTAGTCGGATTCTCTCTTCGTGTACGAAAAGCTCAATCTGGCATTTATTTTGCTACTTATTGGCGGCCATTTTCATTTCAAAAAGATTTCGACTAGTCGAAACACTGAGCTCATCGATGTTTTCAGAGGTCAAAATAAAACTATCAGCTGTTTACTTAACAGTTTAGAAATAGCTTTACAAAATGATTTCGAGCTAGCTTGCAACCCTATGCAGTTGATACATTTCAAACTGGATTTTCAGCTACTAGGGACTGTGCTTAAAAAAAAAGAAGAAAGTTTAGCACGGTACTACATGGTATTTTCCATACTCAAGTATTAAAGTACCGCGTTAAAAATTGATGCGGTGTTATTTTACTCGTTCTTTTGTGCGTTGCTTTTTTTGCAGTACCAATAATGAGCTTTACATATTGGTTTGGTATACTTTTTACTCATGTGTGCGGCCACCGCATAATATGTGTGTATACAAAAACAACCCTTAAAGCTCATTAGTGTTTTTGATGCTCAGCGATCGCGCACACGACAAATCTTTTTCATGTGTTTGTTTTTCAATGTCTTCGTTTGGCATGCCTGAATGTATTACGAGGTAAAATTCTTGTGACGAAAACATTTCAATGCCCCAAAATTTCTGATATCCAATTTTGTGACGAATGCAATTAAATTATATAAAACTACGGCACGGCACACGCACAGTGATTTTTATTAGGTAAGAAGATTCGGGACCTTATTGGGCACTGTATTGAATGTCAACCTTTTTTTTATGGGGTCTTATCGATTTCACGCTAAACTATCGACTTTTCGAAAAAGTCGTAGAGCAAACGTTTCTAGATTTTTGATAGGGAATAGATCCTCATTCAAACTTTTAAGCTATTTCAACGCTTTGATACAAACAGACAAACTGACTTTTCATCTCGTTTTGGGAAGGCCACTAAATTGAATTATTTGTGAACGGATTTTTATAATTGAGGTGTCATTCGACGCGTATTTTTGATGAGAATAGTAGAAAATTAAAATATTTTATCAAAAGGCTCCAACGGCTTCATTTGCTGCAATCATCCAAATCTCGCCCCTCCCACTTACACCTGATTATCTCACAAACCATTTGAGTTTCTAAAAGTCTAAGTATGCACTTTTGTTAAATTTAAAATTATACCTTTTATTCGCTATATAACTCGATCCGATCGGACAGTCGTTGCGTATTTTCATTCTTCCTGTGTACATTGTAGTCGCCTTTTGCACCCCTCGTGATGCTTTCGTCACTAGCCCGGACTGCCGCCGCAGTGATGTACCTATGATATGTAGATGTGTTTCATTTTAAGCAAGTAAAATTAACTTTTTGGCTAATTGTTCGTATTACATCTACATATGTTATCTAGTGAACCGATTTAATCCAAATTACAAATTCTCAATCTGTGAGTTTGGTTGACTTATCTCTAAAAACAACAATAATTTTCGTACTTTATCTTAAAATTCGTTCCTATGACAGCTATTTGATATCAGGTTTCAACCAATTTTGTTCAGGATGTAGAATACCATCCCAAATGCGTATTCTGTTAGTTTGGTTGAGATACCTCAAACAACAAAAAAGTTTATCATACTAAAACTTGATTTTGGACTGATCGTTCCTATGGCAGCTATATGATATAGTGTTCCGATTTCAACCAAATTTTATCAGGATATATAGGACCATTTCAAATGCATATCCTATTAGTTTGGTCGAGATCTTTCAAACAACCAAAAAGTTTATTTTCGACTGATCTTCCTTATGACAGCAATATGATATTGTGGTCCGATTGAATAAATTGTATTTAATTTAATTAAAATAGTAAATTGTAAATCGTAATCGTAATCGCTGAAATCGATGTTGCTCATGCCAAGAGTAGCCATTATCTAAAATTTGCTCAGCTTGTTGAAGTTCGGCAACACCAAATAATCTCTCCCACTCTGCATTGCGCGCGCAATTTAAATTTAAGTGCTATGCTTTAATATTTGTGATTCTTTTTGCAGAATTTGTTAAGCATTTGAATACAATGATAATAATTGAAAACCTATTGAACATATGTGCGAGCTTACTAGCTTATTAATAAACATAATAATTATTATAAATTCAGGATTTCAGTGTTGTAAAACGATCTGTCGTCGAGGTGTCGAGGTGCAAAATTATAAAGTGGCATTTATACATATCGCTTTTTGCAATGCACACTAATATCTACATACATATATACACTATCTTAAATATGTATTAACTTAAACCATGTTAATATATTAAAGTAGGATAGAAATTGTAGCCAAATATCGATAAGTTTGCCTATCGCGCGTATTTGCGTTCGCACTCTGCGTACACGTGCTCACTGTTATGTTTTTGCACAAACAAATGTGCGTGTGCTATCTCGCTCGCACTTGCCTATGTCTATGTTTTTGATTTATGTGAATTAAAAGCAAATTTGAAATATCTTCTCTATTTATTACTCAATCGCTTTGAAACTTTCAGGGTCATTAAATTGTCTTACTTCTTATCTTCCTGTTTAATAAGAAGTGTTTTTATTAAAGATCGCGTCTGATAATCGTTTTTTGCGATTGGCAGGCGAAAGAGGCGTGGCATCTAAAATTTAAAACACACTTGATCTGCGCCCGCTATCCAGCAACCTTCATACCAAATTTGAAGTCTCTAGCTTTTATAGTCTCTAAGATCCTTTGGCTCAAACACTCGGACAGACAGACGGACATGGCTCAATCGACTCGGCTATTGATGCTGATCAAGAATATATATACTTTATAGGGTCGGAGATTCTTCCTTCTGCCTGTTACATACATTGAACAAAACCATTATACCCTTTTGACCATTTTCAATGGGCACGGGTATAAAAAAATAACAATTATATTACTGCGACTTGGAAGAAATTTCACTGAATAAAGAAGTCAGTGTTCTAATACATATGTATGTTCATCAAAAATAACTAAAAAGTCCATCCAAACAAAACATGGTAATAAAATATACAATTACAATCTCAATTTGTGTTTGCGCATATTGTCATATTCTGTTATGTCATATTCGCCTTTGCCGAATTTCGGGCTGCGTTTTTCCTACGCGGTGTTAAACAACGGAGAAAAATGAAGAAACAAAACAGAATCTGCGAGATCGGCGCTCAGAAAAATAACGGAGATCATTTTTAAGTACTTCTTTTTTTTTTAACTGTGCGCCGTACTCACATTTTATGCGGTGTTAGTAATACCGGCACCGCATTTTGAGTGAGTATATTAGTAGTGCTGAAGACAAGCACCGGTGCCGGATACCCTGTAGGATACCCTGTGCCCTGGCCTTCCGATAGCCCCACACGTATTTGCAAGCTGTTAGGGACGCCGAAAATTTGATGATGCGGCATTAAATTATCGACTAACTGTTCGTATTATAATGTTAAAGACGATAGCAAATTCCAAATCTGTGAATTCTGTTGGGATACCTCAAAAAACAACAAACAATTTCAATCTAAATCTTATTTATCGACTGACCGTTACTATGGCAGCTGTATGATTTCAACCCAGATTGATCAGAATGTATGGGACCACTCGAAATGTCAGTTTGGTCGAGATAATTCAAACAACAAAAAAGTTTTTCATACCAAAACTTGATTTTCGACTGATCGTTCCTATGGCAGCTATATTATATAGTGTTCCGATTTTAACCAAGTTTAGTCAGGGTGTATGGGACTATCTCACATGCATATTGTCCCAGTTTGGCTGACATATCTCAAGCAACAAAAAAGTTTTTCATACCAAATCTTGATTTTCGACTGATCGTTCCTATGGCAGCTATATGATATAGTAAACCGATTTTAGCCAAATTTGGTCAGGATGTATGGGACCATCCCACATGCATATTGTCTCAGTTTGGCTAAGATATCTCAAGCACCAAAAAAGTTTTTCATACCAAAACTTGATTTTCGACTGATCGTTCCTATGGCAGCTATATCATATAGTGTTCCGATTTTAACCAAGTTTGGTCAGGATGTATGGGACTAACCCACATGCATATTGTCTCAGTTTGGCTGAGATATCTCAAGCAACAAAAAAGTTTTTCATACTAAAGTTTGATTTGCGACTGATCTTTCCTATGGCAGCCATATGATATAGTAGCCCGATTTTAACCAAGATTGGTCAGGATGTATGGGACCCCCTCATATGCATATTCTATTAGTTTGATTGAGATATCTTGAACAACAAAAAAGTTTTTCATACTAAAGCTTGGTTTTCGACTGATTGTTCCTATGGAAGCTATATGATATAGTGGACCGATTTCAGCCAAACTCGGTCAGAATGTATAAGATAGTATAAATAATAATAAATATTATATTAATATATAAAATATAAGTATATAAAAAAAAATATATCTGTCCGTGACGGGATTTGAGCCCGGGACCTATGGCCCAAATGAAAATTTTAGAAAAAAAACGGACGCTCGACACACTGCTCCACAGAGCTATTTTGTGATTAACTGTTTATTGTAGGTTTCATTATTACTGGACCATAAGACAAACTTCATTGTTGTTGTTGTCTAATTGTTTTGTAATTGTTGCTGTTAAGGAAAGCAAATATTGGCAAATTTATTTGTTTAATATCTTCGCTGTTTATTATCCGATCGCAATGAAATTTTCAGCAAACATGGCGGATAATATTGGCTTGGTCTATGCTTAATTAGAACGCTCTATTGCCCTAATAATTGAGATTTATTTGATTTTAAGGCGTTCACGGGGGCGTGGCCAAAATCTAAAACAAACTTGATCCGCTTACAATATAGACGAACATACATACCTCTTTACGAGGTAAAAGTCTAGTGACGAAAACATTTCCATACCCCAAAATTTCTGATATCTAATTTTGTGACTAACGATATAAAATTGTATAAATAACTTATGCTAAAAAATTATTTTGGAGTCTCTAGCTCTTATAGTCTCTGAGATCTAGGCGCTCTTACAGACGGACGGACATGGCTATATGTACTCGGCTGTTGATGCTGATCAAGAATATATATTTTTTATGGGGTCTGCCACACCTCATTCTGCCTGTTACGCACTTTTTTTTTATGACAAAGTTAATAGACCCCTGTACTTTTTGTAAGTACGGGGTCTAAAAATACGTGTCGAATGACACCTTGATCATCAAAATCCGACTACTGGTTCGAAAGATAATTAAATTTGAAAAACTTAGACGCCTTCCCAAAATGAGATAAAGTCATTCCTTTTGTTTGTTTGTATCAAAGCGTGGAAATAGCTTTTATTTGTGAATGTGGATCTATTCCCCATATAAAAAAATATAATCGTTTGTTTTACGACTTTTTCGAAAAATTGCTAGTTTAATGGGAAATTGCTAAAACACGCTACAATTGACACCAACACAGTATCCAAACGATAGAAGCTACAGATATTATCAATATATAGTTGGAATGATATTTTGAATGGCTTTTAAGCATACCTTTCAACTTTGCCAAACTTTTTTTTAAGAACTCCATTCGTCACAAAATTGGATATCAGAAATTTTGGGGCATGGAAATGTTTTCCTTACTAAAATTTTACCTCGTAGAGATTTTTTTTTGTATATAATGAACAAAATTTGTTGAAATCTGTCTACTCTCTTATATATGTAGCTGCCAAAGGAACGATTAATCGAATATTAAAAATAGGATGAAGTTTTTTGTTGTTTTTGGAGATGTCTCAACCAAACTCACAGATTGGGAATTTTCTTTTACATATCTTTTACATTATTGTCGAATTCGATTTAAATCGGCTTACTAGATATTACAAATGAAATACGAACAATTATTCAAAGACTAAATGCGGCATTATCAAACCTTAGGCATGCCTATGGGCGTGTATATATGTTTTATAAGGCTTTCGGAGCGCCTGGGCACAGGGTATCATACAGTCGAGTACACTCGACCGTAGCCGCACCTCCCCGCGGGCGAAGCGAGCTGAGCCCCTTGTTTAGTGATGAAGAGTTCATATGGCGTCGGCTTCGTAGGTCAGTTCGTTGCGTCTACAGCATCTCATTGTCGGCATGACGATTATGACCAATAATAAAGTTATTGCTCAACTTGTTTCTATCTATCAAAATGGTGCACCTTGCCTTTTCAGATCAATCAGAGTAACTCTTGAAATTTTATTGTATTGATTTAATTATTGGATTTTATTATTTTTTTTACTTGTAAAATGTATCTGTTATTTTTTTTCTTTTAATCATTTATTACAAATATAGAAATATTTTATTCGGATGATTCATCGTCAAGTCCAGAATATTTATTGGAAGACTGCAAAGCCTAAAAAGATAAAAAATATCAGTAAGCTTAACATAGTATGTAACTCATCAAACAAAAAAGATACCTTAATTACCACCAAGCTAAAAATATTAACATCCATCTTTCACATTTAATTAAATAAATTTAAAATTTAAGGTAGCTGATTATTATATGTGTTAGCTCATGTTTAACAAACAGAATATACACAAAAGTGAAAACTAAAATAAGTGTGAACTTTTTAGACCTCCTAAGTATTAAATTTAAATTGTATTATGGTTTAACAAACTATTTTGGATATATTAAACTAAAGCACAAATGCGCATATAATAAGAACAGTACACGTAAAAACTGAATTCTGTTAAGAAAAAGTGTTGGTATAAGTTGATTATAATAAATCCCTATGGTTTTTCAATAGAAGTAATGTTAGAATTCAGCATCTTAAGATAAGAATATTCGTTCAACTATTTTCTTCGTCTTTTCATAATTGTCAAGAATATTCTCCTAAAAGCATTTCTCCCTTTTTTCTTATCCATTTACGATCTATTGGATTATGGCTCGGCAAATAAGGCGATTCGTCTATAACATAAATATTGTGGGATGGAAATCCCCAAATGTGGTGTGTTAGGAATCCTCCGACGCATTTTATTTTATAGTTAATGTATCTAACTAATTGATGTTGTTTGAAATAAGATACCATTTCCAATTTCGCAAGAATCTATCATTTAGAGACTGTCTTTATTGTATTGGAATTTTCTCCAGTCTACATTTTTATGCGATGCAGTGACAAACAATCATATTTAATATTGTTTTAAATTAAATTAGTTTTCATTCCTTGTCCATGTTTAAGTAAACATTAATGTATACATTAAAACTATATTTAGAAAATTTATATGTATATATATATGATTTGACTACTTACTGATTCAGCCTGTGCATTCTTAGCCTGAAGACGGTCATTTCGATATTCTCCTTTATATTTATTTTCTTCCTTAGTTTTTCCTTCATGGTAGTTTTTAATTTTAGCATTTTCAGATCTGCAAATGTATTTAAATAAAATTTAGTCATTATACAGCATTAGCAAATTTACGCCATACTCTATCACATAAATCCACAAGGTTACAATCAATTACTACTTCCCAATGATTTAGAAAGTTATTAATTGACTTACAATTCAAATTAAAATGTTTGCATTAATACAAAAAAGTTTATTAACTATTTAATATTTTACATACATACGTACAAATAAATTTGGGGAATTTAAACTCCTTACGGTTATAAATTTAAAGTGCTCATATATGTACATATGTATGTACATGTCGAAATTGGTGCCGTTCAAAACAGAAGGCATTGTAACTAAACTGTATCACTAAGCCAATAACATAAACAAAACTCAACCCTACAGCTGAAAAAGCACTTGATGTTTTTTTGTGATTGCGGGAAATATTATCCGTAGATGCCATGTCGACGCAGAAATTATTTTCTGTTGCCGATTCAGTCCTTCTGCAGAGCTCGTAGCCGGCACAGCAAGCGAAACACAAAACAGGCAAACATTGCGCAAACAATTTACTTTTCTTTATACCGAAATTACCTTTGTGAGCTGTGCCGAAAGGCAAACTAATATAATATTGCTCGTCACAAAATTGAATATCAGAAATTTTGGAGCCTGAAAATGCTTTCGTCAATAGACTATTACATATGTAATCGTGCAAAGTTGGACAAAGATATGCAAATGTCTATATCTTAAAAATTTTGTACGGATCGGAAAATGGTATACAGCTGGGAACAGGAAAATAGTAGTACTGCTAAGCTCTACATACTGAGCATAATATTTATGTGGTAAACGCATTATAAAAAAGAAAAACTAGGATACAAATATTAATAAACATATTATAATTAATATTCAAATGATTTTTCTTTAAAAACTAAGGTGTATGCACCTCCAGGTCTTAAAAAAAAAAATTTGAAAAAATGTACCTCATGAAAATAGTAGTGGCCACAAGAAAGGATAACCAAAATGATGTAACTTCATTCTAAATTGATTTAATATGTTTTCATATTTAATATTGTCTAATATTTAGTTGTGTATTCATTATTTTTAATAACGGCTTCGCAACGGCGCGGCATGGAATCGATAAGGACCTGGCAACGCTTCAATGGAATTTGAGACCATGATCCTTAACCACTTGCCAAAGCTGTGCTGGGTTTGAAGGATTTGCAGTTGCCACAACCCGTTTCACATATTCCAACCAGTTTTCGATCGAATTAAGATCTGGGGACTAAGGTGGCCATTGCATTACATCGATCTTCTCGGATGCAATCCAACCTTTGGTGAGCTTGCTCATAATGGAATGTCCATTATAGAGAGATTTCCGAACTGGCATATGGTAGCATTATGTTTTTTTACATGCCAACATAAGCATCTTTGTCCATCACCCGATTTATTAAATGAATAGGACCAACGTGATTGTAAGAAAAGCCAGCCCATATTATTATACTAAGGCCACTATGTTTATCTCTCGTGTTGGTGTTCCTATATATATTGTGTTTGGTGGATGTCTTACGAACTCCCCAACACCTGTTCCTCAAAAAAAAAAAAAACGATTCTGCTTTCATCTGTTCACAATATGTGATGGGATCTGATAATCTGATTAATCTTTCAAGTCGCTTTACATTTAAGTACAAACACCTATCACATTGAAATTTATCTAAACAGATAAAATCAAAGTGTAGCAAGACATCGAATTTTGTTAAATAGCTATGCAATATATATTAGATGCCAACTTATCGAATGATTAAGAGGATTGAATTAACCAATTTCAAATAAACATTTTAAACATAATTGTTATACTTCACCTGTCATTACGGTCCCGCGGATTATTCAATCTATTATGGTCTGGATCATCTCGACGCTTTTCACCTAAAACGAAATTGAATTAGTAACATGATATTTACAGAAAAAGCAGACTGAAATGTCTATATACCCTGTACGCCTGAACTTTTATTATCATCATCAGTTGACAAATCTTGAGTACGGCGCCAGCTAATAGTTGTTGCATTAGCATTTTCACTATCATGTTTGTCAACATGGATTTCGGACATTTTATCATTTATAACTTCTTCATCATGACGAACTTTTTCCTGTCGCCGAGCTTCTGCCAAACGCTCTTCAATCTCTAGCTCTCTTGTGGCTGTATCAACAGGTTTAGCTGATCCAAAAACATTTACAGATGGTGTACCACTTAACTTAACATTTGATTTTGAGTCGCTTTCATTGTCATGTTCCTCATCCGGTTTCGTTACTATTTCCGGTAGCGGTAGAGTTCGAGGTTTTAAATTTAGTTTTGGCCTTTCTTCAGAATCCGCAGCCTCCTCTCTTATGTTGGAATCGTTATTTCTACCACGGAATTTATCAGAAATTTGATCACGGTCCCTTCGAGGAGGAGAAAAATCTGTTGACTGCTGCCGGTTATTTGTACGCCATGAACCAGGAGTATTATTTTCATCCCTTTCTGTTATTGGTTTACGATCACGATTAAAGCCGCGATCGCGATCGAAATTTCCAGAATATCCTCCTCCTCCGTAGCCACTTCCATTATTTTGACTATCCCTCCTCCAATTTCCAGAATCTCGATTTTCACTAGAATTTCCAAACCCTTCAAAACGACGATTGCCTTTTTGACGATTTTGTTGATCATTTTCAGTTGATAGTTCAATGCGAATGCGACGCCCCTTAATAGACGGATCTGGTAAACTAAGAACGTGTATTAGGTCTTCCCTATTCTCCAACTCAACGTAGCCAAATCCTCTAGATCGGCCAGTTTCACCATCTTCACGTGGCAACCTCAATGAAGCTAGATTAATGGAACCAAAAAATTCGTAAATATCGTCCTCACTGGCATCAAATGGTAAATTATTAACGTAGGCTATGAAAGGCGCCTTGTGGGGAATAGAATCATCGTCAAGTATCCTATTTGCTCTTGGTGCGGTAGGCAGTTGATAAATTACCGCGTGGCTCCCGTCGTCACTGTCATCACCATCAAAATTTCTGACTTTTTTTGCAACTTGTGTAGTTCCCACGGGTGTATCCCCATTGGAAAGGAACGATTGAAGAGAAATGACAGTTCCTTTATTCTTTTTCCCCTTTTTGCCTAATTATGAATAAATAAATACATACATACAAAGAATATTTAATACTAATATTTGCAATCGTAAATTGACATGAATAAGATATGAGCAATCATTGTCGTTATGTATGTATATGTGAACACATACATACGCAATCTGCGTACAAATACCCATGCAAAATCGAACATTATTACGTGTCGAAACAGCAAACCACGAGGGCAAGCATCACAAATAAATTAACTTTACTTAATTTTATAAAATAAATTAATAGGTATTTATTAGATTTAAGGTTGTTATTTAAAATAAGTTTAAGTCATACCTGCAGAAGCCATCTTGATGAAAAATCCAAACAAATATTAATTTTGAAGAGAACTTTTATGTGTTATCTACAGACACATATCAATGTTTATATTTGTTATCGATTATCAACAACCGCCGATTAATATTGTATCCAACACCCATTAGGCATATTCCCACACAAATCATTTTGAAGCAAAGCTACTGTTTTGTAATAAAAATACAGTAAAAAATTTAGAAAATAATTAAAAAACATGCCGTAAAAACTGCAGATTGTTATAATGATAAATTTTTTTATGTATTTGTGTTTCTTACTAAATAATTATTTAACATACATACAATTCATTAAATATTTAATATAATTATACTGCATTAAACCTTAAGGGTAAAATATAAACTTTAAGTGATTTGCTTATAAGAACTGATTTACTTTCTAGCGCGAAATTAAAGTCGATTTATTTATAAACAGCGCAATTACGGTTGCCTGAAAATTTCGGATTGGGTTATTGAAGCTCCTGATCCGAATTTTGAACTGAACCCATGCAACGCTTCAACCCAAGAACACGAACCGAACCTAATTATATATACTATAAATCTATATCACTGCGGACGGCAGTCCGCGCTAGTGACGAAAGCATCACGAAGGGTGCGA
The DNA here is from genome assembly GCA_035043635.1 of Drosophila rellima. Lineage (NCBI taxonomy): Eukaryota > Metazoa > Arthropoda > Insecta > Diptera > Drosophilidae > Drosophila > Drosophila rellima. The sequence continues at coordinate 70,535 of JAWNMV010000020.1, read as the reverse complement.
AAGGCGACTAGCAATATATACAGGCAGAATGGAAAATATGCTATAACTGTCTGATCAGGTCGAATTATATACCTATCGAAAGGTATAGCTCTAACCAACAAAAAGGCATACTAAGACTTTTGGAAGCTCACCTGGTTCGTGAGAAAAACAGGTGTAAATGGGAGGGGCGAAATTTAGATGATTGCAGCAAATGGGGCCGTTGAAGCCTTTTTGTAAATTTTTCTACGATTCTTATCAAAAATACGCGTCGAATGACACCTCAATCACAAATATCTGTTAAGTGGTTCAAAAGATAATTAAATTTGAAATTTTAGTAGCCTTTCCAAAATGAGATGAAAAGTCAGTTTCTCTGTTTGTGTGTTTGTTTGTATCAAAGCGTTGAAATAGCTAAAATGTGTGAATGAGGATCTATTCCCAATCATAAAATTAGAATCCTTTGTTCTACGACTTTTCGAAAAATAGCTAGTTTAGCGGGAAACCTCTAAAATTGGGTAAACTTAAAACCACCCTAGTATCCAAACGATAGAAGCTACAGATATGTTATATATCGTTGAAAAGGTATACCTTCAATCTTTTTTCTGGAGTACATAGGTAAGAAGCTACAGGTGAATTAAGATTCCATTGGCGATTTAAAAAAAATCTACACTCAAAATCACTATGAAATTATTATATGTTATAGTCAGCTTATTTCCGCGTTTTTTGACACATAACACATATCTGTGAAAATTCGTGATTCCTTAGCATTGAATGATGGCAGCAGCAACAATGCAAGCATTGCAAGCGGTGCACAATAGAATCCAGAGCTGACAGCTTTTGTTTCAGTGATGTTTGATTTTGTTTTGCAAGAAGGAGGTATTTAATTTATTTAAATGAGCTGGACTTGTAGGGTCTTCCTGAAACACATTTTGACTAAATGTGTTCTTATTCTTATAATTTATTTTTATACCCTGTGCCCTTTGAAAATGGTCAAAAAGGGTTTAATGGTTTTGTACAATATATGTAACAGGCAGAAGGAAGCATTTCCGACCCTTTAAAGTATATATATTCTTGATCGGTATCAATAGCCGAGTCGATTGAGCCATGTCCGTCTGTTTGAGTCAAAGGATCTCGGAGACTATAAGAGCTAGAGACTTCAAACTTGGTATGTAAGTTCCTGGATAGCGGGCGCAGATCAAGTTTGTTTTAAAATTTGGATCGGACCTCTTTATCATATAGCTGCCATAGGAACGATTAGTCGATAATCAAGTTTAGAAATGAAAAACTTTTTTGTTGTTTGAAACTGTTTGGATATGCATTTGGGATGGTCCTATACATCCTAATTAAATTTGGTTGAAATCGGACCACTATATCATATAGCCGCCATAGGAATGATAAGCCCAAAATCAAGTTTTAGTATAAAAAAATTTTTTGTTGTTTGAAATATCTCGACCACACTGACAGGATATGCATTTGGGATGGACCTATATATCCTGATCAAATTTGGTTAAAATCGGATAACTATACCATATAGCTGTTATAGAAAGTGTCAGTTGAAAATTAATACTTAGTATGAAATTGTTTATGGTTTTTTGAGGTATCCCAACAGAACTCACGAAATGAGAATTTTATATTGTCTTTAACAGTATGATCGACTTTGGTTTAAATCCGTTCAGTAGCACATATAGATGTTATACGAACAATAAGTCAATTTAATGCAGCATCATCAAACCTTTAGCGTGCCTTACGGCTTGCAAGTAGGTATGGGTTATCAGAGTTTCGGGGCACATGGTATCCTACAGTCGAGCACACTCGACTGTAGCCGCACCTCCTCGCGAGCGATGCGAGCCGTGGGTAGGCGAGCGAAGCGAGCAGGTGGCGGAGCCCCCTGGTTTTTCATGGTACTTAGGCTTGAAACAGGCAAATTCAAAAACGTCTGATATCTTCTAAATAATACCTCTTTACGAGGTAAAATTCTAGTGACAAAAACATTTCCATGCCCCAAAATTTCTGATATCCAATTTTGTGACGAACGATATTAAATTGAGTATATAACTTATTCCTTTTTTTAAAGAATAAGTTATATATTCATTTTGCCGATTTGTCGCCTTCTTCATCTTATAAACACACGTGAAATTAAGTTTGACAAACATATCGATAAGTGTCATATCGGCAAAAGAGATGTGTAAATAATATAGCAGTGAATTATAGAAATATTTTTACCAATCGATATTAACATTTTTTTTAAATCGTGACTTTTCGTGCCTTCGAGCTTTTGGCGTAGGCCCGGGCCCGCACGAAAAAAGCCCGTTTTCGATTTTCATGCACGAAGCCCGGGGATTATTTGAAGAGGCACGCGGGACACGAAGCCCACACAGGCCCGTGTCCATCTCTAATAACGACTGCAATATTGGTAGATTATAAGCAAGAACGAAAACTGAAATTGTTTATGTGGACATAAATAAAATAATTTTGTGTTTTTTTTAATAAATTCAAATGAAAAATTCACATACAATCACTATAATTTACATCTTCCATTGTTTATTCTTTCCTTTTTTTAGCCAAATCAGTGGTGCATGTTAAAATTGAAAATAACTACAGTTGACGCAAGTGGTACCACTTAACTTTTCGTTATTGTTTTCGTGTTACATTGGCAGCGCTGTCTCTCTGCTTGCCAGCAGAAAAATATTGAGATAAAGCATAGGACCCAGTAGCTGAAAATATTTTGGGAGCTCAAAATGTTAAATGTTTTGATATCTGGCTTACAAACTTCAGAGTGACAGCACAAAACCAAAAAAAAAAAAAAATAAAAAGTTGAATTGTCACACTGTTGCGTCAGCTGTGCACAACAAGCAAATAAATAAAATTGCGAAAAACAAAAGTGAGAAAATGGACCAAATGTACATGATAAGAGAAGTGGCAGCGACTAATAAACTAATTATGGGATTAATGGCCATTTATATTCTGTTCTGAAAGAGGCGGAAGAAGCAACGCAAACGCCGCAAATATTGGAAGAAACATCAAACGATGTACGTATATATATTAACGCAACTTTCTCCCACAAGATTGGCCTCTGTTTCACCTCTTCAATCAGCCGTATTCGCTCTTTGCTCTCGAAAAGCTCAATTCGGCTCTAATTTTGCTGCTTGTTGTTGACCGCCATTTCTCATTAAAAATATTTCGACTAGTCGAAACACTGATTTTCGATTCAATCAGTGTTTCGACTAGTCGAAATATTTTTTTGTTTTCAAAGGTCAAGATAGATCTACTAGCTGTTTACCAAACTGTGTTGTAAAACACCCGAAAATTTTCTGAGCAGCCCACATTTAGGTACTGAATACAAGGGTTTAGAAATAGCCTTACAAATTAATTTCGAGCCAGCTTGCAACCCTTTTTATACCCGTGCCCATTGAAAATGGTCAAAAGGGTATAATGGTTTTGTGCAATGTATGTAACAGGCAGAAGGAAGCATCTCCGACCCTATAAAGTATATATATTCTTGATCAGCATCAATAGCCGAGTCGATTGAGCCATGTCCGTCTGTCCGTCCGTCCGTCTGTCCGTCCGTCTGTTTGAGTCAAAGGATCTCAGAGACTATAAAAGCTAGAGACTTCAAATTTGGTATGAAGGTTGCTGGATAGCGGGCGCAGATCAAGATCAAGTTTAAATTTTAGATGCCACGCCTCTTTCGCCTGCCAATCGCAAAAAACGAGTATCAGACGCGATCTTTAATAAAAACACTTCTTATTAAACAGGAAGATAAGAAGTAAGCCAATTTAATGACCCTGAAAGTTTCAAAGCGATTGACTATTAAATAGAGAAGATATTTCAAATTTGCTTTTAATTCACATAAATCAAAATCATAGACATAGGCAAGTGCGAGCGAGATAGCATATGCACATTTGTTTGCGCAAAAACATAACAGTGAGCACGTGTACGAAGAGTGCGAACGCAAATACGAGCGATAGGCAAAATTATCGATATCAATTGGCTACAATTTCTATCCTATTTTAATATATTAACATGGTTTAAGTTAATACATATTTAAGATTGTGTTAAAATATATGTATGTAGATATTAGTATGCATTGCAAAAAGCGATATGTATAAATGCCACTTTATAATTTTGCACCTCGACACCTCGACGACAGATCATTTTACAACACTGAAATCTCTGAATTTATAATAATTATTATGTTTAATAAAAAGCTAGTGAGCTCGCACATATGCTCAATAGGTTTTCAATTATTATCATTGTATTCAAATGCTTAACATCGATGATTAAGAAGAGTGGGAGAGATTATTTGGTGTTGCCGGACTTCAACAAGCTGAGTAAATTTTAGATAATGGCTACTCTTGGCATGAGCAACATCAATTTCAGCGATTACGATTGCGATTACGATTTACTATTTTAATTAAATTAAATACAATTTATTCGATCGGACCACTATATCATATTGCTGTCATAGGAACGATCAGTCGAAAATAAACTTTTTTGTTGTTTGAAAGATCTCGACCAAACTAATAGGAATTGCATTTGGGATGGTCCTATATATCCTAGTAAAATTTGGTTGAAAGCGGACCACTATATCATATAGCTGCCAAAGGAACGATCAGTCCAAAATCAAGTTTTAGTATGATAAAGTTTTTTGTTGCTTCAGGTATTTCAACCAAACTAACAGAATACGCATTTGGGATGGTATTCTACATCCTGAACAAGTTTGGTTGAAATCTGATATCAAATAGCTGCCATAGGAACAATTAGTCAAAAAGTTAATGCCGCATCATCACACCTTCGGCATGCCTAACGTAGCGCACCTACGTATGACCTATCGGAGAGCTAGGGCACAGGGTATTATACAGTCGAGCACACTAGACTGTAGCCGGCGCCCACTTGTTTTTATATGGAGTTGATACCTTTCAAACATGATTTTCGGCTACTGAGTACTTTGCTTAAGCAAATAACCTATAGAGAACTCATCCCATACTCATCGATATTGCTCGCGCAGCACTCTCGGCTGGGAAACAGTTTGAGAGTGGACGCTCCGTAGAAGGGACGTTATTTTTGTGGCCGCTTCAGTCGACTGGCAGAACTCGTAGCTTGCACAGCTATGGAAATAAAAAACATGCGCACTATGAAATACCCTCTACCCTCAAAACTTTTTATCCATAACATGAGAACATCGTAAAATAAAAAAATTTATTACGGTAGATGATAAAATAAAAAAAATGATTTGTTATTTCAATTATAAATATTTTTTTCACCTTGAAATTGTATATTAAAAATTTAACCTGAACAGGGTATGAGAGTTTGCATACAAAATCTTAATGGCATCTACGAATAGGCAAAGCAATGTTGCACATTTTCTCAATTCGACACATGCAACCCATACTTATGCGCACACTTATTGTAAAATGCACACATACAATAAACAGCCTTGGCTTTCGACTATTTCTGTCTGGCTATATCAGGGTATGTATGTGCAAACAGGATGGGAGTTGAATAATCTCGTTCTGTATGATTTTTCGACGCGCGTAAATTAGATTTCTGCGCGACGTACCTGAACTTTGAATCACGGCGGACGGCAGTCCGCGCTAGTGACGAAAGCAGCATGAAGGGTGTGAAAGGCGACTAGTAATATACACAGTGCATTCGAAGACTATTGAAAGCTCACCTGGTTCGTGAGATAAGCAGGTGTAAATGGGAGGATTATTGCAGCAAATGGGGCCGCTGGACCTTATTTGTAAAATTTTTTATTTTATTATTATTCTTATCAAAATTACGCGAATGACACCTCGATAATCAAAATCCAACCACTGGTTCGAATGATTTTAAAAACTTAGAGGCTTTCCCAAAATAAGATGAAAAGTCAGTCCTTTTGTTTTTTTGTTTGTTTGTATCAAAGTGTTGAAATATCTTATATATGTGAATGTGGATTTATTCGCCATTTAAAATCTAGAAACGTTTGTTTTACGACTTTTTCGAAAAATCGGTAGTTTGGCGGGGGATCGCTAAAACCCGCTCAAATTGACACCCCCACAGTATCAAAACGATAGAGGCTACAGATATGTTATATATATCGCTGGAAAGGTATTTTAAAGGGCTTTTGGACATATCTTTCCATTTTTTCTAAAGCATATAGGTATCTGGCTATCCCAACTTTTGGCGATTTTAGAAAAAACGCCTCTAGCGATTTTTTTTAATTTTTAATATGTTTTAGTATGAAGAATTTCGCGTTTTTTGATGTATGACACATAACTTTTTTTCGGGTGTGTTTGGAAGATTTTACCTGTGTAAACTCCTTATAATTTTTATACCCTGTGCCCATTAACAATTGTCAAAAAGGGATTTTGAGATATCTTTACCTCGTAAAGAGAGTTTTTTAGAAGATATCAGAAATTATTGAAACTTTATATACCAAGTTTCAGTACCATTAACAAACCAATTCGATCACAATGTTAAAGATAATGGAAAATTTCCAATCTGTGCGTTAGGTTGAGATATCTCGAAAAACAAAAAAAATGCATACATACTAAATCTTAATTTTTGATTAATCGTTTCTATGGCAGCTATATGATATAGTGCTTCGATTTCAACCAAATTTGGTTGGGATGTATGGAACCATCTCTGATGCTTATTCTGTCAGTTTGGTTGAGATATCTCAAACACCAAAAAATCTTTTTTTGACCATTTTCAATGGGCACAGGGCATAAAAATTATAAGGAGTTTTTATAACAGGTAATATCTTCCAAACACACCCAAAAAAACGTTTTGAGCCATACATCAAAAAACGCGAAATTCTTCATACTAAAACATATTAAAAATGACATATAGAACATATCTGTAGCTTCTATCGTTTGGATACTACCAGTTTAGCAAATTTTAGCGATTTCCGGCTAAACTAGATATTCAAAAAGTTGTAGACCAAAAGTTTCTAATTTTATGATTGGGAATAGATCCACACTCACACACTTTAGCTATTTCAACGCTTTGATACAAACAAACAGACAAACACAAACTGACTTTACATCTAATTTTTGGAAGGCCACTAAAATTTCAAATTTAATTATCTTTTGAACCACTAAACGGATTAATGATTGAGGTGTCATTCGACGCATATTTTTGATAAGAATCGTAGAAAATTAAAAAAAAAATTATTGAAATTAAAAAAATGGAATTTTAGAAATAGCTAGTGTTGAATGAATTAAATTGTTACCATATTCCTAAAACTGATGATGATTTGAATATTGAATGGTTTTTAAAAGTTAGGGCACTAAGCAAATAACCTATAGAAAACTCATCGCATATAAACGAATGTGTCATTCATTTAAGTTTACGGAGCGTCCACTCTCAAAATAATTTCGGACTGGGAAATTGTGAGAGTGGACGCTCCGCGGGAGGGACTTTATTTTTGGGGCCGCTTCAGTCGACTGGCAGAGTACATAGCTTGCACAGCAAGCGAAACTCAAAACATGCGCACTATGAAATATGCAAAAGAACGCTTTAAATTTAATAATTTCGTTAGGGTTGATGATAAAAATAATGCAAAGATTTGTTTTATAATTTATAAATATTTAAATAACCTCGAAAATTTGTTAATAAAGATTTAACTCTTACAGGGTATGAGAGTCTCCATACAAAATCTTATTTGCAGCAACGAAAAAGCAAAGCATCGTAGTAAATTCTCTCAATACGGCACATGCAACCCATACATATAAGCAAATTTATTGTAAGATTCACACATACAAACAGATCAGGCTCGGCCCTCGACTATTACTGTTTCTGTCTGGCTATAAGTATAGTATTCATATATATATGAAAATATTTTGGGTGCTCAAAATGTTCGATGTGTTGATATCTGGCTTACAAATTTCAGTGTGACAGCATAACACCAAAAGTCTCTGAAAATTTGACTGGTCACACACACAAACAAATAACTAAAATTGAGAATAACAAAAGTTAGAAAATGGACCAAATGGACATGATATCAGAAGTGACAGCGACTAATAATCTAATTATGGGATTAATGGCCACTTATATTCTGTTCTCAAAGAGGCGGAAGAAGAGCAGAAACGCAAACGGCGGAAATATTGGGTGAAAAAAAATTTGCGATTAAGAAACATCAAGGACCGATATAGTAACGTAGCTTTCCCAGGCACTTTTTAACAAAATTTTATCAACATATTCTTTTTCGGTCAAGTTCCCCAATATTGGCCTCTGTTTCCCCTCTTCAATCAGCCTTATTCGCTTTGTAGTCACAAAGTCAGCCAGCAATCCTTGTCGTCACAGGATCTAGCATCGATCCTTGGAGTCACAGGGGTAACCGTCTCGCTTTGTAGTCACAAAGCCAATCACCAATCCTTGTTGTACAGGACTAAGAATTAAGTCGTCCTTGCATCTCGCAGGATTAAACCTGACTTGCGGTAGTGAGTCGTACAAACGGAGTGTCCTTGCCGGGTGCAGGATCGGGAATAATTATCCTCGCCGACGAAGGATCAGGGGCATCAATCCTTGTTGTACAGGACTTAGAATTAAGTCGTCCTTGCATCTCGCAGGATTAAACCTGACTTGCGGTAGTGAGTCGAACAAGCGGAGTGTCCTTGCCGGGTGCAGGATCGGGAATAATTATCCTCGCCGACGCAGGATCAGGGGCATCAATCCTTGTTGTACAGGACTTAGAATTAAGTCGTCCTTGCATCTCGCAGGATTAAACCTGACTTGCGGTAGTGAGGCGTATAAACGGAGTGTCCTTACCGGGTGCAGGATCGGGAATAATTATCCGGCGGATAGCGGACCTAGGTATTTAATCCTCGCGGTAGCAGGACTAGGTTAGTGATCGCTGCTAACGAGCGCTCAGGGGGAAGACGTTTCTGCGGAAGCAAGATTCAACTCGGCAATCCTCGCGGAAGCAGGATCAGTCTGAGGGCAGCCCTAGACGCACCTATCGCGGTCAGACGAGCCCGGAGACGACCCAGGAGTCGCCAATAAACCATTGAAATTTAATTATCTGCGTTCATATAGCAAGGCTGCAACTTATAAATTTGTTGCACAAATCCACAGAACCGACCGAGTTAGCCCGGCCGAAACAATCAGGATCGTTACAACTGGCGCCCAACTTTCAGGGTTTTGCGAATATATAGACCAGATAAAATCAATATGGTTCGAACATGGATATATAACCTCAAGAAGGAGGAAATCTCACAGTATACCAACGAGTTTGGAATACAACTAAGCGGCACCGTGGATGCCATGCGGAGGGAGATTGGCGACTGGGTCCACGCAAACGAAGGACGCATCCCACATGCCGGGCGGATAGACACATTGGCCAGAAAATACGGCCGCCAGTCGCCGCTCAAGGATCCCACCTATACCACACTAGACGAAGACATGCATACGGAGAGAAATACCACAGCAGCGTCCATAGCAAAGATGGACTTTACGTCCAAGAGCGAAGAGGCACTCCGTCGGCTGGAACAGCAAAAACATGAGGAACTCAGAGACGCACGGTGCATGGTGAAAATGCAAACGCTGATGCGCTCCGATTTTCAAAGGAACGGGAACGGACCCAAATCTACAACAGTAGCCTCCCGGACTTCCTAGCGTTTGCACGCCCGTATCCAATTCCAGTTTGGTTGAACTGATGTACCTGGCTGAGGAGTTTGAGGAGCTGGAACGCGACCGAGAACAACTCCGGCAGCACACTCAGCAGAACCGCTCACGACTGATGGCAATAGAAGACTCCAGGCCAACGGTAAGCAACACTCCTTGCAACCGTTGCACCGAGCATACCAGGACACAGCCGCAACCAACACCAAGGGCGTTTGCAGGACCTCAAACGTATGTACCTAATCCAAAACAGGCATGCAGGAGATGTGGACGAGAGGGACACTGGACGAGAAAGTGCCGCAACGAAAGCCTGATATTTTGCTGGATGTGTGGGTGAATTGGAGTCCGAACTATTTAATGCTGCCGTGCGGGAAACGACAGACGACGTCCAGCTACCAGGAGCGAGCGGATGTCGATAGAGGCAGCTCCACAAAACTAGTCGGCGCTTTAAAGGACGAGGGCCACCGCCTGTCGGCAATGGTTCAAATCGGCAACCATTCCTACAACGCTACTATCGACACCGCGGCAACAAGCAGTTTTGTGAGAGAGGAACTGGCGGTGACGATGTGTGAAGAACGATTTGAACTGGGAGCGAAACAATGGTAGGTTCGGGTGGCACATGGTCGGTCCAGCAGAGTGACGGAACAAGTGGAGGTGCAGATCGAACTGGGTAACAAGAAAGTGGATCTGGCCTTGCTCGTATTGCCCGGAGTCATCGACGAATTGGTGCTAGGATGGGATTTCTTATCTTGCATGGGTACCATTCTCGAGTGTGCCGGTGTCCAAATCCGAATTCCGGCTAGGCGACGACACAACAGAGGATGGAAAGAGAGACTCTCGGTAGTCAACACACATGGTCAAGTAACACGAAACACAGGAACAAGTAACACAGGAGCAATTAACCCAGGAGTTCGCAACACAGGAACAAGTAACAAGAGATCAAGTAACACAAGAATAAGTAACACAGGAACAGACCAAGGCTATCAAACAAGGACATGCTATCAACAACGGAACGAGTTGTGAACCTTTACATACGGATGCGGCTATAGATCAACTTCTGCGACAGGAAATAGCCGCAATTGCAATCATGACAGGAACATCTACTATCACTGAGCATCGAATTGTGATGCACAACGACCGACCGATAAAGCAGCGTTACTTCTGGAAGAATCCCAAGGTGCAGGAAGAGATCAACAAGCAAGTTGACGAGCTGTTGACCAAAGGATGTATCGAGCCATCTAACAGCCCACACAGCGCGCCGATCGTCATGGTCAAGAAGAAGACGGGAAAATGGAGATTGTGTGTCGACTTTCGGCAGTTAAACAGCCGGTTAGTCAAGGACGCATATCCGCTTCCCAGAGTTCACCACATTTTGGACCAACTGAGCGTTTACGGTACCAGGCAGAGGACTTTTCCAGTGAAAAGTGATGCCATTCAGACTGCATTCACCACCGGTAACCTTTCAACGAGCTCTGGATCGGGTAATTGGACCCGAAATGCTACCTCACGCCTTTGCATATCTGGACGACATCATCGTCATTGAGAAAACATTGGAGGAACACATGGCCAATCTGAAAGAATCGTTTCGACGACTACGTGCAGCGAACTTGAAGATAAACGTCGACAAATGCGATTTCTTCAAAAAGGAGCTGAAGTATCTGGGCCACAAAGTGACGGAACACGGCGTTTGCACCGACCCAGAGAAAGTGGTTGCGATCTCCCAACTAAAGCCGCCAACGAATGCCAAGGAATTACGTCTGTATCTGGGAGTGGCGTCTTGGTATAGGCGATTTGTCCCAGATTTCGCCAACACGGTACATCCACTCAACGGGCTGTTGAAAAAATTAATTAAAGGGTCAGACGAGCATCAAGAGGCGTTCGAGACGGTGAAGGATAAGCTGACAAATGCACCGGTCCTGGCATGTGCCGATTTCAACAAGCAGTTCACGTTGCAGACCGACGCAAGCAATTATGGATTAGGAGCAATCCTCACTCAAGGATCAGACAAGGAAGAGCGGGTAATCGCGTATGCCAGCAGGACGCTCAACGGTACCGAAAGTAACTACTCGGCCACGGAAAAAGAGTGCTTGGCGATCGTTTGGGCGATCCGGAAGTTGAGACCATACCTGGAGGGATACAATTTTGCTGTCATAACCGACCATATGGCACTTAAATGGCTAAACTCCATCGAAAGTCCTTCCGGTCGCATCGCTAGATGGGCATTCGAGTTTGTTTGTGCAGTATGAATTCGAGGTGGCATATCGCAAGGGAAAACTGAACGTGGTGGCGGACGCATTATCCAGACAGCCATTAGACGAGGAAGTATGCGCACGAAACGAGACCCAGAAGGACGCAGCGGACGTGAGTGGCACTGCCTGCAACTGGATAAAGAAGATGCTGGACAAAATACACAGGGAGCCCAGGAAATACCCGGACTACATGGAGGACTCGGGAAATCTGTACAGGCATATTTCCCATCGAGCTGGAAACGAGGATGTGCCATCGTGGAAATTGTGTGTACCAACCGACAAGAGGCAGCGAGTATTGCAAGAGAACCATGATGCGGCAGCAACTGGACATACGGGAACCCGGAAGACGATAGCACGAATGGCGGCACGCTATTATTGGCCAGGACTACACAGGGACGTTCGAGCGTATGTACAACGTTGCGAAATTTGCCAACAATACAAGCCGAATCAGCTGCAGGCGGCTGGACAAAGGGTTTCACAGATTTCGGAGGAGCCGTGGGCTTCGGTATGCGCAGATTTCGTCGGTCCACTACCACGCTCGAAGCACGGCAACACGACCCTCGTGTTCATTGACCTCTTCTCGAAATGGACCGAGTTGGTGCCTCTCGGAAGCGCAACAGCCGCATCACTCCAGAAGGCGTTCCGAGAGAGGAATCTGGCAAGATTCGGCGTACCGAAGGTACTCATCACCGATAACGGGGCCCAGATCACCAGTAAGGCGTTTAAGGATTTTCTGCAGGATATGGGTGTAAGGCACCAATACACAGCCCCATATACTCCGCAGGAAAACTCGACGGAACGAGCCAACCGCACCGTAAAAACGATGATAGCCCAGTTTGCAGGATCAAACCAAAGATGCTGGGATGAAGCCTTACCGGAGATCACGTTGGCTGTCAATACCAGCGTGTCGGCGTCTACTGGTTACACACCGGCGTTCGTGACACAGGGTCGAGATCCTCGACTGCCCAAGGCTCTATTCTAAAACTCAAGGAGATATTCGAGATAGTACTCAGGAGCTTGGAAAAGGCCGCCCAGGATCAAGCGCGATACTACAATCTGTGAAGGAGGCCATGGAAACCCAGTGTGGGCGAGCAAGTCTGGTTGAAGGAGCATCACCTTTCAAACGCAGCTGAGGGATTTGCGGCAAAACTGGCACCGCGATTTGGAGGACCATATCGGATCGTGGACTTCGTGTCACCCGTCATTTGCAAGCTACAGTCGCCGACGGACAGGCAGATTAGAAGAGCACATATCGGTGACTTGAAACCACATGTGACAGCGGAGAATCCCAGGTCAGAATAAGAACAAAATTTTTTTTTGGACGACCCCAATGAAATTATTTAAAAAAAAAAAAAAAAAATTGTGTTTTTATGTTGCGATGTTGTTGTGTAGGCAATTCACTGCATCAGCCAATAGGAAGAAGGCAACAGTGGGACAAATGCGACAAAAACACAAGGAAAACATCAGGTGCCAGATAGTATGGATATTGGTCAAATAATACAGGGAAAATACAGAAACAATAGATACCGGCTTATAATGGGATTACCAGACCACAACAGTGGTGTCTTCATCAGGAAAAAACGGGGAAGATATATATATATATATATTCAGCATAACATATATATATACATATATAACATAACATACATACGGTGGATAAGGATACACACACAAGGAGCAACAAATAGAAAACGCAGGAAATATTTTCACGACGCGGAAATATAACGTGGCCCACTGTGCACATTCCAACAGAACTGGAATGCGGCGAAATAACGGCGGTTCAAAGTGCAAGGCATAGCGACAGCCAGCGAGCGCAACCAATCGCACTTGTCGCTATCTCCAACGGCTGCCGGCCGTGGGCCTTTGGTTAGAGACACCGGTCGCGGAACAGGAGACCGGGGTTCAAATCCGGCTCTGACATAATAGTAAAAATAGAATGTGCCACACCGCCAGTGGCTTTTAATAATTCCTACAAAGACAACTTCATGTCTATTTGTTTCCCGAAGAAAGAGAAGAGTGTGAGGAACAGTATTGTTCCCCACAGCATTTCTATTTAACTACGCCCATGGGCTGCACACAGTTAACTGGTGAGCGGCCCGCGTCGCTAACTGACCAGCGTGAGCGCAGGCGCATTGCCATAAAGCAAAAACAAACTTTCTGGCAACACTAGTTATTTCTCCACAGCAATAAGTATCAGTTTCATAGTCTCGAGCTCTGGGTACTCCGAAACTTTGTTGCTGCAGTCTTTTATCTATTCTAAGTGAAATGTCTATATTCAGCTAACAATATTGATTGATATAATTGTTTAATATCGACTAATATTCGACTACAAAATTAAGGGCAACCTTATGTATACCGATCTTGCAGTTATATTTGGACGTTGATGTACTAAACGAGCAGTACACTCAAGTGGCCCAAACAACACCAAGCACGGGCTTGTTGACGCGCGGACAAACAGACAAAGACAGTTAAACATAGTAGTTTTACTAGTTTCAAAAACAAAAACATTAAACATTAAATTAACTACAATCTAGCTAAATGCGAAATTATTAAAGTGTTAAGAGAAGAAACGGAAGAATTATTTGCTATAATATGGGACAGATTGTTATAATTAGAGCATAGAACTCGGAAAGGGTTATGGATAGCATAGTTAGTACTACAGGAGTGAAGAGAAAGAGGAAGAAAATTTCATTATTTTCCGATAAGAAAGAGAGGGGAGATTTAACAATAGAAGTCTACTTCTGTAAGGAGGCAAGCGAATTTTAGTATTCCAGTTAAGACCTCGGAGGGCGAAGATCAGAAATTGTTTTTGTACCGATTCTATTCTATCTTGATGAATCTTACATTGGGGATTCCATATACAAGACCCATATTCCAGAATAGGTCGAACAAGTGAAGTATAAAGCAACTAAGTAATATAGGAATCGTCAAATTCTTTCGACCAACGCTTTATGAAGCCCAAAACGCCAAAGGCTCGATTGGCAATAGAAGCAACATGCTTGTCAAACTTCAAACTTAATTAAGTAAACAGGGGCTTCGCCTACTAAACGACATAACTTTACATTTACTACAATTAAGATTTAATAAGTTTACTTTGCACCATGTCTGAAAACTGTCAAGATCAGTTTGCAACCTGACACCAAGAAGATTGTCAGTGGCCGTCAATACCAGCGTGTCGGCGTCTACTGGTTACACACCGGCGTTCGTGACACAGGGTCGAGATCCTCGACTGCCCAAGGCTCTATTCGACGAGGTGTCCATCGGCACTGGACAAGTTGCGCAGGAACCACGGGCAAATGCAGGAAAACTCAAGGAGATATTCGAGATAGTACTCAGGAGCTTGGAAAAGGCCGCCCAGGATCAAGCGCGATACTACAATCTGTGAAGGAGGCCATGGAAACCCAGTGTGGGCGAGCAAGTCTGGTTGAAGGAGCATCACCTTTCAAACGCAGCTGAGGGATTTGCGGCAAAACTGGCACCGCGATTTGGAGGACCATATCGGATCGTGGACTTCGTGTCACCCGTCATTTGCAAGCTACAGTCGCCGACGGACAGGCAGATTAGAAGAGCACATATCGGTGACTTGAAACCACATGTGACAGCGGAGAATCCCAGGTCAGAATAAGAACAAAATTTTTTTTTGGACGACCCCAATGAAATTATTTAAAAAAAAAAAAAAAAAATTGTGTTTTTATGTTGCGATGTTGTTGTGTAGGCAATTCACTGCATCAGCCAATAGGAAGAAGGCAACAGTGGGACAAATGCGACAAAAACACAAGGAAAACATCAGGTGCCAGATAGTATGGATATTGGTCAAATAATACAGGGAAAATACAGAAACAATAGATACCGGCTTATAATGGGATTACCAGACCACAACAGTGGTGTCTTCATCAGGAAAAAACGGGGAAGATATATATATATATATATTCAGCATAACATATATATATACATATATAACATAACATACATACGGTGGATAAGGATACACACACAAGGAGCAACAAATAGAAAACGCAGGAAATATTTTCACGACGCGGAAATATAACGTGGCCCACTGTGCACATTCCAACAGAACTGGAATGCGGCGAAATAACGGCGGTTCAAAGTGCAAGGCATAGCGACAGCCAGCGAGCGCAACCAATCGCACTTGTCGCTATCTCCAACGGCTGCCGGCCGTGGGCCTTTGGTTAGAGACACCGGTCGCGGAACAGGAGACCGGGGTTCAAATCCGGCTCTGACATAATAGTAAAAATAGAATGTGCCACACCGCCAGTGGCTTTTAATAATTCCTACAAAGACAACTTCATGTCTATTTGTTTCCCGAAGAAAGAGAAGAGTGTGAGGAACAGTATTGTTCCCCACAGCATTTCTATTTAACTACGCCCATGGGCTGCACACAGTTAACTGGTGAGCGGCCCGCGTCGCTAACTGACCAGCGTGAGCGCAGGCGCATTGCCATAAAGCAAAAACAAACTTTCTGGCAACACTAGTTATTTCTCCACAGCAATAAGTATCAGTTTCATAGTCTCGAGCTCTGGGTACTCCGAAACTTTGTTGCTGCAGTCTTTTATCTATTCTAAGTGAAATGTCTATATTCAGCTAACAATATTGATTGATATAATTGTTTAATATCGACTAATATTCGACTACAAAATTAAGGGCAACCTTATGTATACCGATCTTGCAGTTATATTTGGACGTTGATGTACTAAACGAGCAGTACACTCAAGTGGCCCAAACAACACCAAGCACGGGCTTGTTGACGCGCGGACAAACAGACAAAGACAGTTAAACATAGTAGTTTTACTAGTTTCAAAAACAAAAACATTAAACATTAAATTAACTACAATCTAGCTAAATGCGAAATTATTAAAGTGTTAAGAGAAGAAACGGAAGAATTATTTGCTATAATATGGGACAGATTGTTATAATTAGAGCATAGAACTCGGAAAGGGTTATGGATAGCATAGTTAGTACTACAGGAGTGAAGAGAAAGAGGAAGAAAATTTCATTATTTTCCGATAAGAAAGAGAGGGGAGATTTAACAATAGAAGTCTACTTCTGTAAGGAGGCAAGCGAATTTTAGTATTCCAGTTAAGACCTCGGAGGGCGAAGATCAGAAATTGTTTTTGTACCGATTCTATTCTATCTTGATGAATCTTACATTGGGGATTCCATATACAAGACCCATATTCCAGAATAGGTCGAACAAGTGAAGTATAAAGCAACTAAGTAATATAGGAATCGTCAAATTCTTTCGACCAACGCTTTATGAAGCCCAAAACGCCAAAGGCTCGATTGGCAATAGAAGCAACATGCTTGTCAAACTTCAAACTTAATTAAGTAAACAGGGGCTTCGCCTACTAAACGACATAACTTTACATTTACTACAATTAAGATTTAATAAGTTTACTTTGCACCATGTCTGAAAACTGTCAAGATCAGTTTGCAACCTGACACCAAGAAGATTGTCAGTGGCCGACATACATAGTTTAACGTCATCGGCATACATCAGAACCCGAGAATGATTTATTACAGAAGGCAGGTCATTTATAAAAAGCGTAAATAACAAGGGGCCTAGATGACTTCGTTCAGAAAAAAACTTGAACAGGTTTAGATACAAAACCATTAAAGTAGACTTTTTGGGTTCTTAAATTTAAATAGCTTGCAATCCAAAGAATGAGGGTTTTTGGAAAACCTAAAATATGGAGTTTACGCAATAATATATGGTGATTAACGGAGTCAAATGCTTTACTAAAATCAGTGTAAATAACATCAGTTTGCATTTTATTCTGAAAACCCTGTATAACAAATTAATTGAATTCTAATAAGTTAGTGGTAGTAGATCTATATTTCACAAACCCATGCTGGCAGGGCGAAATTATAGATCTACAAAGATATTGCAGCTGAGAAGTTATTAGTTTCTTAAAAGTTTTAGGAATAGCAGACAACTTAGATATACCGATATAGTTAGTGACATCAGACTTATTTCCTTTTTTAAGTAAAGGAATAATAAATGATTCTTTCCATATTCTAGGGAAAGAGCATAACTCCACAGAAAGTTTACATAAGTTATACAGTGGTTTCAAAAGACCGTCAGCACAGTACCTAAGAACACATACTGGTGCTCCGTCCGGTCCCGGTGAAAATTCCGGTTTCAACGCCCTTAGATCATTTAAAAGCGAGCTTTCAGTGATTAAAGGTCCAAAAATACAATTAGAGGCATGTACACGATAGGGATATGGCGAACCCGATTAATCAACTTGAACGCTATATGTTGTTTGAAAAAATTCCGCAAATAAATCGGCCATAGCCTGATCTGAATCAGCGGTCTTATTTTCAAAAAACACGGTAGATGGAAGTGTTGTGATCTTCGCTTAGAATTGACAAATGAATAAAACTTTTTAGGATCCCTTTGAAACTGCAATTTGCAACCTCTAAGGTAATCTTCATAGCAGTGGTTATTCAGAACAGAAAAATGGGAACGTGCAATCAGATATCGAGAAAGATCCAAGAAAGAGCCAGTTTTCTTGAATTTCTTATACAATCTTGATTTCCTATTTTTCATGTTAGTTAATTCCCTTGTATACCAAACAGGTTTGTTAGATCTGCCTGGAGCATACAACGGAACACATAAATCAAGTAAAGAGTTTAAGGTTGAATAAAAAATGGATATTGCACTGTCCAAGTCCCTGCACTCGTACAGCCGGGATCAGTCAGTCAGTAATAAGAGCTGAGAAAATCTGGAAAAATCGGTTTGCCGAAATTGACGAACATACTTTTTCGGCTTACCACATGAACTAGCCATACGGACTGGTAAGTCCATCAACACCTCCAAAGTCGGATGATAGTGGTCCTCTGGAAAAGACATAGGATTAGTACGAGAGACAGATAAAAAAGCGGGATCCAAAACAAAAACAAGATCAAGCATCCTGTTCAACGAATTCGGGATATCATTGATCTGACACAATGACATCCCAAACACATTATCAAGAAAATCATGTTGGGTCGTGGAAGTCAGAACGCTTGAGTCGGGACAAGAAATCCAATGTGTACCAGCAATCACGATCAGAGAGCTTAGATAGAACAGAATGAATAGCAGAAGCATGCAGAGAATAGACTGAGTTGTCTGAAGAAGGAGGGATATATGAACATGTAATATAAATATTAATGCCACTAATACTAATTTTGACAGCAACAAATTCAATATCAGTAGAACAGTCGGTTACTACTACTTCCGAAAATAAATCAGCATCAATAGCAATAAACACCACCACCACTAATACGTGGGGTACGATCCTTTCTATAAATAGAGAATTTGTTAGAAAGAATTTCAGAGTTATGAATGTCGGGCCTTAACCATGTTTGAGAAAAGGCAACAACATTAAAATGAAAGGACAGGCTATTTATGTAAAGATTACTAAGTTTGCTTCTAAGCCCTCTAACATTCTGATAGCCCAGAGAGCGGGAGGATGTTAGTTTTTTGAACTATCAGAACGCAAACGAGCTCGAGAGTGTCCAACAGATATAGATGAAGAAGTAGGCAATATAATCGGAGTCCGATTTTTCTTTTTCACAATGTATTCCTTTACAATTATGTGATCAGGCCAGAAATCTTTACAACAAATTTAGTTAAAATGATTGGCCTGAACACTTATTGTTAACGACGATATCTCCCGAAGATATGAAAAATTGAATTCCTCCACCGTAATTTTGGCATCAGATTTAGCTTGAATAAAAGCCAAGACATCTTCAGATGTGGTATCAGGGGACAGCCTAGAAACAAAAATTTGTTTTTTTGGTGGAACACCTACAAGGGTCTTTTTATCAGCAGCAGCAGTAAATTTAGCAGACGCTACAGCGCTAGTTGATTGACCATTTGGAACATTAGTGGTATCAACGCTGTCATGAGGAACAGCGCTGACAGCCACCGAATCAGAAACTTCTTCGGTGTCAGAAGGAGCAACATCCATTGATAATGCAGCACTATCAGAAGAAACAGCGTCCATTGACAATGCACCTTTATCAACCCTACTGACAGTCGTATGAGTAGAAGGGGTGGAAAGATTAATGAGGGCAGGAGCGGATGGCGAGGGTGAAAATGGGGAAACCGAGAGCTCATTTGGGCCAATAGACAGCCTAAAATTGGCATTTTTGCGCTTTGGAGACTCATTCAAGAGTTTCATGCCCTTAAAATTGGCATCCAAAGCTGAGAAGCTATCGGACAGCTTTTCAAACTGTCCGAAAAGATCCCCAAAGCCTCTCTTAGTCTGCCTCATAAATCCCATCTTTACATTTGCTCGTACCTGGCAATTTTTATTATAACAGACATCCATTTGTAAATAAATAAAAATTAAGATGAAATAAAACAACAGGAAAAAAAAATAAAAAAGTGGAGGAAAATTGTAAAAATTTGTTGAACGAAAACAATATGAGACACTCTAGGGCTAATCACTAAAGATGCTGAATTGTTACATACAAAACAAACAGCAACGAAAGCCAAACACAGAGAGCGAGAGCGAGGGCGAACGCGAGCGCGAACCGAAAGCACAACGGAATCTAACCACAGTGAAAAAACGGAAACCGCGACCAACACCAAAAACAAAGCAAGAGAGCGCGTTGAGAGCGATGGAAAAGAGCGCGATGAGAGACGTTAGAGCGCGAAAGACGCGATGCACAAGCACAAAGTAAAAACACAAAAACAAAAAACAGAAGGCTGCAATGTAAAAGTACAAGCAAACAGAATGTTTGGTCTGCAATTTGTTTTTGTATTTAAACACAATTTGTTTAATCTTTTAAATTTGCAATTAAGACTGTGGTGAATATGAATTTATGAATTTATATATGTAATCGCAATTATGAAATGTCTTCTCTGCTGTAAGCAGTGAACATACATGTAAGCAAGCAGTGTAAAGGTATATATCTATTCAGTTAACATATTTAGTTAACAGGTAATATCCTTCAAGCCCGCTGACAAAAAGTTATGTATCATTTAAAAAAAAATTCATCGCTTTGATGCAAACAAACAAAAGAGGACTGACTTTTCATCTCATTTTGGAAAGGCAACTAAAATTTTTAAATTTAATTACTTTTGAACCAGTGGTCGGATTTTTATGATCGAACATTGGTAGATTAATAGCAAGAACGAAAACTGAATGTTTTTGTGGACATCAATTAAATAATTTTGTTTTTTATAAGTACAAATCGAGATTCCACATAAGAATTTCAAAAGAGATGGGTGTACCGCGCTGTACTTGCGTTCCCTCTCATATTTCTCCTATTTTAAATATAATTTACATTTTCAGTTTAAAAACAAACCACGGTGCACCGTTGACGCATAGAGTTACCACTCAACTTTTTCTTATTTTTTCGTGTTGAATTGGCAACCCTGTCTTTCTTCTCGTCGACAGAAAACTATTGAGCACTTTACGCCTCTAAACATTTTTTAAGGGTCGGTACTATGCTTAAGGCTAAAGGGTTTTGAGCAAAGTTTAACGACGATTATGAACCAGCCAGATATAGAATTAAAAAACCAATTTAGATAATATTCTTTATGTAACTGATGCTCGTTTCAAGAATACTGGTGTGTTGAATTTTGATTTGTTTTATTTTATGTATTCAATTAACGGTATTGAAATTTAATTAGATGTAATTTAAATACATATTAAATAAAAACTATCAAAAAATATATTATTTAATTTAGTTCTGGTTAAAAGTCTGCTTTTTACGGAAATGCTGAAAAAAAAAGCAGTAGAAAGTGGGAATATTAGGTGAACAAAATTATTTAAGGGTCTCCACTAGTTTTACAAATTGAATTTTGAAATTTCCATGCAAATTGTCATTATTTGTGAAATTGTTCGATAATTTGGAACGTTTACCAACACTTCTCCTCTGATATGTTAATTTTTGACATGTTTACCAGTACTATATAACAAAATCTTGATAAAAATATTATTCGCGTTAAATTGTGATAAAATGTCGTGTGATGGTTGTACATTGTCGAATGGGGAGCTTAATCAACTCAATGAGAGTGAACTGTTTGAGTTTCTCCGTCATCAAAACATCATTCTTGATGAGAGGAAAGTCCTAATCTTCTAAAAAAAACCTCTTAACGAGGTAAAATACTAGTGACGAAAACATTTCCAATTCAAAATACTTCTGATGTCCAATTTTGTGACGAACGATATTAAATTGAATATATAACTTATTCTTAAAAAAAAAGTTTGGCATTCGGCACATTGCGCAATAAAGTCCCAATCATTCTTACCTAATAAAAATAACTTTTTTGCGCAGTGTCGAATGCCAAAATTTTTTTTGGAAATGTTTTCGTTACTAGTATTTTACCTCGTTAAGAGGTTTTAGAAGATATCAGACTTTTTTTAATTTGTCTATATCAAGCCTAAGTACCATGAAAAAAATTAATTAAGAGAATAAGAACACATTAAATCAAAATGCGTTCCAGGAAGACCCTAAAGGTCCAACTCATTTGGATAATTTAAATACCGCCTTCTTGCTCTGGCTGCTACGACACTTTGTTGCTGAAGTCTTCTATCTATTCTAAGTACAATGTATATGTTTAGTTAACAACAATAACAACAGCTGAGCATACTCGACTGACGGAGACCCCGTAATTACTATGAAAAAGCAACTCATGATTAAAAGAAAAATATATTAATCGCTACATACATATATTAAATATTGTATCAGGATGTATATGACAAAAGAAAATTCCCAATTGGCGAGTCTGATTGTGTTTTCTCCAGAAACAACCAAAATTTTCATACTCAATATAAATTTTCGACAAATCGTTCCTATGGCAACTATATGATATAGCAGACCGATTTAAGCCAGATGCATATTCTGTTATATTAGTTGAGATACCTCAATAAACAAACAAGTTTTTCATACTACAACTCTATTTTCGACTTATTGTTCCTATGGCAGCTATATGATATAGCAGACCAATTACAACCAAACTTAGTCAGAATTTATAAGATCACCCCAGATGCATATTCTGTTAGATTGGTTGAGATATCTTTTAAATTGTCTTTTTAATTATGGCACTGGTAATTTCTGCCGTGAACATGCATGAACTAAGCAAGCAGTGTAAAGGTATATATAGTTAACAGATATATCTTGTCAAAACGAATTTTCACAGATATGTGTTATATGTCAAAAAACGCGGAATTCAGTTGACTATAACATATAACATCACTTAATGTGATTTGAGGTGTAGATTTTTTTTAATCGCCAAAGAAGTATATTTTTAGCTGTAGATTTTTTCCTATGTACTCCATAGAAAAACAAGTGGGCGCCGGCTACAGTCGAGTGTGCTCGACTGTATAATACCCTGTGCCCTAGCTCTCCGATAGGTCATACGTATGTGCGCTACGTTAGGCATGCCGAAGGTGTGATGATGCGGCATTAACTTTTTGGCTAATTGTTCGTATTACATCTACATATGTGATCTAGTGAACCGATTTAAACCAAATTACAAATTCTCAATCTGTGAGTTTGGTTGACTTATCTCTAAAAACAACAATAATTTTCGTACTTTATCTTAAAATTCGTTCCTATGGCAGCTATTTGATATCAGATTTCAACCAAATTTGTTCAGGATGTAGAATACCATCCCAAATGCGTATTCTGTTAGTTTGGTTGAGATACCTCAAACAACAAAAAAGTTTATCATACTAAAACTAGATTTTGGACTGATCGTTCCTATGGCAGCTATATGATATAGTGGTCCGATTTCAACCAAATTTTATCAGGATATATAGGACTATTTCAAATGCATATCCTATTAGTTTGGTCGAGATCTTTCAAACAACCAAAAAGTTTATTTTCGACTGATCTTCCTTATGACAGCAATATGATATAGTGGTCCGATTGAATAAATTGTATTTAATTTAATTAAAATAGTAAATCGTAATCGTAATCGTAATCGCTGAAATCGATGTTGCTCATGCCAAGAGTAGCCATTGTCTAAAATTTGCTCAGCTTGCTGAAGTCCGGCAACACCAAATAATCTCTCCCACTCTTCTTATTAATCGAAATCAGCTGTTAAAGGCTGCTGCATTGCGCGCGCAATTTAAATTTAAGTGCTATGCTTTAATATTTGTGATTTCTTTTGCAGAATTTGTTAAGCATTTGAATACAATGATAATAATTGAAAACCTATTGAACATATGTGCGAGCTTACTAGCTTATTATTAAACATAATAATTATTATAAATTCAGAGATTTCAGTGTTGTAAAACGATCTGTCGTCGAGGTGCAAAATTATAAAGTGGCACTTTTTGCAATGCATACTAATATCTACATACATATATTTTAACACAATCGTAAATATGTATTAACTTAAACCATGTTAATATATTAAAATAGGATAGAAATTGTAGCCAAATATCGATAACTTTGCATATCGCTCGTATTTGCGTTCGCACTCTTCGTACACGTGCTCACTGTTATGTTTTTGCGCAAACAAATGTGCATGTGCTATCTCGCTCGCACTTGCCTATGTCTATGATTTTGATTTATGTGAATTAAAAGCAAATTTGAAATATCTTCTCTATTTAATAGTCAATCGCTTTGAAACTTTCAGGGTCACTAAATTGGCTTACTTCTTTTCTTCCTGTTTAATAAGAAGTGTTTATATTAAAGATCGCGTCTGATAATCGTTTTTTGCGATTGGCAGGCGAAAGAGGCGTGGCATCTAAAATTTAAAACAAACTTGATCTGCGCCCGCTATCCAGCAACCTTCATACCAAATTTGAAGTCTCTAGCTTTTATAGTCTCTGAGATCCTTTGACTCAAACAGACGGACAGACGGACAGACAGACGGACATGGCTCAATCGACTCGGCTATTGATGCTGATCAAGAATATATATACTTTATAGGGTCGGAGATGCTTCCTTCTGCCTGTTACATACATTGCACAAAACCATTATACCCTTTTGACCATTTTCAATGGGCACGGGTATAATAATACAGGAAAGCCTTAAAGATCTTCCAAATACCTTTTCAACGATATATAAAACATATCTATAGCTTTATCGTTTAGATATTAGGGTGGTTGCAGTTTTAGCAAATTTTAGCGATTTCCCGCTAAACTAGCTATTTTTCGAAAAAGTCCTTATTCAAACTTTTAAGCTATATCAACGATTTGATCCAAACAGACAAACTGACTTTTCCTTTCATTTTGGAAAGGCCCTCAAAATTTCAAATTTAATTACCTTTTGAACCTCTAATCGGATTTTTATGATTGAGGTGAATCGTAAAAAAATTAACAAATAAAAAATTTTACCGAAAGGCTCCAACGGCCCAATTTGCTGCAATCATCTCAATTTCGCCCCTCCCACTTACACCTGATTATCTCACGAACCAGGTGAGTTTTCAAAAGTCTTAGTATGCACTTATGTTAGTTATAACTATACCTTTCGATCGGTATATAAATCGATCCGATCGGACAGTCATAGCAAATTTTCCATTCTTCCTGTGTATATTACTAGTCGCCTTTCGCACCCTTCGTGATGCTTTCGTCACTAGCACGGCCTGCCGTCCGCAGTGATATATGTTGCGATGTGCAAACTCTCTTTTAGAGAGGACACAAAGTTTTATTTTTGAGCTGCCATGCATCTCATACATATCAGCATGGAAACAAGAAGATAGTCAAAGTACAATGCAGTTTTCAGGAGAGTGTGCGAGTTAACACTTGCAGGAGCAAGATTACCATTCATAAAATTTCATCAAAGGGACTCAAAAAGCTTTCTAAATGAAATGTTCATTAATTGGAGCTTCTCACATAGTCGTGCAACAATTGGAAGGCCAGAAAAAATAGTTGAATTTGGCAAGGGCAAAGTCGAAAAGTGAAAATATAACTGTGGACGATTGGTTGAAGGCCAATTGGTGCCTGGAGGAATTGAGAAAGAAAGTGTAGATTTTTTCATCTTACCAGTTTAAGGCCGGGATACAGCGACATTGCTCAACGTAAGGAGCGAATAGCGGATGGGATTGGTACTCCATTTCGAACTATTGAAAGGATGATGAAGATGCTTAGATGATGAAGGATTCAAGCACCAAACCGTAAACCACTCAAAAAATTTTGTGGATCCAGAAACGAGTGCGCACACACAGAATATAGAAAGACTGTGACGGGACATGCGGAGCAACATCCCACGGTTTGGACGCAAAAATGAGCATTATATTGGTTATTTGGCGAACTTTCAACTTTTAAAGAAATTCAAGGACTAATAGGACAGGATTCATGAACGTTTTATTACCATTGGGATTTATGATGCTAACAAAGAATCCCAAGCTTCCGAAGATGTTCATGTTGCCATGGTTAGTTTTATGTCATTAATCGCGCTTGCAATAAAAAAAAAAATGTTACCCACTCCTTAAAAAATTAACAATTTATAATAGTAATTGGAGGTCTACAGGAGTTCTGTTAATCATCACCCTTTAATCTCTACCACCCTTTAGGAAGGCGATGATGCTGATGATTGATAATGACCTTATGCCTTACTTTTCACCAGACCTTGCTTTTGACCAAATTTTACTGATGATGCCTTGGGACTAAATTGGTGCTTTTCAGGACCACCAATTATTATACACTGTGCCCGTTGAAAATGGTCAAAAAGGGTATAATGGTTTTGTGAAATGTATGTAACAGGCAGAAGGAAGCATCTTCAACCCTACAAAGTATATATACTCTTGATCAGTATCAAAAGCCGACTCGATTGAGCCATGTCCATCTGTCTCAGAGAACATAAGAGCTAGAGACTTCAAATTTGGTATATGGGTTCCTGGATACTGAGAGTTTGTTTTTATATTTGGATCGAACCACTAAAACATATAGCTGACATAGGAACTATCAGTCGAAAAGCAAGTTTAAGTATAAAAAACTTTTTTTTGTTGTTTGAGACGTCTCAACCAAACTAACAGAATATGCATCTGGGATAAGTTCATGTATCCTGACCGAACTTGGTTAAAATCAGCCCACTATATCAAATAGCTGTCACGATCCGTCGAAAATCGAGTTTAAGTACGAAAAACTTTTTTGTTGTTTGAGATATTTCAACGAAAAACCTAGAACGACAACAAAATATGTAAACAATCTATTTGACGAATAAGACGAAATTCAAAACACTTTTGGCGCACTAAACTATTAACATAAACAGTTGGACACAAAATGGGAGCCTATATTGTGCAAATTACATCTTCAACTGATGGAGTTTCAGCGGTGATCCGGTGTCCAGCTTCCAATAAGTTTTCATACTGATAATGATGATGGGAGGACTAGCTACATGTTATTGGCCAAGAGACTTAATAATAAAACAAGCGAAACAGTCGAGTGCACTCGACAGTAAGAGACCCTGAGCCCAGGCATGTAGATGCTGTTCGGCGCGCCGAAGATTTAATGCCCTTGCAAAACGAAGCAAGTTCGATTCAGATATCTCTAGAAAGGGCAACAATTATTGTACTAATTCACTACTATTTAATTCATATATTTAATTTAATATTATTCGTCACAAAATTAAATATAAATATACCCGCTCAGGGTAAATACGACACAGTCAATCTTCGCAATTAATATATCACACCCGTTTACTGCAAATGTAGGTAACGAATTGAAAAGTGAAGCAAATCTGCATAGACGTAGAAACAATGAGCGGGGGCACTCACTCAATATAGATAGACATTGAATTGGCACACGCCAATGACAAATTTTCTTAGAGAGAGAGACAATGAAGTTGAGTGAAGAACAAAGAAGTGCACTTTTGAGAGCATTGAGAGAGAGCATTGAAAGAGAGCATTAAAGGAGAGCATGTGTCCATGCATTTGTATGTAAGGAAGAACGTGTAAATTTAGCAAATGCAAAATTCAACGAGCTGCTGCTAGTATGTTTATTGAGGAAATGTAAATGTATATGTATGTAGTAAATATTAAAGGAATTAATAAATCATTTTAATTATATTTCTCTGCTGCCAATAGTGTGCCTGTCACTCGTCACAAAATTGTTAATATCTTCACTATTTATGGACCAATCCTGTTGAAAATTGGTGATTAGATGCGGGGCATAATCCTACACCCGTTGGCAAAAATTTAAAAATTTACCTTGAAAACCTAAATTAAAGGTAAAGTCAGGTTTCTTCGAATTACGCCCCCCACGTGGCGAAATTTCAACATACACTCTAGTTGCCTGACTTAATGGTGAGTCTATATTCCAAATTTGGTGGTCCTAACCCTAACCATCTCTGAGATCCTTGTGTTTACACGGATAGAGTATATCGGACAAGAGTATATCGACTCGACTGTTGATGCTGATCAAGAATATATATACTTTATGGTGTCGGACATGCTTCCTTCTGCCCGTTACTTACTTTTGTACAAACTTAATATACCCGCTCAGGGTATAATAAGTGTTTATTTACGGCAGTGCCGAAGCCAGTTTGTTATCAGCAGCGTTAATAATATCGTAATTAAGCTACGATACATGAATTTTTATAAGCAGAGCTTAAAGATGTGAAAGCATAAGGATGCGTTTCATTTGTTAAAATTTAATAAATATTCCACAGTTCTCTACATAGCTTCTCCTTCTCTTCCCACTTTGTCAAATTTAATTGTCGACCCAGCAACTGGTCTTTACCTTGGGCTCGATTCGATGTTTTGACTGGTATACCCACACGGTCAATTGCTGTTTTGATTCCGGCTCATACGCATATAACCATGATTCGACACCTGTCACGATTTTATACATGTCTTTTGAAGCACACCGGTCGAACTTTTTAATCATTTCCTCACACCAATCGACGCGCGATTTTTTTTGAGCGATTGATAAATTATGGGGTATCCAACGAGAGCAAATTTTTTTTTACAACTATGTGTTCATGCGAAATCGTATTTATTGAATTTGAACTAATGTGCAAGGACGCCTCTTTTTTTTCGTTGTTCGTTCAAGTGGTCCAAGCGACACTAAGCATAAACTTGTTACGAGGGGATCGGAAACGAGATATACGGTATGGAACATAAAATAGGAAAACGGATATATAAATAAAATAAATATAAAAAGATTCTATACTAATTATAAGTTAAATGGGTTAGTAGCGTGACGATCTTGCATTATAAGTTCACACACTTCGACCACGATTGAATTTACTGTACCATCGATATACTTGGTTTTTGATAGTGCGTTGTCGTTATACGAAGAACTGAGTTCATCGACACATTCATGTTGGGATAATCCACGTCGAAATTTGTGAAAAATAATTCAACACAAACCTTCTCTTGAATTTTATATTCTTTGGTTAAATTGATTTTTCTTAAATCACTGAATAAACGAAAAAAAAATAACACATGTACATTAAAACGTTGTGAGTACATTCATGCTTAAAAATACCAAACTGTATTATGGTGTTTCCAGATTTAAGCTATTGACAATAGTTTTGCCAGTTCCCGAAATATAAATAGTACCTTCCCAATCGGACATGATGGCTGTGGCGAACAAAGTACACACTGACTCCAGCCGGAAAAATTCGTGTAGTATTACATCCCCAAAGACTACGGACGGTCAACTACGCCTTATGATGCGAATTTCCTTCCACCGAGTTAGCTACGGCCTAAGGGCTAGACTCCTGATGACGTCACTGCCCTTTTATAAACAGAATTTAGGGGCAAATTTTGCTTCAAGAGAAAAGTCCTTGCAGCAAGTTCAGCTACGACTGTTTTGCTTATTAAATTTTAATTTGCACAATGGACTATGTCAGT
Organism: Drosophila rellima; assembly: GCA_035043635.1. Lineage (NCBI taxonomy): Eukaryota > Metazoa > Arthropoda > Insecta > Diptera > Drosophilidae > Drosophila > Drosophila rellima. Next base: position 40,931 of record JAWNMV010000020.1, on the reverse strand, counting down.
TGGCTGTTTAATTTACAAAAATTCTTTATTTTCTATAGCCAATTGAAATTTGAAAAGATATTTTAAATATGTTATTTTATTAATGAGAACTGCAATCAATTCAAATGTCTGACAAAGTATATCAGCCACAGTTAAGCGCTTTCATTCATACTTTGCTGTATATCTGTAGTGTTAACAGAATTCATAAGAAATTTAAAAAATTAAGATACTTTTTTATTAATAAAACATTTTTATAATATTGTAAAATTTTGTATTATTATTTAACATTTCCGTCGTGGCGGTCATCGATAAATACAAAAGGCTGGCTCGAATACCATTTTAAAGAGATTGCAGTTAAAAAGTTTTCACAAATTTAAAGAAAAACACAAAATATGTAAGTTATTACTGGCAAATGTTGGAGTTGGCAAAAATTACGCAGAGAGTGGCAAGTGCTCAGGCTTAATTTTTATAATTCGTTTTTTTCAGAGGCCACAAAAAAAAGAGAATCAAAACTTTTTGGATTATGGGAGAGAGGTTCGAGACTACAAGGTACCTAATAGTGATAATTAAAAGACAATAATTGTTGATATTGTAAAGCATTATTTACAAAACAAAATAACTATTTTTGAATTTTTTATTTTTTCGAGGTGTGCATAATTTTTGCTGCTGATTCCGCATAGCTATCCAGTGGCCAGGGAAAATCAGAAAAAAAAATTCTCACCCCTGAATAATCTATATAAAAGCACAGTAAGCCTTCAGGGAGGGCCCCTAAAACCGTAGCGGAAGCTTCCGCTGGTAATTCAGCTAGCATATACCGAATTACCCCGCTCACGCTTAAATAAAAGCGAATTGGAACTTTCCATAAGATGGCTGCACAGACCGGCTGAACGCTTAGCTGGAATTCTGTATATTTCGTTACAAAAAGCCCCACTGGGTTACGGGCTACATTTACTTCTTTAATCCGTATAACATGACCCAGTCAGCAAAGTCGCTGTGTGTTCCTTTGACTGACTATGTCAACATCATCGAATAAATCATACTGCTCATCGCTCCATCTGATACGATAGGTACCGTCAACGCAAACAGGTCCAAAGATTTTGCGTAGAATTTTCCTCTTGAGCACACCAAGACCAACTTCATCAGATTATGTTACAGTCCAGGCATCCGCACCATATATGAGCGTCTTAAAAAATGTTGTCTTCGTCTTTCGAGAGAGGGCTCTACTTCTGATTTGCTTACAGAGCCCAAAGTAGCACCTGTTGGCAAGTGTAATTTTTCGCATAATTTCCAGGCTGACATTATTGCTGCCAGTCACAGCAGAGCCAAGGCCGAAGCTTCTTATAATTTTATCCAACAGAGGATTGTAGGGCATACAAGTGTGCAACTCACCTTGTCTGAGGCCACACTATGTATTAAGGGTTTTAGATTGGGAATTTCCTACCTTGACTTAGCTGATGGTGTTGCTTAATATCATTCTGCAAAGCTGCATTAGTTTTGCAGGAAGACCAAGTTCAGACATGGCAGCATATAGGCTATCTGGCCATGGGCGATGTGAGATGTTGCTCAGTTTGAATTGGATATTACGCTTTCGTTTCTTGAGTATCCAGCAACGTGAACGAAATCCATAAATTCATATCGATAAATGGCCTATCGATTGCGTTTGTGGACTGAGAGAACAGCTGCATCACCGCTCAGGAATATATTGTTGCCAATTATTTCGGGAGTGTCTAGTGAAAAATGGAACCAAATACACAGCTGATTCGACAGAGTGAAAATGCACGTTTTAGGTATATGGTCACAAGTTTCTGGTACATAGTCACACTGTTTTAGTTATATTCCACACACACGAAATAGCTAGTAAAAATTACCTAGTAAAAATTACTTTACCCTTCCTCAACCGAGTACCACACTTTGTAAAAATTATACTGCAAATATAAACTGATATGTCTTACTTAATTAATACATAAATTTTGGTTTTTACTAAAAGTATTTATTTCTATTTTGATTTAGGTATTTTATTTAATCTTGTATACAATATAAAAAAAATGTTTTCATTTTAAACCTAATTTAAATATTGTAATAGTGTAATATTTACATTAATATGCTCAGAAAATTGCCGGGTGTTTTACAACACAGTTTGGTAAACAGCTAGAAGTTTTATTTGGACCTTTCAAAACATCGATTGAATCAATGTTTCGACTAGTCGAAATCTTTTTGAATAGAAATGTCGGTCAGCAACAAGCAGCAAAATAGGAGCCGAATTGAGCTTTTTGAAAACGAAGAGCGAATAAGGCTGATTGAAGAGGTGAAACAGAGGCCAATATTGTGGAACTTGACCGAAAAAGAATATGTTGATAAAATTTGTATAAAAAGTGCCTGGGAAAGCTACGTTACTATATCGGTCCCTGATGTTTCTTTCTCGCAAATATGGGTTCACCCAATATTTCCGCCGTTTGCGTTTCTGCTCTTCTTCCGCCTCTTTCAGAACAGAATGTAAGTGGCCATTAATCCCATAATTAGGGTATTGGTCGCTGTCACTTCTGATATCATTTCCATTTGGTCCATTTTCTACTTTTGTTACTCTCAATTTTAGTTATTTGTTTGTGTGTGTGACCAGTCAACTTTTCAGAGACTTTTGGTGTTGTGCTGTCACACTGAAGTTTGTAAGCCAGATATCAAAACATTGATCATTTTGAGCACCCAAAATATTTTCAACTATTGGGTACTATGCTTATAGCCAGACATAAACAGTAATAGTCGAGGGCCGAGCCTGATCTGTTTGTATGTGTGAATCTTACAATAAATTTGCTCATATGTATGTATGGGTTGCATTCGTTGTATTCGTTGCTGCGAATAAGATTTTGTGTGTGTAGACTCTCATACCCTGTAAAAGTTAAATCTTTATTATCAAATTTTCGAGGCAATTTGAATATTTATAAATTATAAAACAAATCTTTGCATTTTTTTATCATCAACCCTAACGAAATTATTAAATTTAGAGCGTTCTTTTGTATAAAATAATGTACGACACTTTGTTGCTGCAGTCTTCTATCTATTCTAAGTGAAATATATATTTTCAATATTAATAATTAATAATTGATTAATATCAACTAATATTAAACTATTCATTAATAACATAAAAACAATTAAAATAAAATAAATTTTTGGGCAGACTCTAATGCTTAGCTCATTTGAATAATTGAAAGTCCGCAATGTCACTTAAAAAAAATAAACTATCTGGCAGCACTGGTTACTACTGCAGTGAAAATACAGGTAGTAAGCAAAAAATGTATCACTGCGGACGGCAGTCCGCGCTAGTGACGAAAGCATCACGAAGGGTGCGAAAGGCGACTAGCAATATAACAAAAGTGCATAATTTGAAAATTGGAAACTCACCTGGCTCGTGGGACAGCTAGGTGTAAGTGGGAGGGGCGAAATTTAGATGATTGCAGGAAATGGGGCCTTTAGAGCCTTCGGTAAATTTAATTTTCTACGATTCTTATCAAAAATTCGCGTCGAACGACACCTCAATCGTAAAAATCCGTTAAGTGGTTCAAAAGATAATTAAATTTTTAAAAATTAGAAACTTTTGTTCTACTTTTTCGAAAAATAGCTAGTTTAGCGGGAAATCGCTAAAATGTGCCGAATGCCAAACTTTTTTTTAAGAATAAGTTATATATTCAATTTAATATCGTTCGTCACAAAATTGGATATCACTAGAATTTTACCTCGTTAAGAGGTTTTTTTAGAAGTATATAGTTAACAGGTAATATCTTGCCGAAACTAATTTTCACAGATATGTGTTATGTGTCAAAAAACGCGGATTTAAAGTGACTATATTGTATAACATATTTTATAGTGATTTGAGGTGTAGCTTTTTTTTTAAATCGCCAAAGAAATCTTTTTTCACCTGTAGCTTTATACCTATGTACTCCAGAAAAAAAGATTAAAGGTATGCCCAAAAGATTCAAAATACCTTTGCAACATATAACATATTTGTAGCTTCTATCGAATGGATACTGTGGGTTTTAATTTTAGTGGGTTTAATCGATTTCCCGCTAAACTACCGATTTTTCGAAAAAGTCGTAGACAAACACTCACACATTTAAGCTATTTCAACGCTTTGATACAAACAAACACACAAGCTGACTTTGCATCTCATTTTGGGAAGGCCAATAAAAATTTCAAATTTAATTATATTTTGAACCACTGCACGGATTTTTATGATTGAGGTGTCACTACGCGTATTTTTAATAAAACTATTAGAAAATTAAAAAATTGTACCAAAATGCTCCAGCGGCCCCATTTGCTACAATCATCTAAATTTCCCCCTTCCCACTTGCCTCGAGCTAGAAAATAAACAACTCTTAAAACAAATTAAGATACCCCAATTTCGAGTGTTGAAAATAGTGGAAATCGGTATAGAATAATGACGAAAACATTTCCAAGCCCCAACATTTCTGATATATAATTTTGTGACGAAAGAAATTTTGGCGCATGGAAATGATTTCCTGTTCTCACTTACACCCCTTTTTACGAACCAGGTTAGTTACCAAAAGTCTTCGGATGCACTTTTGTTTGTTAAAACTATATCCTTCGATCGGTATATAACTCAATCTGATCGGACAGTCGCTTATATTTTTTGCGGATTCGATTTCGAAAAACCTGCTCTCATTGTGCTCAAAAAAGGTTTTTTACTTTACCATGAACCTGACTTTCAATATTTGATGAAGTAAATCCATATAGATATAAAATGATTGGGCTTAAATGCTTTCTTAACCCTGCTATGTAAATATCAACGAATACATTATATCCTTCTTATTTTGTAAGTAATGGATATAAAAACAAGGGGGCTCCGGCGACAGTCGAGTGTGCTCGACTGTAGAATACCCTGTGCCCTGGCTCTCCGATAGGTCATACGTATGTGCGCTACGTTAGGCAAGCCAAAGTTGAGATGATGCGGCATTAACTTTTTGACTAATTGTTCGTATTACATCTATGTGATCTAGTGAACCGATTTAAGCCAAATTACAAATTCTGAATCTGTGAGTTTGGTTGACTTATCTCTAAAAACAACAATAAATTTCGTACTATATCTTAAAATTCGTTCCTATGGTAGCTATTTGATATCCGATTTCAACCAAACTTGGTCAGGATGTAAAATACCATCCCAAATGCGTATTCTGTTAGTTTGATTGAGATACCTAATACAACAAAAAAGTTTATCATACTAAAACTTGATTTTCGACGAATCGTTCCTATGGCAGCTATATCACATAGTGTTTTGATTTAAACCAAGTTTAGTCAGGTTGTATGGGACTATCCCACATGCATATTTTCTCAGTTTGGCTGACATATCTTAAGCAACAAAAAAGTTTTTCATACCAAAACTTGATTTTCGACTGATCGTTCCTATGGCAGCTATATGATATAGTAGACCGATTTTAACCAAGTTCGGTCAGGAAGTATGGGACCATCCCACATGCATATTGTCTCAGGTTGGCGAGATATCTCAAGCAACAAAAAAGTTTTTCATACTAAAACTTGATTTTCGACTGATCGTTCCTATGGCAGCTATATGATATAGTAGACCGATTTTAGCCAAGTTTGGTCAGGATGTATGGGACTATCTTACATGCATATTGTCTTAGTTTGGCTGAGATATCTCAAACAACAAAAAAGTTTTTCTTACCAAAACTTGATTTTCGACTGATCGTTCCTATGGCAGCTATATGATATAGTAGACCGATTTTAACCAAGTTTGATCAGGATGTATAGGACTATCCTTCATGCATATTGTCTCAGTTTGGCTGAGATATCTTAAGCAACAAAAAAGTTGATTTCCGACTGATCTTTCCTATGGCAGCTATATGATATAGTAGCCCGATTTTAACCAAGTTTGGTCAGGATGTATGGCACCACCTGATATGCATATTAGTTTGATTGAGATATCTTAAGCAACAAAAAAGTTTTTCATACTAAAACTTGATTTTGAACTGATCGTTCCTATGGCAGCTATATGATATAGTGGTCCGATCGAAATTTTAAAACAAAAATGATCTGCGCCCGCTATACAGGAACCTACATACCAAGTTTCAAGTCTCAAGCTCTTATAGTCTCTGAGATCCTTTGACTCAAACACACGGACAGACAGACGGACATGGCTCAATCGACTCGGCTATTGATACTGATCAAGAATATATATAGAAACATATGCAATGCACATAGCCACCTAAATATTCTCGCACATATTCCCCCTATTAAAAAATAAGATATCAATAAGAATAACAAGCTGGTGAAACTAACAATTCAAGCGCTCCCACGATCGAAACAGTTAATTTAAACATCCGCTAGAACTGCTATTCTCACCAAGGGTCAAATCTGACGACGCAGCACAAATCCAGGCTGTTGCTTAGCACCCAAATATTCGTCTTCTCAAAAGAGCGATCCCTAAGATCTCTCTCTGTTTATATTAGAGCGCAAAGCTCAATCTCCAAAAGCTCACAGCCGAGGTTTGCTAAGCGACATCAAAACATTTAACAATTAGACTTGAATTATTATCAAACTCCGATGTTCAACTCGCTTTAAGTTTTTCTATTTTAATAAAGTTATATTTTTTTAAATAAACTAAAGCGGAACTCGTCATTGTGTTTTTATCAACTAGAATAAAAGACTACTAAGGATCGCGAATCCAAAGTCTAAATTAACGTTGAACTTTAATAAACCGAAATACATATCCGCCAAAGAACATACGTGCGTGTACAAGTTACAAGAAAAGTGTTAATTCGAAAGGACAACTGAAGTCCTAGGCGAAACAAAATCAAGTGCTTGTGCTTACCAAACGTGACAAACTTTGTTAATAGTGCTTTGTGACCGCTAAAGGATAATTGTAATCCCAGGCCACAACAATACAAAGAAAACCCAGACATTACAAAGAAAAAATAAATAAATACACCAATCAACATCAATCATGGCAGCCCCAGAAAATCCATCAACTCCACCAATGGTTTTGTCAGAGCTTCTTCTGAAGCAAGCGCTTGGACAAATCAAACAAGTGCCCACTTTTGATGGACAAACTGAAGATCTCACGGCATTCGTGAGAAGAGTGGACTTCACAATGCAGCTTTACCCCACCCAGGATCTGAGACAACACAACGTTTTATTTGGAGCCATCGAACTACAGACCTCTGGAGCAGCACAGCGGGTCGCACAGTTATCAGGAGCTACAAACTGGACACAATTGAGGAACGCGCTCATCGATGAATTCAAAACACAGACGCCCTTCGAAGAACTGCTTCGTCGACTTTACAACACTAACTATAACGGAAATATCCGTAAGTTTGTCGAAGACCTTGAATACAAATCATTTTTAATATCAAACAAATTAATGTTAGAAGGCATAGCCTCAGACACAATTCTGTACACCAATGCAATGAATAACACAATTAAAGAAGTTATAACAAGAAAGTTACCCGACCGAATTTTTATGACTCTGACTAGGTACGATATTACAACAATAACTTAACTAAAACAAGTAGCTCAGAGAGAGGGACTATACGAAAACAACTATACTGACCGTTCAAAGCCTAACACTTCAACTACGTCAAACAGTAGTGATGCTCGCAGGAATAGGGGAAACTCTTAGAATTTCTATCCTGTGGCAAGCCCACCAAACACAAATAATGCTAATCAAAACTTTCAAACCCCAAACCAAAGCAACCCACAGTTGCACAAAGAATTTCAACAAAATCTAAATCAGGGTAGATTTCAAAACCCAATTAACTACCAACAAAACAGAACTTCAGCCAACACTTCAAATCCGCCTGTCAAAAGCGACGCGAAAGTTCTAGTGGTCAATCCAAAATGGATACTGCTGAAAATTTTCTTCACGCAATCGTGTTGATCCATCTCATATGGAAGATACAGAATTTGATTGCCTTGATCCGCCATTTACATCAGATCAACCGTTTAACTTCGCAATCGAAAATGAGTTAATAGAAAGTAACCAGTTCAGATTAGAACACCTCAATGAGGAAGAAAAATCAAAACTAACTAAAATCCTTCACGAGTTTAGAGACATACAGTACAAAGAAAGTGAAAATTTGACTTTCACCAGTACAATCAAGCATGTCATTCAAACTAAACACGAAGATACCATTTACAAGCGACCTTATAAGTACCCTCAAGCTTATGACAAAGAGGTCGAAAACCAAATGAAAGAAATGATAAAACAAGGAATCATACGAAAATCAAATTCTCCTTATTGCTCACCAATTTGGATTGTACCAAAGAAAAGTGCATCAGGAAAACAAAAGTTTAGGATAGTAATTGACTATCGAAACTTAAATGAAATTACAGTTGACGATAAATACCCAATACCAGTTATGGATGATATATTAGACAAACTTGGAAAATGTCAATATTTCACTACCATTGACCTGGCGAAAGGCTTTCATCAGATCCAAATGGATGCTGATTCAATCTCAAAGACTGCTTTTTCGACAAAAAAAAATGGCCATTACGAGTACACTCGCATGCCATTTGGACTCAAGAACGCTCCTGCAACTTTTCAACGTTGCATGAACAACCTTTTAGAAGATTTAATCTATAAGGATTGTTTAGTCTACATGGATGACATAATAGTGTATTCCACTTCATTGGAAGAACACATATTATCATTGAAAAGAGTTTTTAATAAACTCAGGAAGCCAATTTAAAATTGCAGTTGGACAAATGTGAATTTTTGAAAAAAGAAACTGAGTTCCTCGGTCACATTGTCACAACTGAGGGTATAAAACCAAACCCAATAAAAGTCACTGCAATTACAAGTTTCCCAATACCCAGAACAACGAAAGAAATCAAGTCATTTCTAGGACTCTGTGGTTATTATAGGAAATTTATACCGAACTTTGCCCAAATCGTAACACCCATGACTTTAAAACTTAAGAAAAATGCAACAATTGACATAAATAACAAAGAATATATCTCAGCATTTGAAAAATTAAAAATACTTATCACATCTGATCCGATACTTATTTACCCAAACTTCGAAAAACCTTTTTCGCTAACTACAGATGCAAGCAATATTGCTATAGGTGCCGTGTTATCACAGAACCATAAACCAATATGCTATGCAAGTAGAACATTAAATGGTTTGGGTCACTAAATACTTCAGGTCCTACCTTTTTGGCAGGAAATTTGAAATCCTCAGTGATCACAAACCCCTAGTTTGGTTAAACAATGTTAAAGAGCCAAACATGAAACTTCAAAGATGGAAGATCAAATTAAATGAATTTGACTATCACATAAAATATGTCCCTGGCAAAGAAAATTATGTTGCCGATGCCTTGTCAAGAGTTAAACTTGAAGAAAATTTATTAGGAAAAACTCATAATAGTACAGCAGCAACCGTGCACAGTGCACAAGAAGATAATCAAAATTATGTCTCGATTACGGAAAGACCAATCAACTACTACAATAGGCAGATCGAATTTATTAAACACAATACAAACGATGTAAACGTAATACATTATTTTCATAAAACTAAAATACAAATTATGTATAAAGAAATGACAAACACCCATGCCAAAGAACTAATCAAAGAATATTTATGTACAAAGAAAAGCGTAATCTATTTCCATGGCGAAACAGATTTCTTAACTTTTCAAACCGCCTTCTTACAAATAATCAGTCCCAACAATTTAACCAAAGTAATGAGATCAACTAAAAAATTAAAAGATATTCAAACATATGCAGAATTCAAAGACTTCGTTATTAAAACCCATAAAGAATTATTACACCCAGGTATACAGAAACTAACCACATTATTTAAAGAAAAATATTATTACCCAGATTGCCAAAACCTAATTCAAAATATTATTAATGAATGCCAAATTTGTAACATTGCGAAAACAGAACATAGAGATACAAAGTTAGCTTTTGAGTTAACGCCAGAAACTTTCAATCCTAGAGAAAAATATGTTATAGATTTTTATATGGTAGATAATAAACAATTCCTTTCTTGCATAGATATTTATTCAAAATTCGCGTCCCTAATCGAAGTAAATGGTAGAGATTGGTTAGAAGCTAAAAGAGCATTGCTCAAAATTTTCAATGACATGGGAAAACCAAAGGAAATTAAAGCAGATAAAGATTCAGCATTTATGTGCTCAGCATTACAAATATGGCTAAAAGCTGAAGGAGTCGATATAAATATTACAACAAGTAAAAATGGCATATCTGACGTAGAAAGATTTCACAAAACTATTAATGCAAAATTAAGAATAATAAACAGCGAATCAGATCCAGGAAATAAGCTTACTAGATTTGAAATAATACTTTACACATATAATCACAAAACCGTTTATAATACAGCAGGTAGAACACCAGCAGACATTTTTATATACACGGGAACCCCAGAGTATAACACACAACTGAATAAAACATCTTAAATAGATAAACTAAACGAAAACCGTGCAGATTTTCAATTTGATACTAATTGTAGACAATCACCTCTGGTACGTTCAAAATCAACTAACCCTTTCAAAAAGACCGGTAACTTGAGACAAACAGAGGGAGAAAAATAATACACTAAAAATCTAAATTTAAAAAAAAAAAGAAAATTAACAAAAGCAAATACGATAATTCCAGATCATCGCCTAATGACAACTCAAATCAGGAAGCTGCAACATAAAATAATTCTTTTCATAATTCAATTCTTACTAATGTATTTCATCCAACAAACCAATGGCCAAAGCTTAGAAGTAAACCCAATCCAATCAAAAAACGGTTACCTTATATTTAAAACGGGAACTATTAACTTACTTAACCGTTAATCTTACAAAAATCGAAAATACATTCAATAATCTAATGAAACAAGCTAAAGAATTTGAAACATTATCCCAAATTCATTATTTAACAGAAAAATTGGAAAGAGAAAAGAACGGCATAAGAATAGCAAAACGCAACAAAAGAGGCCTTATCAATTTTATGGGAACATTTTATAATTACCTATTTGGCACGTTAGATCAAGAAGATAAAGCAGAACTAGAATCCAAAATAAATAACTTATCAGAAAATAGCGTTCAAGCAAATGAACTAAACCAAATAATCGATGTAGTAAATAGAGGAATAGAAATTACAAATACTTTAACATATATTAACGAAGCAGACAACAAATTAGCAATAATTACATTTAATCTACAAGAATTTACAGAATATATCGAGGACATAGAACTAGGAATGCAGTTAACAAGATTAGGCATATTCAACCCTAAATTACTAAAACACAGTCTATTAACACACGTAAACTCTGAAAAAATTGTAAATATTAAGACTTCTACATGGTTGAAAACAACTACAAATAAAATTTTGATAATTTCCCATATTCCCCGTGAAATCATCAATACACCAATTTTTGAAATTGTCCCATACCAAGACGAAAACAGAAACATTTTAACTGAAATTATACATGTCAAATATTTCATACAAAATAAAAAAACATATACTGAAAAAACGAAAGATCTAGTAATGAACAAATGTATAACAGGAATTTTAAATCAAGACACAACCGAATGTAGATATTCAAAAACACATAAATCTTTTGAAATAAAATATGTAGAGCCTAATATAATGTTAACTTAGAACATACCTTAAACCATTTTAAATCAAAATTGTATAAATAGAGATATAACAATAGAAAGTAATAATATTATAAAAGCATTTAATTGTTCAATTCAATTAGAAGAAATATTGATCACAAGTACTATGTTAGATTACACACAAGCTATTTATGCAAACAATAATGTAACTAAACTAGAACCACTTTCCTATATCCAGGCAAAAGAAATTATAAAACAACAAACAAAACACTACAATTCTTTTCACGTTATTACATTACTAGTATTATATTTAAGCTATAAGTATAAAAGCATACCACGCAAAATAATTGTTAACTTTAAGAAACAAACAGAAACAGCCCCACAATCAAATAATATCCAATTTATTCCAATCTCAAACGAAACTGCAAATATTGTATTCGAACCCCAACCAACACTATATCCCAATATTACCGCCTGAGGACAAGCTAATTTTTTATGGATGGGGAAGTAACATATGTAATGCACATAGCCACCTAAATATTCTCGCACATATTCCCCCTATCAAGAAATAAGATATCAATAAGGATAACAAACTGGTGAAAATAACAATTCAAGCGCTCCCACGATCGAAACAGTTAATATAAACATCCGCTAGAATCCAGGCTGTTGCTTAGCACCCAAATATTCGTCTTCTCAAAAGAGCGATCCCTAAGATCTCTCTCTGTTTATATTAGAGCGCAAAGCTCAATATCCAAAAGCTCACAGGTTTGCTAAGCGACATCAAAACATTTAACAATTAGTCTTGAATTATTATCAAACTCCGATGTTCAACTCGCTTTAAGTTTTTCTATTTTAATAAAGTTATACATTTTTAAAATAAACTAAAACGGAACTCGTCTTTATATACTTTATAGGGTCGGAGATGCTTCCTTCTGCCTGTTACATACATTGCACAAAACCATTATACCCTTTTTGACCATTTTTAATGGGCACAGGGTATAATTAGCAGTTGGATATGGGCTAAGTGAAATGGAGACGACAGGTAAAAGTTGACTGAGAAAAATCATTTAATATGAAAAAATCATTTAAACCTCTTTTTGGAATATCACTAATCGATTGATATACAGTAAAATTATCAGTTAATAAATTACATTACGGGCATCTTAATTCTATTTCACAAGATATATTTATCTAACGGCGAGCTACCAATCATGTACATGCATACATAGATATGTATATGTACACAAGCAAAACGTCTTAAATTCATACATATGTTGTACAAATATATCTACATACTTATGCATGAAAAAAAATCTTTTTAGCTTAGAAAAAATAAATTTTTTAATATTAAATAATAAACATGTACATTTGTGTATATTTATAAATTTTGTAGGTTTATATAAAAAAAATTTAGTTTGCCGTTTCACACGCGTCCACCCAATCATTATATACGTCTATAGGTTCTGATAAAAAGTTAATTCCAGTTTGGAAATCTTCAAGACAAACACGACATGTTATTTTTGCTGTGTTTCGTCCTTTGTCCCTGTGAAGTGTAAAATTGCTGTTACAATTAATGATCAAAGTAAAATTCATGCTATTTACATCTTCACTTCACACGACTTCTCATGATTACAGAATGGACAGTTAAATTGTTGATCCAAAGGCTCGATGTTTTTCCTTTTCGGCGGAGGCTTTCTTTTTGATTTTCTTCTTCCCATGTTATAGACGGTTGATTGGCATTAAAAATATGAACTGAGCATAAACAATTTTTTTTTATATGTCGTGAAATAGAGATGGAAAAACAAATTAAAACATAAACATATCGTTTTCATAAGTTATCGATATGAAAAATTAGGAAAATGAAATGGATTACAACAATATTCGTTCTGATAGGTGTCAACTTTATATAAAAAACAACGGTTGCGAAAAGAGAAGAAGAAATTACGTTGTTCATCACTGTTTTCAATAAGCTGATTGGGCTAAAACAATATGTTTTAATTTTTTTTAACACATTAGAGTAGAGAAATGGCCGACACACAAGTGAGAACGGATAATTTGGCCACTAAAGCATAGTACTGACACTTAAAAAAAGGAAATTTGAACTCCACATAAAAATAAAGCTGGCGTAGTGTGAAGAAGAAAAATTTACATTTATCTCCGCTAGTAGATCCTGAGACTCAAGAAAAATTTGAGCTGCCAGATAAGGAACAGGCGTTGTCCAGCACTTTTTGCAAACAGTTGAATTGCTTCGAAGAACATCGAACTGTTTAGAGTTTTTCTAGGTATATAGCAGAGAAATGGGCGGCACACAAGTGGGAACGAAGACGAATGTTTGAAGTTGGTTAATAACGACGACAATATTGGTAACACTTTAATTTAATACATTTAATTTAAAATCCTAATGCTATAAGTTGTAAGGAACTTATGATTACGACTAGTCACAGCTTAATCAGGCCTGTTTCGAAATCCGAACGTTTTCAAGAAGTATAAACGAAATCGAACGTTTCTCCAATTGCTGTTCCAAAGTCCGCCCGAAATGGGCTTGTTCTTACTTTTCGAAAACGTTTCAATAGCAGTATGTCATCGGCCGTATCATCTGTTTTAGTCAATAAAGAAGACAAATTGATAAAAAAAAATATAAATTGCTTAGTAAATTTAGCAAAATGCCGGCAGATATAGTGATTTATCAATTTATAAAATTGTGCTTACATTTTTTTTTTGTCACCAGCTGATTGCCTGTCAAGTGCATGTGTTCATATCAACAAGCTGTCACCAATTCAAAAATAAAAACATTCAAGCTTCCGATTAGATTTCCTTAAAACTATTTTTGAAAATTCATTTTAAACATTTCACGTTAAATATAGCAGATAGATGCTAAATTAGACTAAAACTACTTAGCAAATAACCTATAGAAAACTCATCTCATGTTAATAAAATATTTATAAATGATAAAAAAAAATCATTGCATTTGTTTGATCATCAACCTTTAAGAATTGATTAAATTCAGTGGGTTTTTTTTGTATAAAATAATGTGGGTAAAAAATTTTGAGGGCAGAGGCTATTTCATAGTGCGCAAATAAAGTCCCTTCGCGGAGCATCCACTCTCAAAATATTTCCCAGCGTGGGAAATAACGGGAGTGGACGCTCCGAAGACAATAACGAATGGCACATTTGCTTGTATGAAATGAAAAAGGTTATTTGCTTAAGCAAAGTACTCAGTAGCTGAAAATCATGTTTGAAAGGTATCAACTCCATATAAAAAAGGGTTGCAAACTGGCTCGAAATTATTTTGTAAGACTATTTCTAAGCCCTTGTATTCAGTACCTGAATGTCGGCTGCTCAGAAAATTTTCGGGTGTTTTACAACACAGTTTGGTAGATTTCTTTTGACCTTTCAAAACATCGATTCAATCAGTGTTTCGACTAGTCTAAATATTTTTGATGAGAAAAGGCGGCCAACTACAAGCAGCAAAATAAGATCCGAATTGAGCTTTTCGAAAACGATGAGCGAATAAGGCTGATTGAAGGGGTGAAACAGAGGCCAATATTGTGGAACTTGTCCGAAAAAGAATATGTTGATAAAATTTTTATAAAAAGTGCCTGGGAAAGCTACGTTACTATGTCGCCCCTTGATGTTTCTTTCTCGCATATATAGGTTCACCCAATATTTGCGCAGTTTGGGTTCCTTCTCTTCTTCTGCCTCATTAAGAACAGCATATAAGTGGCTATTAATCCCATAATTAGGGTATTAGTCGCAGCCACTTCTCATACCATGTTTATTTAATCCATTTTCTCACTTTTGTTATTCGCAATTTTATTTATTTGTTTGTTGTGCACAGTGCCGCAACAGTGTGACCAGTCAACTTTTCAGAGATTTTTGGTGTTATGCTGTCACACTGCAGTTTGTAAGCCAGATATCAAAACATTGATCATTTTGAGCACCCAAAATGTTTTCAGCTACTGAGTACTTAGCTTAAAAGTAATTAGGTTCTCATGTACAAATAATTTTATGTTACAATATTAATGCTCTGAGATTTATCCAGTGTTCTAGTCTAAGGCTATAATTTTAAGCGAGTAGGAATATATATGGTCTATTCGCCCCAAGTTAAACACATATCTAGCTATGTTGTTGAACGCTACATTGAGTCTGCGCTTGCTGATGTAGTCTGTGTTGCAAAAGATTTTAGCTCCATAAAAAAGAGTGGGTGTCAAGCAGTTTAATATTCACTAGTAAGAGGTGCTGCGTCAGGTATAATACTCGAAGTGAAGCGTAGGTCCTGCCATTCAGCTCATAAATACCTTGGAAAAATATGGCAAGATCGAAATAGGTCGAAATTATCCATAAGTTTTTGAAAGAATTTCGACCTATTTCGTTCTTTCCAAATTTTTCCAAGGTATTTATAAGCAAGAACGAAAACTGAAATCGTTTATGTGGACATAAATTAAATAATTTTGTTTTTTTTGTATTAATACAAATGGAGAATCTACATAAGAAGTTCAAAAGAGATAGGTGCTTCCATTACACGCTGTGCTTGCGTGCCATAGCATATTATTCCTATATTAACAGTAATTTACATTTTCCATTGCCTGTTATCTCCTCTTTTTACTCAAATCAGTTCTGCAGGCTCAAATATAAAACAAACCACAGGTGACTTATAGAGCTACCACTCAACTTTTTGTTATTTGTTCGTGTTGCATTGGCAACGCTGTCTTTCTGCTCGTCGACAGAAAAATATTGAGCATTCTACGCCGCTAAAGATTTTTTAAGTTTCAGTACTAAGCTTATCGAAGACAATTTTTGCAAAATATAAGCAATAACGGAAACTGAAATAAACTGTTGATATAAATTAAATAAATTTGTATTTACTTATTAATATAAATGGAGAATCCATATAAAACGGTGCTGAAAACAAATGTTTGCCCAATGCGCGCTCTGCTTGTGTCCCATCGCCTAAGCGTTTCTCGTTCTGCACACTCAAAATGTAAACAATCCACAGATGACGAAACAGTGCCACTACTTAACCAATATATTATGCATTGGTGTTGCTTTGGCAACACTATATCTCTGCCAGGCGTCAGCAAGTTGTTGATCACATTTAGCCGGCGCTGAGTACTTCTTCATTCTATAGCAAGCTTATAATGCGAGGGCTGTTGAATAAGTCTTTATCAGTGTTTAAGCAATTTCACAAAGTTTTTTTTTTTTGTAATTAAATCCTAAGTGGGTCTTCTAGTTTCGACGGCCGAACTATACCTGTTTTTTTTTTAATCGTGGGAAGAAAACGCGTAAAGAATTTTTAATTCTGTTTTTCGTATTTCGTAGCGCAGTTTATTAAGAAAAATAATATATTAAAAAAAAAGTGAACTTATGGCTCGGCTAAAAAGTTCTCCTCCAAAGTAAAGTCTCCGAAAAAAATGTATTTCCAATGCAAAAAATTAAATTTTTCTGTTGCCATTTGAAATAAAAAAATTCTTTTGTAATCCATCCATTTTAAGTTGTAGTCAAAGCAACACTCGAAATAGATCATTGACGAAAAGCAAAGCAGAAGTCGTAGTATAATAATTTTTGATGTTGCCTTACTGTTGTTTTCGGACAACACCGCAAGTCGAAACAGTTGATTAACTTTTGCAAGTCGGCTCACGTCGCAGTCGCGCTTTAAGTCACGTGCGACTACTTTCAACTTTTGTTGCTTTCTGAGGAAATTTCCGTGGCTCACAGCTTATTTCGCTCAAAGGTAAAGCAAAGTACCCAGTAGCTGAAAATCCAGTTTGAACAGTATCAACTTCATATGAAAAAAAGGATTGCAAACTGGCTCGAAATTATTTTGTAAGGCTATTTCTAAACCCTTGTATTCAGTACCTAATTTCGGGTGTTTTACAACACACTTTGGTAAACAGCTGGAAGATTTATGTTGACCTTTTAAAACATCGATTGATTCTGTGTTTCGACTAGTCGAAATCTTTTTAGACAGAAATGGCGGCCAAAGAGCAGCAAAATAAGACCCGAAGTGAGCCTTTCGAAAACGAAGAGAGAATCCGGCTTATTGTAGAGGTGCAACAGAGGCCAATATTGTGGGACTTGACCAAAAAAAAAATGTTATTGGAATTTTTATAAAAAGTGCCTGGGAAAAGTAGCCATTTGTCCCATAATTAGGGTATTAGTCGCTGCCACTTCTCTTATCATGTCAATTTGGTCAATTTTCTCACTTTTGTATTCGCTTTGTTTGTTGTGCACAGCTATCGCAACAGTGTGACCAGTCAACTTTTCATAGATTTTTGATGTTAGCTGTCACACTGAAGTTTGTAAGCCAGATATCAAGTCATTGATCGTTCTGAGCGCCCAAAATATTTTCAGCTACTGGGTACTATACTTAAAGGAGAACACTGTCGAATTAGGGGATTTCTTAAAAAATAAAATAAAAATGTGATGTCAAAAGCTATGCAAAGGAATGTGACAGGCACTTCAGGTTGGTCAGTACTCGGATAAGACAATCCGGTATTGTTGAAATGGAGTTGGGATTGTACGAAGTTTTGACACGCATTAGGACAGAGAAATTACCGGCGTGCAAGAAGGATTGCTTGAGTTTGTTCAACAACGAGTATAATTAATGTGCATCAAGAATAATAATGGTAAGCTAAACGATTCATAAAAGCACATAAAATATGAAAATTAATCGAATCGTCAACAAATTTTATATAAGAAACTTTTTTTTCCGCTTTGGTCAGTTGGAGGGTCAAAATTTAGATGATTGCAGCAAATGAGGCCGTTGGCGCCATTCAGTACTTTACTTTAATTTTTTACTATTATCAAAAATACGCGTCGAATGACACCTGAATCATTAAAATCCGACAACTGCAGTGGTATACTGGTTAAAAATGTTCGTGTCCTTCCTTAAATGGGATGAACAGTCATTCTGTTGCTCTACAACTTTTTGAAAATAGAAGCGGTAATTTGGCGATAAATCTCTAAGGTCCGCTAAAATTGACGGATTACTATGTCATATAATAAATAATATATAAAATATAAATAAATAATAAAAATATCATTAAACAATAATAATAAATATTAAAAAAAAAAATATCTGTCCGTGAAAGGTTTCGAACACGGGACCCTGGCTCAAATGAAAATTTTAGAAAAAAACGGACGCTCAACACACAGCGTCACAGAGCTATTTTATGTCTAATTGTTTATTGTAGATTTCATTATTACAGGACCATAATTCAAACTTCGTTGTTGTTGTCTAATTGTTTTGTAATTGTTGCTGTTAATGTAAAGCAAATATAGGCAAATTTCGTTGTTTAACATCTTCGCTGTTTATTATCCGATAGCAAAGAAATTTTCAGCAAACATGGCAGATAATATTGGCTTTGTCTATGCTTATTCTTTTAAATTGCCCTAATAATTGGACGTGGCCAAAATCTAAAATAAACTTGATCTGCTTGCAATGTAGACGGACCTACATACCAAGTTTGAAGTCTCTAGCTCTTATAGTCTCTGATATCTAGGCGCTCTTACAGACGGACAGACGGGCATGGCTATATCGACTCGGCTGTTGATGCTGATCAAGAATATATATACTTTATATATACTTTTTTTTATGACCAAGTTAATAGACCCCTGTACTTGTACTGTAGTTGGCGGCGTTTTGGAAATGCGACTAAAATTTCGGTTTTAATTATTTAAAACCAGTGGTCGGATTTTGATGAGCGAGGTGTCTTTCGACGCGTATTTTTGAAAAAATAAACAATAGTTACCAAACGACTCCAATGGCCCCAGTTACTTCAATTATTTAAATTTTGCAACTCCCACTTACACCTGCTTATCTCACGAACCAGGTGAGTTTCCAAAAGTCTTAGTATGCACTTTTGTTAGTTATATTTTGATCGGTGTAAGCTTCGACCTGATCGGACAGTTGGCAATTTTCCATTCTCCCTGTATATATTGCTAGTCGCCTGACGCACCCTTCGTTATGCTTTCGTCACTAGCGCGAACTGCAGTCTGCAATTATATCTTCCAAGCCCGTTAGCTAAAAGTGATGGGTCCTATTCCAAAAATCTCGAAATCTTATATACTGCTCCATATTGAAAATTAATAAAAAATCTAAAAATTGTGTGATAATTACCCTTATTTCACCTGTACCCTTTTACTTATGTACTTCAAAATACCTATTCCTAAAATTCCTAAAATTATAAAAAGAGAATTCTAATAATGTTGAACATTTTTAGAATCTTTTAACATCACTACTTTAACTGTTTAATGTTGAAATATATTTTAAGAGTTTTTTGATGAGCATCTATAAAACATTGCATGAAAAAAACCGAGCGGCAATGACTAAACCGAGCTGCATTCCACTTTAATTTGTAATATCGATATCAACTCTCGCAATCGAAAGCTGGTAGAGTTGCTTCAATTAAATAATAAAACTCGAACAGCGAAGCCTACGTTAGCTTCTATCTGCTATATTTAACACGAAATATTTAAAATGAATTGGTGACAGCTCTGGTTCTTTTTGATATGAACACATGTACAGCAATTAGCTGGTTCGTTTTCGTTTCGTTTTTATTTTTTGAAAACGTTTGGAATTCAAAACAGGCCTTAATATTTTTATGAAATTGAAAGATCAGAGCCCTTTTCGAAGCCATTTTCTTTTAAGAAAAGGAAGTGTAGCCTCCAGAGCCTTGTATGTATTTATTTCCATGCTAAAGTTTTGTATGGACTAAAAAGAGCTTTACGCCGGCGCACAGTGTAAGATTTTGCCAAACTAGGGGCAATTTTTAAAGTCAATGAGCTTATAGAAATAAATTTAGAAATGTTCAAAACAAGCACAGATCTGAACAAAAAAGTTTTGTTTAGAACATATCGCTGTTTGAACCGGTGTATTTGAAATGCATGCAAAATAGCATCGGATAACGAGCAACAGTTGACAAAGTTTAGTCTTATCAATTGGATCTTGTGGTCACTGTGAGCAGTCAAAATTATTTTTTCCATCATTTTTGGATCATTATTGATTTTATGCGTTAGAAAGGGACTTTATAAGTGGCCTTTATTATTTGTTGGATATAAGTGCCAAAAAGTATGTATATTTTTATCAATAAATTATTTTTGGTGGAAAAAACTAACAACATTCAATCACATTCAAATCAACCAGAACATACTTCGTTTGCAGAAAATCATTTTGAATCAGGATCAGCAATACAATTTTGCCCATATTTTGTCCGAAGGCCTTCAATTTAGCAATGCGTGCAATAACACGCGCAGAGTTTTTCGAGGTTTGGTCAAGCAACGAAAGAACCGTTAAGCTTAATGCACTCCAAGAGCACGCAACGATGATTTTTGGCAATGATATTGATCATAAAAAGTTATAGTTGTACTTAACAAAAATGTGTCATGAGTTTGAGTTGAATCTAGGAGTGATAAATCCAGATTTATGACCAATAATGTAAGTTGG
This sequence comes from Drosophila rellima, assembly GCA_035043635.1. Taxonomy (NCBI): domain Eukaryota; kingdom Metazoa; phylum Arthropoda; class Insecta; order Diptera; family Drosophilidae; genus Drosophila; species Drosophila rellima. Next base: position 19,907 of record JAWNMV010000020.1, on the reverse strand, counting down.
CTTCAGGGTAGAGATGGGCACGGGACTCCTTTGAAGGCCGGCCCGGCCCGAGCCCGAAACAAATTTTTAAGGCCCGCGAGACACGAAGCCCGCACAGGGCGGTGCCCATCTCTACTTTAGGGCACAATAAAAGACGTTGAACTTAAGATTGATGTCGCGCCTTCAACCTCACGCCGCAGCGGAAGAACTATAAAACCATTTTCTGATTGTTGCTCAAAAACACAGCAAAGAAAAAGTAAAGATCTGCAAAAATTTAAAAAAATTATTTACTCTATTTATTTTAGCGTTTTTGTTTTTTGAATTTGAAAACAAAATTTTTTTCCATTATTAATTTTAGAAAAATGTTTTTTAATTGTCTAAAACTTAAACAAAAAATGCTAGCCTGATTGTTTTTTGAAAAAAAAAATTTTTTTCGGCTTGTACATATGTTAAAAAAATTAAAAGTTTTGGTTTTTCCGTATTTTACGCCCTTTAATGTGCCACGCCCACTTAAACTTTTAGATCAGAATTTTTTTGGGGGTATTTAAACATTCACTTTAAATTTTAAGTCGATAGCTTTAAAAATACGACCGCTACTCAACTAAGTCCCCCTAGATTGTCAAAATATTACACTGTGCGGCGAAATGCAGTTTCAAGCCAAAATCTCATCGGTTTTTTTTCTCACAGAGCCTGGTCACACTCTGCAAAATTTCATACAAAAATGTTTTAATCATTTGACCGACACAAAAAAACGAAGGAAATAGGAAGTGTTCTATTTTCGTCGGTGAGCATTCACCATTTTAAATTCTGAGGGTTCACAAGACACCGTAGGTTTTTTAACAAAAAGTGTCGGTTAAAAAGTGCTCGTCTGTCGGACGCTTAAAAGCGCTTCACACGAGGGGTTTTTCAGCGCCATTTTTTAACCGACGGAGAATTTTGCCATTCAGAGTTTTCGCATCGGTGTTCAGACAAAAATCCCATCGGTTTTTTGTTCTTAGGGAAGCTGGTCACACTCAACATACTTGTACTCCATGAACACTTTATATTTTCCGAAAATCACCAAAAAATACCCAATAATGCAATGTGAACGTATTGATGTTAATGACACGATTTGACCGACGCAAAAAACCGATGGAATAGGACGTGTTCTATTTCCAACGGTGAGCGTCGGTATTTCACCGACGCTTTAAAATTTCGCATGTTCACACGACACCGGCAGCTTTTTAATAAAAAGTGTCGGTTAATAAGCGCTCGTCTGAAGCGCCTTTAAGGTGTTCAATAATTTGCTGAACGCAGGCAGAGAGACAGGGCTGCCAAAGCGACACTAAAACATTACAAAACGTTAACAAGAGGAAGCAATAGGCAATGATAAATGTTGCAAATGAAAGTTTAAGGAGAAGAAATATGCGATGGCGCGTATTGGGTAAACCCATGGTTGCCTGAAGGTTTTAAATGTGGATTCTCCATTTATATTAATACAAAAAATACAAAATTATTTAGTTAATTTTAATTTTTGTTCCTCTACTTCACTTTACGCAACCGTTTTTTTTTTTTATTTGATTCCCAATATCGCATTCTGATAGTTTTCTGTTCTTCTATTGGGAGAAAGTGAGTTGTTTCGCAAAAGAAGAATATTTCCGAAGTGTCGCAGGAGAGCCTTCTGGAAACGTCACTAAAGAGCCTTCCGATGGATCGCCTAAGAGACACCTTAATGTGTCACCCAAAAGACTCAGAAGACTCATCTAAATATTAATATTTTGTTATGTTGTCTTATATATTTGTTATTTAACTTTGTTTAATTAGTAAACTTACAAATATAAGGTAAATAGCTTATAATAATGAAGAAAACCAATTATTCATAGACTTAGTTATTTGTCGTCGAGGTTAGTATGATTTTGAATTATAATAAAGAAACCATATTTATGAAAAACGGAATTTAAGCTAGCGCAGATCCTAAAAAAAAAATTAATAATATAGCAGTGAATTATAGAAATATTTTTACCAATCGATATTAAAATATTTTATAAATCGTGACTTTTCGGGTACCATACCCGACGAAAGCATCATTTCTGATCAGAAAACAAGAAGACTTATGACATGTTTAATCAGAAAGGGGACTTAAAAAGGACTTGAATATGATCAAAAGTTTCATAAAATAAGCAACTATGTTAACGTTTAATTTTTTATAATATTTTTTAAGTTGCTTTGGCAACACTGGCCCTCAGCCAATTCTTAAACAACTTACGCCGGCGTTCAGCCTTTTTTCAGTCCATACCAAGCTCTTCAGAGCAAAACAAAATGGCATAGCAAAATTTAACTAAGCAAAAATGAAGAACAGAGCAAAAATTAATAAACATGAAAGAACATATTAACTTACTCAATCGAAGATAGATCTTTGTTCACGCATGAACTATAAACTATTTAATGTATCTCTTATCACTAAGCAAATAACCTATAGAGAACTCATCCCATACAAACGATATAGGACATGCAGAAGTCTTGAGATTGAGTCCCGCTGAGAAAATTTCCCCGGGGGCCGTTTCAGTCGACTGGCCGAACTCGTAGCTCGCACAGCTATGGAAATCAAAAACATGCGCACTATAATTTTATACCTATTAATTAGTTTTATACATATTAGTTTATATTTACTGTGTTCTTTTTCAAAAGTATGGTACCCGGTTGTGAGAGGGTAAAGCTTTGCCCAAAAGTCGTCTTGTGCAATTCTGTTGGCACAAAAGTAACGCGCGTCGAAAAAGTATACAGAATGAGAATATTCAACTTCCATCCTGTTTGCACATACGAACCCTGATATAGCCAGACAGAGAAAGAAATAACCGAGACTGATGATTGTATGTGTGCATCTTACAATAAGTGTGCGCATATGTATGGGTTGCATGTGCAAATACTCGCATCTGTATTTGCAACATTGCTTTGCCACTTCTTTGGTGCCATTAAAATGTTGTATGCAAACGCTCATACCCTGTACATGTTACATTTTTAATATAAAATTTTTTAGGTGAATAAAATATTTATAACTGAAATAACAAATTATTTTTTTTAGTTAATCATCAACCATATTAAATTTTTTTATTTTTCGATGTTCTTATGATAAAAATAATGAGAATAAAAATTTTTGAGGGTAAAGGGTATTTCATAGTGCGCATGTTTTTGATTTGCATTGCTTTGCGAGCTACGAGCTCGGCCAGTCGACTGAAGCGGCCGAAAAAATAAATTTCCTTACATCAGGTCCCCAGGAAATTTTGTCAGGGGGACTTAATCTCAAGACTTCTGCATGTCCCATTTCGTTTGTATGGGATGAGTTCTCTATAGGTTATTTGCATAATGCTCTTATGCTATGATTGCAAGTTATATATGTCGTGAAGTGTCAGCATATCAGTTTTGCAAGTTGATAAATCGAATTCAACTGTATTTATCGAATGCTATGCAATGTTATCCTACTTTTCAACACTGTCAGATACGTAGTCAATTATGATTGGTCCACATGTGTCCAATCAAATTGTTCCACCGATATTTTGAAGTAAATAGCGCCATCCCATTCTTACAACTGGTTGAGTTTACTTATTACTTGTATACCTAGCCGGCTTTTCGTCAAAATTGTATGAATTGTTCAGTGAGTGGAATAAGTTCGTTGCAAGCATTTGGTGAATTAACACGTGTGCATCATGTATCTTAAAGCAATAGTTTTATTGTTGACGATAGGATATCTGAATGCCGAAGTATTTTTTGAAGAAAAGTTTGAAAACGGTAATTAGCAATTATTGATTATTTGCTATTTAATTATTTTAACGTTGTCAAACCTTTTAGAAAATTGGAAAGAGGAATGGATCTACAGTAAGCATCCCGGCAAAGAGTTTGGAAAGTTCGTCCACTCCGCAGGCTCCTTCTATAACGATGCTGAAGTAGATAAAGGTAAGTAAATACATCTACACATAAGTATTCTGATTCATATGTTCATGCCTATTCACATATAGAAACTAATATTATTTAATTATTTTCCATAGGCATTCAGACATCACAGGACGCTCGGTTTTACGCGTTGTCCAAAAAATTCGATGGATTTTCAAATAAAGCCAAGCCCTTGGTTGTCCAATTTTCTGTAAAACACGAGCAAAATATTGATTGTGGAGGTGGTTATGTGAAATTGTTCGATTGCTCTTTGGACCAAACAGATATGCACGGCGAGTCACCTTATGAGATTATGTTTGGCCCCGATATCTGTGGGCCTGGTACTAAGAAGGTCCATGTTATCTTGAGTTACAAGGGAAAGAATCACTTGATTAACAAAGATATTAGATGCAAGGATGACGTGTACACACACTTCTACACTCTGATTGTTAAGCCAGATAACACATATGAAGTTTTAATTGATAATGAGAAAGTGGAATCTGGAAATCTTGAAGATGATTGGGATTTCTTGGCACCCAAAAAGATTAAGGATCCAAATGCCAAAAAGCCCGAAGATTGGGATGATAAGGTAGTTACACGTAATATTTTAATTAGTTTTCATGTCAGGTCTAAGCATCTTTCAACTATATTTATAAATCTGACGCTGAATTTCTTGTAATTTTTAATCAGGCTACAATTCCCGACCCTGATGATAAGAAACCAGAGGATTGGGACAAGCCAGAGCACATTCCAGACCCAGATGCTACTAAGCCCGAAGATTGGGATGATGAAATGGATGGCGAGTGGGAACCACCAATGGTCGATAATCCTGAATACAAAGGAGAGTGGCAACCCAAGCAATTGGACAACCCGAATTATAAGGGCGCTTGGGAGCATCCGGAAATCGATAATCCAGAATACAGTTCTGACGATAATTTATATCATCGCAATGAAATTTGCACGTTGGGCTTTGATTTGTGGCAAGTGAAGTCTGGAACCATATTTGATAATGTTCTCATCACCGATGACATTGAGCTAGCATCAAAAGTAGCCGCTGAAGTCAAAAATACACAATCTGGTGAAAAGAAAATGAAGGAATTGCAAGATGAAGCACAAAGGAAAAAGGATGAAGAGGAATCTAAGAAAAATACAGATAAGGACGACGAGGACGAAGATGATGATGACGAGGACAATATCGAGTCTAAGCAAGAGACTGAAGACAATAGTCATGATGAATTGTAATTAGCATCTACAAAACATGACAACAAAGTATTTAGTTGTGCATATTTAAGTTGTTTGACAAGTACAAACATTCTTGATAATATTTATGTAGAATTACAATTTGCAAGACTTATAAGTTATAAATAAATGAATTGCATATTAGTCCTTGAAATATGTATGTGTGAAAAATACATATTACAGTTTTCATTTTTTTTTCACTTTTGACTACTAAACTAAGGTACAAATGTAAATGATTTGAAATTTGTACTTTGCTCGACGGTTAAAAAGGTAAATAAATAATGACCGCTTTTATGGAGCTCCTATGCAAAATCAAAGTTATCATTTCCTTTAAATGAAACAATTTGGAACGAATCGCTTTCGGAAATGAAAGCCAAATTAGCAAAAGCCCATTTTCAAAATAATCGATAAGCTGTAATATTAAATAATTAAACATATGTATATCATTTAATAAAAATAATTTTTTCGTGCGGGCCCGGGCCTAAGCCCGGAGGCCCGAAAAGTCACGATTTAAAAAATATTTTAATATCGATTGGCACAAATATTTCTATAATTCACTGCTATATTATTTACACATCTCTTTTGTCGATATGACACTTATCGATAAGTTTGTCAAACTTAATTTCATGTGTGTTTTTAAGAAGAAGAAGGCGACAAAGCGGCAAAATTAATAAGGCAAAAATGAATTTATTTTTTCTATTGTAATATCGGGCCGGGCCGGGCCGGACCTCTTGAAAACTTGAACGGGCCGGGCCGGGCCTTAAAAATTTGTTTCGGGCCGGGCCTTCAAAGGGAGGCCCGTGCCCATCTCTAGTTTAATGCCTGCTGTGCGAACAGCAGTGTAACAGCATAACTTAAAAAATCCCAAAAAAAATACCTAAAAAGTTGAGAGGTCGTCGTTATTGACCAAATTCAATTACTCTTCTTCGTTCTCACTTTATGCCTTGCTTCAAAAATCCCAAAAAAAAAACCATGAAAAGTGGAGTGGTCACCCAGTTGACTCAGCTGTTCACAACAAACAAATAATAAATAAATTGTAGGTCAAGTCCCCCAATATTGGCCTCTGTTAAACCTCTTGGATTAGCCGAATATTCTCTTCGTTATCGAAGAGCTCAATCCGGCTTTTATGTTGCTTGTTGGCGTGTATGTCTCCTTAAAAATATTTCGACTACTCGAAACACTGAATCAATCAATGTTTCGAGGGGTTGAAATAAAACTACCAGCTGACTACCAAACAGTGCTGTGTAACGCAAGTCAGTTTCCGAACATCCGAATTGCTAGGCACGCACAGTTATGCAATCCGAGTTCATGTAAAACCCTCATTCGCTTTTACACATGCGTTGCCAAAATTCTCTGTAGGAAATATATAAAACCGCACGGCAGACTCCGCACGACCTCAAACGTTTTAGTGAGTTCGTCATAGGTTTTTGCTGCAACTGTTTAGATCTGCTGTAGGAAAATTCTGGTTGGATTTCTGGCTGATTCTAGTAGGAAATCCAGCTGAAATTTTTATTTAAATATCCCACCCAATATCCTAATAAAAAGTTTACACATTTTTAAATTCAATAATTTAATTTTGCCAAAGTCGTCTTGAAGCAATTCACGCATACAAAAAGATCAGCCAATCGCGCTTTTTTCGTCACTTTCGCTTCAGGCCGGGTATCCTGCACCGCGGAAAATAAAAAAAAACTGTGCCAGGAATTTTTATTTTACGTTTTCGTTTCCAGCAACGTAAACGAAATCCAAAAATTCATATCGAAAAATGGCCTATCGATTGCGTTTGTGGACTGAGAGAACAGCTGATTCACAGCTCATATATTGCTGCCAATTATTTCGTGAGTGTCTAGTGAAAAATGAAGCCAAATACACAGCTGATTCGACAGAGTGACCATGCACGTTTTAGGCATATGGTCACAAGTTTAAGGTACATGGTTACACTGTTTAAGTTATGTCCCACACAGACGAAATAACTAGCAAATTCTTCACATAAATTTTTCGCCGTGCTGGAGACAGGCCTTTACTGTTAAAAGTTTGAAAAACATCAGAGCTTGGTCTTATTTGCCGACTGTTACGTGAACTTTATTCATATGATAGTGAATTTGTTTTCTAATCTTATCTCACACATTGATAATTTCATATCACAAATTGATAAAATGCATTTTATTCATCTTCTAGGGCAAAGCTGCTCGCCTATAAAGACTCAGCGAATAATAATCCGTTGAATCCCTTGCTTTATGTGCCATTCTAATACTCTCATTGCAGTGGTAAAATAAGGAAGTTTTAAAAACAAAATTTCATTATTTAAATCATAATTATTTTTTTTTAATTATATCTTTAATTTCACATAAATGGATTGCACAGACATGAAGAATGTTGCCACACACTACAATTTGACACAAAAATATGTTAGTCTTGTTAAAAAAAACGATAAATATTTGTTAACTAATTCAATTTAAATAAAAGCCCAATGATTTTGGTTGTCATTTGCATTTGGATATAGCTTGTTTTTCAGCATTTTTTTTTTTAATTTTTAGCTTATTTTAGCTTTAAAAAAAGACAGAAAACAAACAGATTTTTTTAATGCACAAAAAGCAGGACAAATCATGCTTTCTGGATATAAAAATGCTCTAATGAATGTTTTTATTTTCGTAGAACACTTCATCGTGAGTGGTATTATCACCATCAATTTCGGGTACATATATTGCATTCGTTCCGATTATCCTAACGCAACTTGATAATTTTGGCAACATGCACATGCAATAAAGTGAATTTGTGGCTCCTAAGTCCTTCCTTAATTGCTCGTCGAAGAGTGGGGCCTCCTGACGACAAGCTGCAGATGTTATAAGTGGCTAAAACAAATAAAACAGGGCTGCATAGTTTTGAGAAATACTTATCGATGTCGGAAAATTAATTCGAAAGCGATGCCACATAATTGTGACAATTGAAAAAGGATGATGTGTGATTTTGTTTATGTTTATCGTATATATTATGTATCGATATCAAAGCATCACAATCAAAAAATTCTAGCGTACAATCACCACTAAGCAAATAACCTATAGAGAACTCATCCCATACAAACGAATGTGCCATTCGTTATTGCTCGCGGAGCGTCCACTCTCGGCTGGGAAATATTTTGGGAGTGGACGCTTCGACCAAAGGGACTTTATTTTTGTGGCCGCTTTAGTCGACTGGCAGAGCTCGTAGCTAGCACAGCCAGCGAAACTGAAAACATACGCACTATGAAATACACTCTGCCTTAAAAATTTTTTACCCACATTATTTTATACAAAAAAACGCACTAAATTTAATATTTTCGTAAAGGATGATGATCAAACAAATGCAAAGATTTGTTTTATCAATTATAAATAATTAAATAACCTAAAAAATTTGGTATTAAAAATGTAACTCGTACAGGGTATGAGAGTCTACATACAAAAAGCTTAATGGCGTCAACGAAGAGGCAAAGCAATGTAGAACATTTTCTCAATTCGACACATGCAATCCATACATATGCGCACACTTATTGTAAGATGCAGACATACAAATAGATCATGCTCAGCCTCTGTCTCTGTCTGGCTATATCAGGGTTTGGGCAAAGCTGTACCCTTCAAATTTAATTTCACGTGTGTTTATAAAAAAAAGAAGGCGACAAAGCGGTAAAATGAATAAGGAAAAATAAGAAATTTTTTTTTTATAGTAATATCGGGCCGGGCCCGAAGGGAGGCCCGTGCCCATCTCTACTGCAAATACAGACTATGTCTTATTTAATTTAAATATATATTTTGGTTATTACTAATAGTATTTATTTCTGCTTTAATTTAAGCATTTTATTTAATCATGTATACAATTAAAAAAAAATATTAAACCTATCAAGTGTACATACATTTTTGTTGTTTTATTTTTAAACAAACATGAACTAAACAATATTGTAATAGTGTTTTATTTACATTAATATACGGGTGTTTGGCTCAATTTGATTATGAATTATTATTTTTAAATGTATAGTGTATTCAAAGTTCAGGTACGTTGCGCAGAAATCTAACGTACACAATAATGAGAAATATCAGTGTATTTGTGTGCAAAGGGAATGAGAACGAGCTCTGCTGGCACAAAAGCAGCGCGCGTCGAGAAATCGTACAGAATGAGAATATTCATCTCTCATCCTCTTTGCACATACAAACCCTGATATAGCCAGGCAGAGACAAAGCCGAGCATGATCTGTTTGTATGTGTGCATCTTACAATAAATGTGCGCATATGTATGGATTGCATGTGTCGAACTTAGAAAATGTTCAACATTGCTTTGCCTCTTCGTTGACGCCATTAAGCTTTTTGTATGTAGACTCTCATACCCTGCACGAGTTAAATTTTTAATAACAAATTTTCTAGGTTATTTTAATACTTATAATTGATAAAACAAATCTTTGCATTTGTTTGATCATCATCCTTTATGAAAACATTAAATTTAGTGCGTTTTTTTGTATAAAATAATGTGGGTAAAAAATTTTTTCTGGCAGAGAATGGCATATTCGTTTGTATGGGATGAGTTCTCTATAGGTTATTTGCTTAGTGGTTTTACCAGAACACATGAAGTTGAACGTGCCCCTTGATCCATACTAGTTAAAAATAATAATATATCGATAGATATAGTTTGTTTGTACATTTTAGCGATATTTTTCTGAGATTATTTAAAGCTAAAGCTTAGTACTGAAACTTAAACAAATTTTAGCGGCGTAAAATGCTCAATCTTTTTCTGTCGACGAGCAGAAAGAGTGTTGCCAATGTAACACGAACAAATAACAAAAATTTGAGTCTATGCAATTGTGGTTTATTTTAAATTTGAGCATTCAGAACTAACTTGGGTAAAAAGGAGAGAGAATAGCCAATGAAAAATGTCAATTTAAATTAATATAGGAGAAATATGCAATGGCACGCAAGCACAGCGCGTACCCAAAATTATTTAATTTATGTCCACAAAAAAGAATTCAGTTTTCGTTCTTGCTAATAATCTACCAATGTTGTCGTCGTTATTGACCAAAATCAAGCATTCGTCTTTGTTACCACTTGTGTGCCGGACATTTCTCTGCTATATACCTTGCAAAACTCTAAACAGTTCGATGTTCTTCGAGGCCTGTCAAACAGTGCTGGACAACGCCAGTTCCTTAACTGGCAGCTCCGTTTTTCTTGAGTCTCAGGATCTACTAGCCGAGATAAATGTCAAGTTCCTCTTCTTCACATTACCCCAGCGTTTATTTTTTATATTTAGTTTGGGTGTCTTTGATTCCTCTTTTTAAGTGTCAGTACTATGCTTAAGCCTGAAATAACCAAAAAAAAATTATTTTTTACACTTAATCTGTGACCATCATAAAAATTAACAAAGCAACATAGCAAAGACGCAGTGTGTGTGTCTCGGTTAGATTGGGTGGCGTTTTGTGTACTGAGTGAAACAATATATTAGGTTTTAAGATTCTATGATTCTTAAAAATTGGCTTATAATGGTATAAATATTTTGCGACTCAACAAAATAGTTTTGCATAAAGAATGGAAAAATAATTTCTTTGATTGAGTGGCAACTGCGATCGTGAGTATTGTCATAAAGTATCTCTCATAAAGATTTTCTGAGTTTATGTATAGTTATGTATATTTTTAAGGTTAATTATGACTTGAAGAAACTACTGTTTAGTGTGTTCCGTTTTTGACGTTCCAAAATCATTGCGCAGAATTCTTTTCAATCGTAGGTGCATTTAATAACACTGGCAGATTTACATTTTTCAATACAACCCTGATAAATTCGTGTCGCTGACAACTTTACTTATTTCCTTCTTTTGGATTTTGGTCGACCTAAAAGGTGGGTGTGAATTGATAGTTCTCTCATTTAAATAGCTCTTACATTTGGTGATCATTTAACTTAATAGTTAATAAATATTATATGTTGTTTACAGGTAAATGCATCTAATAGTTAAAATATTTATTTCCGTGTTTCTGTCAAAGTGATGATACTTTCCATGCACCACTCTGAAGCCTTTGAGCTAAGTGCAGATTATGGATATGCTGATAATTGACAGTATTTATATAAAAAATCTTTCACAAAGAAACATATTTAATGAAAGCGATTTTCTATATATTTTCAATTAAAGGGTTAATTACAAAATGAAGAGAAAAATATATCGAATAGACCAATGATGTGACAAGTTATTAAAAATTAAAATAACAAATTCCATTTGTTACTAGGTCTATCGGCTATTGGAAATGGGTGCCTACCGGTATATGCAAGAATTGTATAGGAAGAAGCAGAGCGATGTTATGCGTTACCTGCTTCGCATTCGCGTATGGCAGTATCGTCAATTGACAAAACTGCATCGCTCGCCAAGGCCAACTCGTCCAGACAAAGCTCGTCGCTTGGGTTACCGTGCCAAACAAGGCTTCGTGATCTACAGAATTCGTGTCCGCCGTGGTGGTCGCAAGCGTCCAGTGCCCAAGGGATGTACATACGGAAAGCCAAAAAGTCATGGTGTCAACCAATTGAAACCATACCGTGGATTGCAATCCATTGCTGAAGTAAGTAGATAATATGACAAACTTGGTTTTAAATTCTATGTGATGAAAACATATGTATCTCCTGAACAACTATGTTGTGTACTAACTTCCTTAGATGTCTGATTTCAATTAATTACTACCATTCAATTGTATATATAATGTGCCCGATTATAATTAATATGTGTTAATTTCAGGAACGTGTTGGTCGCAGACTTGGTGGCTTGCGTGTCTTGAACTCCTACTGGGTGGCTCAAGATGCATCTTACAAATATTTTGAGGTCATTTTGGTGGATATTCACCACAATGCCATCTGCCGCGACCCCAAAATTAACTGGATCTGCAAGCATGTTCACAAGCATCGCGAACTTCGTGGACTTACATCTGCAGGAAAGAGTTCTCGTGGCTTAGGAAAAGGCTACAGATATTCGCAGACCATTGGTGGATCTAGACGTGCTGCCTGGAAGCGCAAGAACCGTGAGCACATGCACAGGAAGCGTTAAGTTCGTCTACGCTTCTTTGACCACATTTCAAATACGAATTAAAAATCCATTAAAATTAGTGGTTTTTATAACGTATGATTATGTTAGATTGAGTTCAATAAACATTTGAATGTATTTAACAACAGTTCATACTTGATTTAAAGCTAATAGCACTGCGGATAAAGAAGAGCACCGTTTTCGTAAACGGCAGAACTTCTCTGCCAGAGAATCAGGAATGGGGCCCTGTTATCTCGAGTATTGCATTTACATATACATAGCTCGAGCACAAACTAGTGTTAACGCTGGAAATATTGTAGTCGAGCATTCTCCTCGGCTATAGTTGTGCCGTTTCGTTCTGAAAAAGTTCAAATGAGTGGGTCATTAAAATTAAGGAATGAACTTATTTAGTCATTCATGATCTTGAAGTTAGTCAGTTAAAATTACTACTTAAAAGAATAATATACATGAAATTTCGCGATATAATTAATTTCATATATTTGTAGGTTTTGAAATGCAATGTGAAAGGTTACTCAAACCCAAAATAAAATTACAAAATACCCTATTTTGCCAATTTTTAATGGTTTTAGGTTATAAATGCAGCAAAAAAAATTTTAAAGTAAATCCTAATTTGGGACGAACATTATTAGTCTTTAAAATATTAGTTAATACATAAATTAGTCTTTAAAAATCACTTAAGCATTCGGCACATTGCACTAAAAGACCCCGATTCTTCATACCTAATAAAAATTACTTTCTGTATTAAGTTCAATATCGTTCGTCACAAAATTGGTTATCAGATTTTTTGGGCATGAAAATGTTTCCTCCACTACTTATTTTTAGAAGATATCAGAAATTTTTGCAATTGCCTATGCTCTTGACATAGCTTTGTCAAAAGGTGTTTGGTTCTTGTAGAAATATGCCTCAGTACCATGACCGAGATAATAAAGAGAATAAGAACACGTTAAATCAAAATGCAAATTTCAGGAAGACCCTAAAAGCTTAATACATTGTAATAAATTAAAGCCCGCATCCGTAGGGGCAAAATTTATATGATTGCAGCGAGTGGGCCCGTTGGAACCATTTGGTACATTTTAAAAATTTATTTTCAAGAATATATCGCTGTTCTATTAATAAAAAATGTAATGAAACAGGTGGCGCTTTCCTTATTTGTTGCTGTAAGCAGTTTATGCTCACATATGTAGGTTAAGTGCCAGCTATATTGATGTAAAATGTTTAAGAAGCTTTTGGATCTTTATATACCATTTTTTTTAAATAAATTAAGTAAACATCATCTTGTTTTTAGATCAGCTTGATGGAAATTTTATTTTTTATCTTCAACCTACAAGAAATAGCTTTTTTGCTTCTCAAAAGTTGGCGACACTGCATACAACTAAAAGTGACGAAAATGCTTGACATTGAGTCCATGGCACTATGGTCCCGATGACAATTTTATTGAAAAACTAGTGGGCGGTGCTACAGTCGAGCATACTCGATTTCAGGATGACCCCGTACTTACTATGGAAAAGCAACTCCATTGTTTCAGGAGGTATAATACAATAGAAAATCCCCAATTTGCTAGTCTGATTGTGGTATCTCCAGAAACAACAAAAATTTGCCTACTCAGTATACATTTTCGACCAATCGTTCCTATGGCAGCTTTATAATATAGTAGACCGATTTCAACCAAACTTGGTCAGATTTTATAAGATCACCCCAGATGCATATTCTGTTGAATTGGTTGAGATATATAAATAAACAAAAAAGTTTTTCATACTAAAGCTTGATTTTTGACTGATTGTTCCTATGGCAGCTATATATCGGACCGATTTCAACCAAACATGGGCAGAATGTATAAGACCATCCTATATGCATATTCTGTTAGATTGGTTGAGATATCCTTTAAATTGTCTTTTTAGTTAAGATATTTCTATTTTATGTAAATATAACATTAATATAAATAATAATAAATATTATATTAATAAAAAATATAAATAAATAATAAATATAACATTAAACATTAATAATAAATATTAAAAAAAAAATATATATATATGTCCATGATGGGAATCGAACCCGCGACCCATGGCCCAAATGAAAATTTAAGAAAAAAATGGACGCTCAACACACTGCGCCACTGAGCTATTTTATAGCCAATTGTTTATTGTAGGTTTCATTATTACTGGACCATAAGTCAAACTTCGTTGTTGTGGTCTAACTGTTTTGTAATTGTTGCTGTTAAGGTAAAGCAAATATAGGCAAATTTCGTTGTTTAATATCTTCGCTGTTTATTATCCGAACGCAATGAAAACCATGGCGGATAATATTGGCTTGGTCTATGCTTAATTAGAACGCTCTATCTTTTATATTGCCCTAATAAATTAGATTTATTTGATTTTAAGGCGTTCAAGGGGGCGTGGCCAAAATCTAAAACAAACTTGATCTGCTTGCAATATAGACGGACCTACATACCAAGTTTGAAATCTCTAGCTCTTATAGTCTCTGAGATCTAGGCGCTCTTACAGACGGACGGACAGACGGACATGGCTATATCGACTCGGCTGTTGATGCTGATCAAGAATATATACACTTTATGGGGTCTGCCACGCCTCCTTCTGCCTGTTACGCACTTTTTTTTTTATGACAAAGTTAATAGACCTCTGTACTTTTTTTAAGTACGGGGTCTAAAAAATAACAACTCAAGAGCAAAAAGAGATATTTTGGTCTAGTTTTTTGCATTGGACTCATAGTGTTAATTGGAATCGGTGCTATAAAAAATGGGGTGGCATCGCCTTTTTTCCTAATTTAAGCATTTGCGACTTTTTTGTTCTTGACGCAATGTAGACCAAACTTGTACGATTGATTTGTTCTTATGCACTGTCAAAAAATGATCGAAATCGGATAGCTATATCATATAGCTCCCATAAGAACAATGGGTTTTGAAAAAAATTTTTGTATGAAAATCATGTTAACCAAGATATCTTGATCAAACTTAAAATAAATATGAGATATATTATGCGCAAGACATATTGCCCAAAAATGATCAAGATTAATCAACTATAACATCACTGTAGACGACAGTCCGCGCTAGAGACGAAAGCATTATGAAGTGTGCGAAAGGCGACTCGCAATATACATATACAGGAAGAACGGAACATTTGCTATGACTGTCCGATTAGGTCGTGTTATATACCGATCGAAAGGTAAATTAAATTGGAAAATTTTAGTCGCCTTCCCAAAATGAGATGAAAGGTCAGTCTGTTTGTTAGTTTGTATCAAAGCGTTGAAATAGCTTATATTTGTGAATTCGGATTTATTCCTAATCAAAAAACTAGAAACGTTAGTTCTACGACTTTTTCGAAAAATCGCTAGTTTAGCGGAAAATCGCTGAAACCCGCTAAAATTTACGCTCCCACAGTATTCAAACGATAGAAGTTACAGATATGTTCTATATATCGTTAGAAAGGTATTTTGAAGGACTTTTATGCATACCATTTCTAAAGTATATATTTAAATGGTTACAGGTGCAAAAAAGGTTTTTTATCCCACATTTGGGGAATTTTAGAAAAAATATGTTTTAGTATGTTTAATTTTGCGTTTTTTGATATTTGACACATAAAGTTTCACGGGTGGGCTTAGAAGATACGTAATAGGTTATCGGAGTGCCAGTACACAGGGTATCCTACAGTTGAGCACACTCGACTGCGAGCGAATCGAGTCGTATGTAGACAAGCGAAATGAGGCAATTTCAAAAATATCTCATATCTTCTAAAAAAACCCTTTTACGAGGTAAAAGTTAAGGGACGAAAACATTTCCATGCCTCAAAATTTCTGAGATATCCAATTTTGTGACGAACGATATTAAATTTTATATATACAAACTAATTCTAAAGAAAATATTTTGACACTCAGCCAGTGCTCGCTTCGCTTGCCTACCCACGACTCGATTCGCTCGCAGTCGAGTGTGCTCGACTGTAGGATACCCTGTGCACTTGCACTCCAATAACCTAATACACGCCGTTAGGAACGCCGAAGGTTTAATGGTGGTGCATTAAATTTCGTCTAATTGTTTCCAATTCATCTGTATGCTCTACTGAACCGATTTCAACTCAATTCGATCTTAATGGTAAAGATAATAGAAAATTCCCAGTCTATCAGTTAGGTCGAGATATCTCCAAAACCAACATAAATTTTCATACTAAATCTTAATTTTTTGATTAATCGTTCCTATGACAGCTATGTATATATATGATATGGTAGACTGATTTCAACCAAATTTGGTCACTATATAAAGGACTACCACAGATGTATATTATTTCAGATTGGTTAAGATATCTCAAACAACAAAAAAGTTTTTCGTATTAAAACTTGATTTTCGACTA
Organism: Drosophila rellima; assembly: GCA_035043635.1. Taxonomy (NCBI): domain Eukaryota; kingdom Metazoa; phylum Arthropoda; class Insecta; order Diptera; family Drosophilidae; genus Drosophila; species Drosophila rellima. Next base: position 3,389 of record JAWNMV010000020.1, on the reverse strand, counting down.
ATCCTTCCTATGGCAGCTTTATGATATAGTGGCCCGATTTTAACAAAATTTAGTCAGAATGTATGGAACCATCTCTGATGCATATTCTGTTAGTCTGGTTGAGATATCTCAAACGAAAAAAAGGTTTTTCGTAGTAAATAATTAGCAAAAAATGGACAGACATAGCAAAACATACAAAAATACCCAAACATATATTTATGGACATCATTAAGTTCTGCATAATTGAAAATAGATATTTCAAATATGAAGAGAAAATTTACACTCAATTTAAAGGAATGCCCATGGGATCACCTGCCTTCCCCGTTATAGCAGACTTAGTTTTGGAAGAGTTACTAAACAACACACTCAGCAAATTAATACACATACCAAGAACATTGACCAAGTACGTAGACGATCTGTTTGCATTAATAAAAAAGGACGAAATTCAAAATACTCTAAACTCGCTAAGCGCTTACCACAAACACATTAAATTCACTTACGAAATAGAAGAAGACGGTAGATTACCGTAATTAGACACTACCATCAACAGATGTGGAAATAGACTAAAACTTAAATGGTACAAAAAACCAACAGCATCAGGCAGAGTCTTGAACTTCTTCTCCAACCATCCAAAAACAATGATAATAAATACCGCAATCAGCTGCATAAAAAGAATGACAAGACTAAGTAACCCCATCTATCACAATGAAATTAATAAACAAATAATAGACATACTAAAATCGAACGATTTCCCCGTACACATCATAAAATCTTTAACAAAACAACAGGAACAAAACAGACCTAAGCAACAAATAAAACAACCAAGTTCTTACAGATCTCTCACATATGTACCTAATTTATCGGAACGATTCAACAAATCCGAATGCTTTGACAAACAAAATCACTGCAGACGGCAGTCCGCGCTACTGACGAAAGCATCACGAAGGGTGCGAAAGGCGACTAGCAATATATACAGGAAGAATTGAAAATTTGCTATAACTGCCCGACCAGATCGAGTTATATACCGATCGAAAGGTATAGTTTTAGCTAACAAAAGTGCATACTAACACTTTTAAAAACTCATCTGGTTCGTGAGATAATCAGATGTAAGTGGGAGGGGCAAAATTTAGATGATTGCAGCAAATGGGGCCGTTGGAGCCTTTCCGTAAATTCTTCTACGATTCTTATCAAAAATACGCGTCGAATGACACCTCAATCATTAAAATTTTTAGTGGCCTTCCCAAAATGAGATGAAAAGTCGGTTTGTCTGTTTGTTTGTATCAAAGCGTTGAAATATACAATCATACAATTAGAAACTTTTGTTTCACGACTTTTTCGAAAAAAAGCTAGTTTAGCGGGAAATCGCTAACATTTAATAAACTCAGTATCCAAACGATAGAGACTACAGATATGTTCTATATATCGTTGAAAATGTATTTTGAACATCTTTTAGGCATACCTGTAATATATTTTTCTGGAGTACATAGGTAAAAATCTACAGGTGAAAATAGACTTCTTTGGCGATTAAAAAAAAATCTACACCTCAAATCATTTTAAGTTATGTTATTTGTTATAGTCAATTGAATTCCTCGTTTTTTGACATATAACACATATCTGTGAAAATTCGTTTTGGCAAGATATTATCTGTTAACTATATATACCTTTACACTGCTTGCTTAGTTCGTGCATGTTCACGGCAGAAATTACCAGTGCCATAATTAAAAATACAATTTAAAAGATATCTCAACCAATCTAACAGAATATGCATTTGGGGTGATCTTATACATTCTGACCATGTTTAGTGGAAATCGGCCCGCTATATCATATAGCTGCCATGGGAACAATCCGTCGAAAATCAAGCTTTACTATCAAAAACTTTTTTGTTTATTGAGATATCTCAACCAATCTAACAGAATGTGCAACTCGGGTAATCTCATACATTCTGACCAAGTTTGGTTGAAATCGGTCGGCTATATCATATAGTTCCCATAGGAACAATTTGTCGAAAATTTATATTGAGTATGAATATTTTTGTTTTTTCTGGAGAAAACACAATCAGACTCACAAATTATATTTAAATCCTGATAAAATATTTATAATATGTATGTAGCGATTAATATTATTTTCTTTTAATCATGAGTTGCTGTTTCATAGTAATTACGGGGTCTCCGTCAGTCGAGTATGCTCGACTGTAGTACCGCGAGCGAAGCAAGCCGTGGGTTGGCGAGCGAAATGAGCAGGGGGTGGAGCCCATAGTTAATTATTATTATTGTTAACTGAACATATACATTTTACTCAGAATAGGTAGAAGACTTCAGCAACAAAGAGTCGTAGTAGCCAGAGCAAGAAGGCGGTATTTAATTTATTCAAATGAGTTGGACTTTTAGGGTCTTCCTGAAACGCATTTTGATTTAATATGTTCTTATTCTCTTAATTAATTTTTTTTTCATGGGACTTAGACTTGATACAGACAAATTCAAAAACGTCTGATATATTCTAAAAAAAAACCTCTTAACGAGGTAAAATTCTAGTGACGAAAACATTTCCATTCCCCAAAATTTCTAATATCCAATTTTGTGACGAACGATATTAAAATGAATTTATAACTTATTCTTAAAAAAAAAGTTAGGCATTCGACACTGCGCAAAACAGTTATTTTTATTAGGTAAGAATGATTGGGACTTTATTGCGCAATGTGCCGAATGCCAAACTTTTTATACCCGTGCCCATTGAAAATGGTCAAAAGGGTATAATGGTTTTGTGCAATGTATGTAACAGGCAGATGGAAGCATCTCCGACCCTATAAAGTATATATATTCTTGATCAGCATCAATAGCCGAGTCGATTGAGCCATGTCCGTCTGTCTGTCCGTCTGTTTGAGTCAAAGGATCTCAGAGACTATAAAAGCTAGAGACTTCAAATTTGGTATGAAGGTTGCTGGATAGCGGGCGCAGATCAAGTTTGTTTTAAATTTTAGATGCCACGCCTCTTTCGCCCGCCAATCGCAAAAAACGATTATCAGACGCGATCTTTAATATAAACACTTCTTATTAAACAGGAAGATAAGAAGTAAGCCAATTTAGTGACCCTGAAAGTTTCAAAGCGATTGACTATTAAATAGAGAAGATATTTCAAATTTGCTTTTAATTCACATAAATCAAAATCATAGACATAGGCAAGTGCGAGCGAGATAGCACATGCACATTTGTTTGCGCAAAAACATAACAGTGAGCACGTGTACGAAGAGTGGGCGCATGCAACAGTCGAGTGTGCTCGACTGTATAATACCCTGTGACCTAGCTCTCCGATAGGTCATACGTAGGTGCGCTACGTTAGGCATGCCGAAGGTGTGATGATGCGGCATTAACTTTTTGGCTAATTGTTCGTATTACATCGACATATGTTATCTA